>OX380347.1:10918189-11354565 GCA_947425015.1 Pterostichus niger
TTTTAGAGTCTGAAATGAACATTTTTCGTTTACTCGCCTAAATATAGTGATATTTAAAATTGTTTTAACTTTTTAACTTTACCCTAGGTACAAACATTACGTTTGATTAAAGTTTGATTCTACCATTTACTTTAGGTGAGATATGGTCCCAAGGCGTATTTCAACTTGAAACACGATTTCTACGTTATTAGTGTCTGAAATGAAACATTTTTCGTTTTACAAGGCGTATTTCAACTTGAAACACGATTTCTACGTTTTAGAGTCTGAAATGAACATTTTTTCGTTTACTCGCCTAAATCTGGTGATATTTTAAAATTGTTTAAACTTTTTAACTTTACCCTAGGTACAAACATTACGTTTGGTTAAGTTGATTCTACCATTTACTTTAAGGTGAGATATGGTCCCAAGGCGTATTTCAACAAGAAACACGATTTCTGCGGTTTTAGAGTCTGAAACGAACATTTTTCGTTTTGAAGGCGTATTTCAACTTGAAACACGATTTCTACGTTTTTAGAGTCTGAAATGAACATTTTTCGTTTTACTCGCCTAATCTGGTGATATTTTAAAATTGTTTAAACTTTTCAACTTTACCCTAGGTACAAACAATAAGTTTGGTTAAAGTTTGATTCTACCATTTAATTTAGGTAAAATATGGTCCCAAGGCGTATTTCAACTTGAAACACGATTTCTACGTTTTTAGAGTCTGAAATGAACATTTTTCGTTTACTCGCCTAAATATAGTGATATTTTAAAATTGTTTAAACTTTTTAACTTTACCCTAGGTACAAACATTACGTTTGGTTAAAGTTTGATTCTACCATTTACTTTAGGTGAGATATGGTCCCAAGGCGTATAACTTGAAACACGATTTCTACGTTATTAGAGTCTGAAATGAACATTTTTCGTTTACAAGGCGTATTTCAACTTGAAACACGTTTTCTACGTTTTTAGAGTCTGAAATGAACATTTTTCGTTTACTCGCCTAAATCTGGTGATATTTTAAAATTGTTTAAACTTTTTAACTTTACCCTAGGTACAAACATTACGTTTGGTTAAAGTTTGATTCTACCATTTACTTTAGGTGAGATATGGTCCCAAGGCGTATTTCAACAAGAAACACGATTTCTGCGGTTTTAGAGTCTGAAACGAACATTTTTCGTTTTGAAGGCGTATTTCAACTTGAAACACGATTTCTACGTTTTTAGAGTCTGAAATGAACATTTTTCGTTTACTCGCCTAAATATAGTGATATTTTAAAATTGTTTAAACTTTTTAACTTTACCCTAGGTACAAACATTACGTTTGATTAAAGTTTGATTCTACCATTTACTTTAGGTGAGATATGGTCCCAAGGCGTATTTCAACTTGAAACACGATTTCTACGTTATTAGTGTCTGAAATGAACATTTTTCGTTTACAAGGCGTATTTCAACTTGAAACACGATTTCTACGTTTTTAGAGTCTGAAATGAACATTTTTCGTTTACTCGCCTAAATCTGGTGATATTTTAAAATTGTTTAACCTTTTTAACTTTACCCTAGGTACAAACATTACGTTTGGTTAAAGTTTGATTCTACCATTTACTTTAGGTGAGATATGGTCCCAAGGCGTATTTCAACAAGAAACACGATTTCTGCGGTTTTAGAGTCTGAAACGAACATTTTTCGTTTTGAAGGCGTATTTCAACTTGAAACACGATTTCTACGTTTTTAGAGTCTGAAATGAACATTTTTCGTTTACTCGCCTAAATCTGGTGATATTTTAAAATTGTTTAAACTTTTCAACTTTACCCTAGGTACAAACAATAAGTTTGGTTAAAGTTTGATTCTACCATTTAATTTAGGTAAAATATGGTCCCAAGGCGTATTTCAACTTGAAACACGATTTCTACGTTTTTAGAGTCTGAAATTAACATTTTTCGTTTACTCGCCTAAATATAGTGATATTTTAAAATTGTTTAAACTTTTTAACTTTACCCTAGGTACAAACATTACGTTTGGTTAAAGTTTGATTCTACCATTTACTTTAGGTGAGATATGGTCCCAAGGCGTATAACTTGAAACACGATTTCTACGTTATTAGAGTCTGAAATGAACATTTTTCGTTTACAAGGCGTATTTCAACTTGAAACACGTTTTCTACGTTTTTAGAGTCTGAAATGAACATTTTTCGTTTACTCGCCTAAATCTGGTGATATTTTAAAATTGTTTAAACTTTTTAACTTTACCCTAGGTACAAACATTACGTTTGGTTAAAGTTTGATTCTACCATTTACTTTAGGTGAGATATGGTCCCAAGGCGTATTTCAACTTGAAACACGATTTCTACGTTATTAGAGTCTGAAATGAACATTTTTCGTTTACAGGCGTATTTCAACTTGAAACACTATTTCTGCATTATTAGAGTCTGAAACGAACATTTTTCGTTTACTCGCCTAAATATAGTGATATTTTAAAATTGTTTAAACTTTTCAACTTTACCCTAGGTACAAACATTACGTTTGGTTAAACTTTGATTCTACCATTTAATTTAGATGAGATATGGTCCCAAGGCGTATTTCAACTTGAAACACGATTTCAACGTTATTAGAGTCTGAAATGAACATTTTTCGTTTACTCGCCTAAATCTGGTGATATTTTAAAATTGTTTAAACTTTTTAACTTTACCCTAGGTACAAACATTACGTTTGGTTAAAGTTTGATTCTACCATTTACTTTAGGTGAGATATGGTCCCAAGGCGTATTTCAACTTGAAACACGATTTCTGCGGTTTTAGAGTCTGAAACGAACATTTTTCGTTTACAAGGCGTATTTCAACTTGAAGCACGATTTCTACGTTTTTAGAGTCTGAAATGAACATTTTTCGTTTACTCGCCTAAATCTGGTGATATTTTAAAATTGTTTAAACTTTTCAACTTTACCCTAGGTACAAACATTACGTTTGGTTAAAGTTTGATTCTACCATTTACTTTAGGTAAAATATGGTCCCAAGGCGTATTTCAACTTGAAACACGATTTCTACGTTATTAGAGTCTGAAATGAACATTTTTCGTTTACAGGCGTATTTCAACTTGAAACACTATTTCTGCATTATTAGAGTCTGAAACGAACATTTTTCGTTTACTCGCCTAAATATAGTGATATTTTAAAATTGTTTAAACTTTTCAACTTTACCCTAGGTACAAACATTACGTTTGGTTAAATTTTGATTCTACCATTTAATTTAGATGAGATATGGTCCCAAGGCGTATTTCAACTTGAAACACGATTTCAACGTTATTAGAGTCTGAAATGAACATTTTTCGTTTACTCGCCTAAATCTGGTGATATTTTAAAATTGTTTAAACTTTTCAACTTTACCCTAGGTACAAACAATAAGTTTGGTTAAAGTTTGATTCTACCATTTAATTTAGGTAAAATATGGTCCCAAGGCGTATTTCAACTTGAAACACGATTTCTACGTTTTTAGAGTCTGAAATGAACATTTTTCGTTTACTCGCCTAAATATAGTGATATTTTAAAATTGTTTAAACTTTTTAACTTTACCCTAGGTACAAACATTACGTTTGGTTAAAGTTTGATTCTACCATTTACTTTAGGTGAGATATGGTCCCAAGGCGTATAACTTGAAACACGATTTCTACGTTATTAGAGTCTGAAATGAACATTTTTCGTTTACAAGGCGTATTTCAACTTGAAACACGTTTTCTACGTTTTTAGAGTCTGAAATGAACATTTTTCGTTTACTCGCCTAAATCTGGTGATATTTTAAAATTGTTTAAACTTTTTAACTTTACCCTAGGTACAAACATTACGTTTGGTTAAAGTTTGATTCTACCATTTACTTTAGGTGAGATATGGTCCCAAGGCGTATTTCAACAAGAAACACGATTTCTGCGGTTTTAGAGTCTGAAACGAACATTTTTCGTTTTGAAGGCGTATTTCAACTTGAAACACGATTTCTACGTTTTTAGAGTCTGAAATGAACATTTTTCGTTTACTCGCCTAAATATAGTGATATTTTAAAATTGTTTAAACTTTTTAACTTTACCCTAGGTACAAACATTACGTTTGGTTAAAGTTTGATTTTACCATTTACTTTAGGTGAGATATGGTCCCATGGCGTATTTCAACAAGAAACACGATTTCTGCGGTTTTAGAGTCTGAAACGAACATTTTTCGTTTACAAGGCGTATTTCAACTTGAAACACGAATTCTACGTTTTTAGAGTCTGAAATTAACATTTTTCGTTTACTCGCCTAAATCTGGTGATATTTTAAAATTGTTTAAACTTTTCAACTTTACCCTAGGTACAAACATTACGTTTGGTTAAAGTTTGATTCTACCATTTAATTTAGATGAGATATAGTCCCAAGGCGTATTTCAACTTGAAACACGATTTCAACGTTATTAGAGTCTGAAATGAACATTTTTCGTTTACTCGCCTAAATCTGGTGATATTTTAAAATTGTTTAAACTTTTCTACTTTACCCTAGGTACAAACAATAAGTTTGGTTAAAGTTTGATTCTACCATTTAATTTAGGTAAAATATGGTCCCAAGGCGTATTTCAACTTGAAACACGATTTCTACGTTTTTAGAGTCTGAAATGAACATTTTTCGTTTACTCGCCTAAATATAGTGATATTTTAAAATTGTTTAAACTTTTTAACTTTACCCTAGGTACAAACATTACGTTTGATTAAAGTTTGATTCTACCATTTACTTTAGGTGAGATATGGTCCCAAGGCGTATTTCAACTTGAAACACGATTTCTACGTTATTAGTGTCTGAAATGAACATTTTTCGTTTACAAGGCGTATTTCAACTTGAAACACGATTTCTACGTTTTTAGAGTCTGAAATGAACATTTTTCGTTTACTCGCCTAAATCTGGTGATATTTTAAAATTGTTTAAACTTTTTAACTTTACCCTAGGTACAAACATTACGTTTGGTTAAAGTTTGATTCTACCATTTACTTTAGGTGAGATATGGTCCCAAGGCGTATTTCAACAAGAAACACGATTTCTGCGGTTTTAGAGTCTGAAACGAACATTTTTCGTTTTGAAGGCGTATTTCAACTTGAAACACGATTTCTACGTTTTTAGAGTCTGAAATGAACATTTTTCGTTTACTCGCCTAAATCTGGTGATATTTTAAAATTGTTTAAACTTTTCAACTTTACCCTAGGTACAAACAATAAGTTTGGTTAAAGTTTGATTCTACCATTTAATTTAGGTAAAATATGGTCCCAAGGCGTATTTCAACTTGAAACACGATTTCTACGTTTTTAGAGTCTGAAATTAACATTTTTCGTTTACTCGCCTAAATATAGTGATATTTTAAAATTGTTTAAACTTTTTAACTTTACCCTAGGTACAAACATTACGTTTGGTTAAAGTTTGATTCTACCATTTACTTTAGGTGAGATATGGTCCCAAGGCGTATAACTTGAAACACGATTTCTACGTTATTAGAGTCTGAAATGAACATTTTTCGTTTACAAGGCGTATTTCAACTTGAAACACGTTTTCTACGTTTTTAGAGTCTGAAATGAACATTTTTCGTTTACTCGCCTAAATCTGGTGATATTTTAAAATTGTTTAAACTTTTTAACTTTACCCTAGGTACAAACATTACGTTTGGTTAAAGTTTGATTCTACCATTTACTTTAGGTGAGATATGGTCCCAAGGCGTATTTCAACAAGAAACACGATTTCTGCGGTTTTAGAGTCTGAAACGAACATTTTTCGTTTTGAAGGCGTATTTCAACTTGAAACACGATTTCTACGTTTTTAGAGTCTGAAATGAACATTTTTCGTTTACTCGCCTAAATATAGTGATATTTTAAAATTGTTTAAACTTTTTAACTTTACCCTAGGAACAAACATTACGTTTGGTTAAAGTTTGATTTTACCATTTACTTTAGGTGAGATATGGTCCCATGGCGTATTTCAACAAGAAACACGATTTCTGCGGTTTTAGAGTCTGAAACGAACATTTTTCGTTTACAAGGCGTATTTCAACTTGAAACACGAATTCTACGTTTTTAGAGTCTGAAATGAATATTTTTCGTTTACTCGCCTAAATCTGGTGATATTTTAAAATTGTTTAAACTTTTCAACTTTACCCTAGGTACAAACATTACGTTTGGTTAAACATTGATTCTACCATTTAATTTAGATGAGATATGGTCCCAAGGCGTATTTCAACTTGAAACACGATTTCAACGTTATTAGAGTCTGAAATGAACATTTTTCGTTTACTCGCCTAAATCTGGTGATATTTTAAAATTGTTTAAACTTTTCAACTTTACCCTAGGTACAAACAATAAGTTTGGTTAAAGTTTGATTCTACCATTTAATTTAGGTAAAATATGGTCCCAAGGCGTATTTCAACTTGAAACACGATTTCTACGTTTTTAGAGTCTGAAATGAACATTTTTCGTTTACTCGCCTAAATATAGTGATATTTTAAAATTGTTTAAACTTTTTAACTTTACCCTAGGTACAAACATTACGTTTGATTAAAGTTTGATTCTACCATTTACTTTAGGTGAGATATGGTCCCAAGGCGTATTTCAACTTGAAACACGATTTCTACGTTATTAGTGTCTGAAATGAACATTTTTCGTTTACAAGGCGTATTTCAACTTGAAACACGATTTCTACGTTTTTAGAGTCTGAAATGAACATTTTTCGTTTACTCGCCTAAATCTGGTGATATTTTAAAATTGTTTAAACTTTTTAACTTTACCCTAGGTACAAACATTACGTTTGGTTAAAGTTTGATTCTACCATTTACTTTAGGTGAGATATGGTCCCAAGGCGTATTTCAACAAGAAACACGATTTCTGCGGTTTTAGAGTCTGAAACGAACATTTTTCGTTTTGAAGGCGTATTTCAACTTGAAACACGATTTCTACGTTTTTAGAGTCTGAAATGAACATTTTTCGTTTACTCGCCTAAATCTGGTGATATTTTAAAATTGTTTAAACTTTTCAACTTTACCCTAGGTACAAACAATAAGTTTGGTTAAAGTTTGATTCTACCATTTAATTTAGGTAAAATATGGTCCCAAGGCGTATTTCAACTTGAAACACGATTTCTACGTTTTTAGAGTCTGAAATTAACATTTTTCGTTTACTCGCCTAAATATAGTGATATTTTAAAATTGTTTAAACTTTTTAACTTTACCCTAGGTACAAACATTACGTTTGGTTAAAGTTTGATTCTACCATTTACTTTAGGTGAGATATGGTCCCAAGGCGTATTTCAACTTGAAACACGATTTCTACGTTATTAGAGTCTGAAATGAACATTTTTCGTTTACAAGGCGTATTTCAACTTGAAACACAATTTCTACGTTTTTAGAGTCTGAAATGAACATTTTTCGTTTACTCGCCTAAATCTGGTGATATTTTAAAATTGTTTAAACTTTTTAACTTTACCCTAGGTACAAACATTACGTTTGGTTAAAGTTTGATTCTACCATTTACTTTAGGTGAGATATGGTACCAAGGCGTATTTCAACTTGAAACACGATTTCTGCGGTTTTAGAGTCTGAAACGAACATTTTTCGTTTACAAGGCGTATTTCAACTTGAAACACGATTTCTACGTTTTTAGAGTCTGAAATGAACATTGTTCGTTTACTCGCCTAAATCTGGTGATATTTTAAAATTGTTTAAACTTTTCAACTTTACCCTAGGTACAAGCATTACGTTTGGTTAAAGTTTGATTCTACCATTTACTTTAGGTGAGATATGGTCCCAAGGCGTATTTCAACTTGAAACACGATTTCTACGTTATTAGAGTCTGAAATGAACATTTTTCGTTTACAGGCGTATTTCAACTTGAAACACTATTTCTGCATTATTAGAGTCTGAAACGAACATTTTTCGTTTACTCGCCTAAATATAGTGATATTTTAAAATTGTTTAAACTTTTCAACTTTACAAACATTACGTTTGGTTAAACTTTGATTCTTCTATTTAATTTAGATGAGATATGGTCCCAAGGCGTATTTCAACTTGAAACACGATTTCAACGTTATTAGAGTCTGAAATGAACATTTTTCGTTTACTCGCCTAAATCTGGTGATATTTTAAAGTTGTTTAAACTTTTCAACTTTACCCTAGGTACAAACAATAAGTTTGGTTAAAGTTTGATTCTACCATTTAATTTAGGTAAAATATGGTCCCAAGGCGTATTTCAACTTGAAACACGATTTCTACGTTTTTAGAGTCTGAAATGAACATTTTTCGTTTACTCGCCTAAATATAGTGATATTTTAAAATTGTTTAAACTTTTTAACTTTACCCTAGGTACAAACATTACGTTTGGTTAAAGTTTGATTCTACCATTTACTTTAGGTGAGATATGGTCCCAAGGCGTATTTCAACTTGAAACACGATTTCTACGTTATTAGAGTCTGAAATGAACATTTTTCGTTTACAAGGCGTATTTCAACTTGAAACACGATTTCTACGTTTTTAGAGTCTGAAATGAACATTTTTCGTTTACTCGCCTAAATCTGGTGATATTTTAAAATTGTTTAAACTTTTTAACTTTACCCTAGGTACAAACATTACGTTTGGTTAAAGTTTGATTCTACCATTTACTTTAGGTGAGATATGGTCCCAAGGCGTATTTCAACAAGAAACACGATTTCTACGTTATTAGAGTCTGAAATAAACATTTTTCGTTTACAAGGCGTATTTCAACTTGAAACACGATTTCTGCATTATTAGAGTCTGAAACGAACATTTTTCGTTTACTCGCCTAAATATAGTGATATTTTAAAATTGTTTAAACTTTTCAACTTTACCCTAGGTACAAACATTACGTTTGGTTAAACTTTGATTCTACCATTTAATTTAGGTGAGATATGGTCCCAAGGCGTATTTCAACTTGAAACACGATTTCTACGTTATTAGAGTCTGAAATGAACATTTTTCGTTTACAGGCGTATTTCAACTTGAAACACTATTTCTGCATTATTACCGTTTTCTTTGGCTTCCAATAACTTCTGGGTAAATAACATTAGATTGGTTACAGTGGATCTACCATTCACAAAGCCATGTTGTTCATTTACAATAATGCTGTTTACAAATGGAGATATCTTACTAACAATTATAGACTCGAATATTTTTGGTATGACACTTAAGATAGAAATGGGTCTGTAATTGCGCGCATCAGATTTATTGCCTGACTTATGTATAGGGGTGACAAAGCTTTTTTTCCAAGTTTCAGGGAATACGCCTTCACTCAGAGATTTATTAAATAGGTCGCATAAAGGTTTGTATAAAACGTTCGCGCATTTGAATAAAAAGATTGGTGGTATCCCATTAGGACCACAACTGTACGATTCTTTCAAAGATAATAAACTATTTAAGACTTCGGTGTATGAGATAATTAAGGTATCATTCGGGATGTTGATATCGAATGTAATATTGGAATTATCTAAGGTAAAAGGATCAGTTACATAAACGGAATTAAAGTGATCAGCCAGAAGATTAACAATATCTTGGTAGTTGTCAGCAGTTCTTCCATTATAAGATAGCGAGGCTGGTAGACCATGATCTTTTTTATTATCATTAATGAATTTCCAGAACGATTTGGGGTCATTATTTACATTACTTTCTACATCAGATATATCTTCTATGACACAAGCGTTGAAGTTTTTTTTGTACGTGCTCTCAAGTGAAAAAAATTTATTCGTTTTTCAATTGTACTGTTAAGTTTAAACTCTTTATGTGACTTATTTTTCAATTTGATTAGTTGAATTAATTCGCGTGAGTACCAAACTGGGTAATTAGATGATGTCAAAATCTTCTTTGGAACTGATTCATTAATTATGTCTTGAATAATGGTGTAAAATTGGTTTAATGAATCAGTTAAATTATTGTTGTGGATAAAATTCCAGGGTATGGTACATAGCTTATTGTATATATTGAAATAATCTGCTTTACGGAAATCTAATGTAGCAAAGTAAAATGGTAATGACACAAGAGGTTTCGATGATAATGTAAATGTCCCTATTAATGGAGGGTGGAAGGAATCCATGGGAAGTAAATGGTCATGGGAGGAGTTGATTACTGCTGACGGGAGGTTGGAAAAAACTAAATCTAATTGCTCATCCTTACAGTTAGAAATATCATTAAATTGAGATAGATTTAAATAGCAAAAGGAATCAGAAACTAATTTTGCCCGATTATGTACGGTGCGAATGAAATTTGGTTTAGTGTATAAACACAAACCTTCAGGGTCATTGGACCACCTCATACCCGGGAGATTATAGTCGCCCATAAGGATTATATTTTGATTCGAATTTTGCAACAATCTCTCAACCTCTTCAATGTGCGCATTGTAAAGTTCAATAGGTGCTTTAGGGTACAAATAGACAGCACCAATTATAATTTTGGTCATTGAACTCTCAATTGACACAAATACTTATTCAACATTATTGTTATAAGTGACTAGTTCCGAGCTAGCAAAGCATTTTTTAACCGCAATGAGAACTCCACCACCTCTCTCACACACACTAGATTCAACATTTCTATCGTTTCTATAAACATTATAAGTACTCAATCCTAGTTCAGCATTAGTGAAACTATCGTTGAGCCATGTTTCAGTTAAGATTAGTACGTCCGCGTTGTCCGATTGAAGATGGATGTCCTTGAGGTGATGAAGTTTAGTCCGTAGTCCTCTCACGTTCTGATAGTAGATGTTAAGTTCCGGTTGTGGGCTGTGTTGATCTAGTTTTTTGATCCAGTAGGTGAGCAGTCGATAATCCGTGGAACTCCATGTCGAAATTTGATGGTCTTCACTTGCTTTCCGGCTTCCGTATTAAACATTTCAACTTGCGTTTTAAGAGATTTAAAATAGTTTCTCTCTTGAATTGTCTTGTCTGAAGAGAATTTAATAACACCCTGATAATAATGTCTCCTCTTCAGAATATACAAGGCAGATATTGAATCATCAAAAACAACGCGTAATGGGCGTGGTTTATTATTGGTATTAGTTTTACCAAGTCTAACCACACTTCGAATAGTTGGACAATGGTCATTAAATTCCATTAGAAATTCCTCGATATTTTTCCTATCGTATTCAAGGCGTTTATTGGCATTCTTATCAGTAGATTCGGTTAAGTCGTACACAATAATATTGTTCTTCCTCAGCTGGCGATCGGCGTATTCTTCGAGAACGTTCTCGAATTGAAACGACGAACCTTGATATTGCAGTGATTGACTTTCGGAAGAATCAACATTTTGCAAGGCTGCTACGCGAGCTTCCAGTTTGGCCAGACTGTCTAGAATTTTTGGCAGGACACTAAGTCCCTTCTCGCAGTCGTCGCAGAAAAACTTTACTCTTCTGGGACCCTTCAGCTCCAAACACCGTTGTTCAGTTGTCGAAAGTTTAGCACATTTGTAGTGACTTAGTCGGCCACAACTATCACATTTTGCAGATTTCGCTTCGACGACTGGATCATCACAAACACAACATAGTGATAGGAGGGAGGTCTGAACAGCACTAGAACTTTGGGTCATGATTTGCAATAAAGATAATATTCACCGAACAAAATACAATTTACGAATTACTTCACTGTTATGATCGAATCAACCCGCAGCGCGCCGAGGCACGTCTGATTCTGATGCGATCAGAACACCAATTGTTATCCTAAAAATTTTTTGCAACACAGTTGGCAACATTGTTTCGTTTCGTCGTCAAGGTTATCAATGCCAAATACCACGCGCTTGGGTTTGGAAAACACTGCTGTGCCGCGGCACAAGGTTATAACTGTCAAACTACTATTCTTATCACTAATAGTTTAGATCTACTTAATATTGATAATTAACTGTTCTCTAAGTTCACTCCACTTTCTTAGTTTTATGACTCTACTGTGCACTTTTTGAACTAGAACTTTCACAAATTAGAGCGATTATACCCGAGTATTACAAATTTATCAACGACTTCACGATGTGACACACGTCATCAATCAATTCATACGATACAAGTCATATTATAATAAAAATTCCATATCGTTATGGCGGAAAAATATATGCATTCACAATTGCGCTAGTAGGTCTGTAAAAATTAATCAATATTATTAATAACAATTTAATGGATATCAAATGAAAACAATTATAAAAGGTTGGCCTATTGAACTTCCAAATTATACCGGACAATTTTGAAAGCAGGTTGTTCTTCGGCTAAACCTCTACCATATCTCGTATTAATTAAAGATATCCAATCCGGGTGTCTGGGATCATCTACTGGGTTTCCTAATAATAAATATATCCTAAAAGAAATAGACGAACACTGATAAAATGAAGATCACAAATGCGAGCAGTTTTTAATTTCAATTTTTCGACATCTCGGTACAAGACAGCATTTCAGTTTTGAATGCTTCACTTTTTCCTTTACCAATTTACTTGCATATCACAACGTATATTTTTCTTTTAAAACACATTATATCACACAGTATTTTACCTCTGTTGTCCATTTCTGAAGGAATTCTAAACGATTTTCATTTAACATTTTTGTTTGCCTTACATCACAACATAACATAAACCACGCGATATTGCTCCTAACACACATTAATAAAAAAGCAGTAAATAACAATACAATAACAAACAAAGTAATAATAATAACATACAAGAAAATTAGAAAGATACAATAAAGCAAAGTATAATAACAAACTTCAAACACAGTATATGAAGATGAGGGGAAGAAGGGAGGTAATTCTGACATCTGCCCACCACTCAGCTGTTCACGAACTTCAGATTGGTCACGTGTCTGCCCGCAAATTAGGATTCACCACATCGTTCATTTTCATCATCATTATTAATCACCTGAAAACCATAACATCAGTATTGTATTTCATTTTGACTACATCTCACCTTTTCTTGTGTACTTACCTTATGTCTGCTCTATTTCTGTTCAATCACCTGTGTTATCATTTAGTCATCTGTCAACATTTCAGCTTCACCTTCGTTTGACATCTCTGGTGCTGCACAACGGCAACTCAGGACACTAGTTATTTACGGCAGCGTATGCAACTGTTACTGCTATGCTGTCGTACAATTCGACGATGGACGCCTTGCAGGGGTAGATGACACTTTTTTTGGTATTTTACTAGATTTTACTTGTCGCCGGAAATGCGTAATTTTTAACGTTTTTGCTAATTTTTTTCACTGTTTAACCAGTTTTGAGCGAGAGAGCTGTGCGACATTTTTTTGCAAATTTGCGATATAGTTTAAAACGAAATTGCCCAGTTTACTGGATCAGCGTCGCTACCGCTCCAAGAGAATAATAATTAAAGTAATTATTAAGTACGGAATACTCCGGATCATTGTTCGCTTCATAAATTCACTTCAAGCCGCATACCAACTCAGGTAATTTACTAGATAGTTTTCTTTAAACCGTTTATTTTAAATTCAATACATTAACAAGTGTCATCAACTAGTCGTCTAATCTAGGTTTTGTTTTCAGGCTTTCTATTTTTACTTTTTATGTCTTAATTTTTCTCCTGACTTTCCGTTTGTGTGCGTTGGTTTCGCATCTCAAACTCATACATTCATCGGTTTGAGCTACATTTTACGTCACGCATCTTCATCGTTTGTTCCTGGATCTTATCCTGGTTTATCTTCGTCGTCTGTGTCTTCGTGCTGTTGCGACCGAGTCATTCCTGAGGAACGACCTTGGATCCTGTTACGTCACGCTCCTCCGTGGACGGACCGCACCCAGTCATCGCCCACCGGCAGCGTCCTGGCTACCCTCGGCAGAGAGAGCATAGCTAAGCCTTATCATTTTATTTTACATTATTGTGTATTTGTTATTTACGCTCAGTACTCACGACTGATAATTCTTACCTGTATCACTATTGTAAGAAATCTAGTCAAGCTACGGCTGTTGGCACCATTTAGTTTATTTATTTATTGTTGCACCAGTGTTCTGTAGCTCGTGCTTCGTGGTAGTAGTAGAATTGATTGAGAGTTCAGTATTGTCGGCTACCGTCGTATACATCGCAGGTACCTCCGATTCATCGAAGTTCGTTGCGCCGTATTGTTTCAGTTTTATGCCACGTTGGCAACAACAACGATCCTACGTGCTAGAGTGGACACAGCGCCCCTTCACTACGCTTTACAATCCGTCATCTTTTCCGGTGCGTGTATCCTTGACTGGATTTTCCCATGTCTCGTTATCCTGGCGAGTAATTCTGTCAATAACTAGAGCGATCATTATTTTTGTTTTGTATACGTTTACCTTCAATATATGTATATTTGTGTTCAGTATACGGCGAGTTTACTTCCCCACCGATACTTAGAAATCGTTTTAGCGCCGAACCCGTCCGTAGGTTTTGACGATCACTCCTTCGTCGAACTGTTGAGGCACAGATCGTCTGGCGCCCCGAGCTTTTCTCACACAAACTTGTCGTACACACACCGACTTCGACTTGAGCCTAGCCGAGGTTCGACCGGGCGGGTGACGAGGCCCACCACGCGTGAGCATCGTTATACGTTTTATACGTCAATGTCAGAATAAATTGCCAAAATCATTTTTACGTACTAAATATTTATTTTCTAAATTAAAATTTAATAATAATAAGGCAAAATATTTTTTAGATTTATTATTTAAGAATAATAAAATAATAAACTCGATAAAATATTTAAGGTAGGTTGTTATTTAACAAATTAATTAATGTAACATAAATTTAATTCAATAAAAACATCAACAAACTAAATATTCTTAAATTGTTAAATTAGATGTTCAAATAGTCCACCGTTTTGAGCTAAACAATAACCTAATCTGTTGTAGAAGCTTTCTCGAGTATTCTTTAATTGTCGATTATTTATTTTCTGGCATTCTTGTAATATAGCATTTTTAAGTTCTTTTAAATTCTGGTATCTTTTTTTATAAACATAAGATTTTAAAAGGCCCCATAAAAAAAATCGCACGGATTTAAATCTGGCGACCGTGTTGGCCAGTTAACTGGTCCATTTCGTCCTATCCAGCTTTCAGGAAATACATGGTTTAGATATTCCACAACTTCTCTAGTGCTATGTGCAGGGCAGCCATCATTCTGGAACCACACATTTTCTTTGTTTGTTTCAATAATTTGTGGTCCAACAGCATTAATTAATAAATTCAAATATAATAATAATAATAATAATAATTTTATTTGTATATAGAAATCTCTTTACAAATGGATTGGTTAACATAATACATTTTTGTCTACATTTTATTCAAACATTTAATATGAACGCTCTAATTTTGAATGCTGAGTTACAATAATTGAAAATATCGTATATCTTTTCCCTGGTTGGTTCCATAAATAAGTCCATGTTTGCCTCTTGTGGGTTGCTGCCAGTGATATATTTCTGTAAATAATAATTTCTAACTGGGTGTACAAAGGGCAAATGAAAAGGAAATGAACTAAGGTATTATCATCATGTAGGTTACAAAGACTGTATAACTCTTCTTTTTTAAATCTAGGATAAAGTCCGTCTTGGAAAAGATGACAGTCATTAACGCTGGTAGTCCTGAGCTTTCCAAACAGATTAAGGGCTTTAGAGTGTTATAGGAAAGGTAGATTAGACTGGTTATATAGGTTTGATACTGAGGATTGAGCTTATTATTCTTCTACTGTCTTCATCGTACATTAGTTCATTTCATGATATTATTATGTTGTCCATTTCAAGCTCTGCTTCTTCCAAACCCAGTAAAAATTAGTTTTTCGTAGTATGGTTTCGATTTTTGTTTTTTCAAATATATGTAATGCTGAATTTATTCGTTGGATGAAGAATGGGCCTATGATTTTATCACCAAAAATTCCTGCCCACACATTGACAGAATGACGATATTGTGTCCTCGCTTCTACAATATTATGTGGATTATTTTGTGACCAGTACCGATAATTATGACAGTTTGGTTCGCCATTCATGGTACCTAAATGTGCATTCATCTGTGAATAAAATACTAGTTAAAAATTCTCTATTACAATTTGATTTCTCCATCATTATTTCACAGAATGAGGCACGCAGTTCAAAATCTCGTTCTAAAATATTTTGGTGGTTTTGAAATTTAAAAGGAATGTATTTATGTTTTTTGAGAATTCTATGCACTGTCATAAAATTTATATTTAGTTCTCTGGAAATTTCCCGCACACTCATTGTTGGCTCCAATTCTATTAAAGCAAGAATATTTTCTTCATTGTTATAAATTCTTTCATTTATTTCTTTCTTGAAATTTAGTGTTCCTGTCTTTTCAAACTTTACTATAAACCTCTGAATAGTTGCCGTACTAGGAATATCATGATGCTGCCAAATAGCGGTAATATAGTCACGAATTAGTCGTAAACTATGGCCAGAATAATGCCATTTAATTATTTGCAACTTTTCTTCATCTGAATAATTATTCATTTTTGATAATAATAAACCCTAATATTGATTTAATATCACAGTTGGTCAAAATAAATACTAATAATTTGACGTATAAGACGTTACGCATTTGTTCATCTCTTGTTTTTAATTCCATGGCTATTACTATTAAATTGAAATTACGTGAATTTTCAAATTTAATTTCTGCAGTTATGAAGTAGTCAAAATGAATTTTATTTATTGATTCGGATGTAGAATTTTATGCTTTACAACATTTATTTGAAACATTTTTTCCTAAAATAATTAGGGAAGCAATGCGCACGGAAAAACTGATTTGCCATGATAAACGCCTATGTTTCACTTTTCGTGTTACACCCGGTATATATATACAGGCTGTAGAATTGAAATGTGGCGTATAGGGATTTCAATGTTATTTTTAAAATATTGTTGTATCTCTTTACCTATTCACTTTAGAGCAAAAGCGTAAATACAAAAATTGTTCAGAAATTAAAAACGCTTCTTCAAAAACTTGTTCAACAAATATTACAACACTGTAACAAACAAATGTCAAACTCTATTACAATATGTCAAATATTCAGTTCATTTGTTTAATTTTCCAACGCAATCTACAAAAAAAATTGAATAAATTTTGAATTTCATTTAATTCATATCTCGTGAACTATTCACATTTATGTAATTACTTTATAGGAAGCGTTTTTAATTTCTGAACAATTTTTGTATTTACGCTTTTGCTCTAAAGTGAATAGGTAAAGAGATACAGCAATATTTAAAAAATAACATTGAAATCCCTATACGCCACATTTCAATTCTACACCCTGTATATACTGTTTAGCGAGCACATAGCTTTATGCAGATGCATAATCATGAAACACCATAAAATGAAAATACTTAGGGTGGATTGCATGAAAGCGGGTTAACTTCTAGCCCAGGGCTACATACGCTAACCTTGGTTACCGACTTGTTTGACAGCTAACCTCGGGCTAGAAGTTAGCCCGTGCATATCCACGGGATAACTCTCGGGTTACCAAATTCGAATTGCACATGGCCGACAGCTGTCATATCAAGCATCATATTTATAATAAAAAAAGCATTTTAATCGGTGTTTTTCGTCAGGTACGCCGAAAATATAAATAATTATTTACTCTTCAATTGTACAAATTATATTTAAAACACAGAATTCATGTTTTACGGTCTCATTTTAATATATTCAGAAAAATAATAAATTGTGACATGATCTGTCAATGTAGATACACAATTTCATATACATTATTTGTTGCAAAATATGTGACGTACATTATGTAATCAATAAAAATAATAATATTTATTAAATGCATGTTTTAAGTTATATTTTAGTGTTGTCTTTCCAGTATGAGTACCACTTCTTTTGAATCTACCTTCTATTCCTCTGATTCCTCTGTATCATCCGACGGGGAGTTCCTTGAACTTGTTCAGCAGCTTCCCAGACCCCGTGTGTTTCATGATAGAACAGAACTATTTGAGCTTTATGACGATATCGATTTTAGAGCAAGATATAGATTTACAAGAGAAACAACAATTCATATATTAGAAAATATCGGTGAAAATTTAAAGAGAAACACCCAACGCAGTCATCCTATCTCACCAATGAATCAATTGTTGATAACTTTACGTTTGTATGCCACTGGCTCATTTCAACGAGTTCTTGGAGACCACGTTCAAATACATAACTCCACAGTCTGTAGAATTATACGCAATGTATCTCATAACATTGCACTTCTGCGTAGAGATTTCATAAAAATGTCAGAAGGTCAAGAACTCATTCATGTAAAAAATGCATTTTATAGGATTGCTGGTTTTCCAAATATATGTGGTGCTCTCGATTGTTCGCACATTCGCATTCAATCACCAGGTGGAGAAAATGCTGAATTGTATAGGAATAGAAAAGGTATTTTCTCCATAAACGTGCAAGCGACACGTGATGCACAACTAAAAATAAGAGATATTGTAGCTCGTTTTCAACAATCTGTACATGATAGTACCATCTTTAATTTTTCATCCTTACGAGCTAAATTTGAAGCTAATGATTTTGGCAATTCATATTTGCTGGGAGATGGAGGGTATGCATGCAGAAATTATTTACTAACACCTCTGCTAAATCCAACAACTCCCGCAGAAATACGGTATAATTCTGCACATATTGTTACTAGAAATTGTATTGAGAGATGTTTTGGATGCTGGAAGAGAAGATTTCCAGTGTTATCAATTGGAATTAGAACAAACATTAACACAACTTTATGTATAATTGTTGCAACAGCAGTATTACACAACATTGCAATTTCAACAAATGATTTTATACCTGAAGAAGATGAAGTAGCTCAGAAAAATGAACAGCATATTATACACACCGTACAAGTTAATAATGCTGTACGAAATTCTTTAATAAACACTGTATTTTCTTAATAATGAATGTTAGGTTAAATCAATGCCATTCTGTATGTGTACATTAATAATAAAGGCAAAATAAAAACATTGATGTGTATGTCTTCTTAATCTTTGAGCTGTAGCGCGAATAAATACTAATTCAAAAATAACTGATGTTATGTTCATATAGTGACATCTGTTATTCAGTAGTTCAATTACGTTTGACAGCTAACCGAGGGTTAGATCATGCAATTAAATTTTTGGCTAACCCGGTGTTACCCGTTGACCCTGGGTTAGCGTAACCCGAGAGTTAGCTCGCTTTCATGCAATCCGAAGCATCCCATAGCGTCTAAAACCACAGCGTCGACAACCCATAGTGTCGACAAGTCCATAACCCCGACAACCCATAGCGTCGACAACACCTCCCACTCCAATGTTTATAGCGTATAAATCGTGTTCGTGTAAGTTTGCTTTGCGGGGTAGGTATTCATCTCTCTAATATTCAAACACTGCTTAGCGAGCACATAGCTTTATGCAGATGCATAATCATGAAACACCATAAAATTAACATACCTAAAATGGCGGATTTAGCAAAGATCCGAACCAAAATATAGTGGTTACATATTCAAACTATTACCCAATAGATGGCGATTTAGTGGAATATTCATATTTTTTAAATTGTTTATTAGTAGGAAAATTTATATACCGCATTATTCAACACTCTAAAGCGCAACTGCTGCCTTTCTAAAACATTGCTTTATGATTACCCTGTTTTATTAAATATCCTAAAATGGCGATATTCACGTCAAGTGACGTCATTCACATATTTTTTATCTCACACAAATGCAAATCAACTGTTGAGCTGTCACATTGCTATTTAAAAATGTTTTTTTTTTACAGCACAACAAACAGATTCAGACATGTGTAATTAATGTAATGTTCCGTAATAACAATTTAAGATTATGATGAAAAAAATAATGTTTCGAGTGTCAAAATATATTATCAGGTTAATTTTCATAACAATATTTTTTTAGAATGTTTAATATTATATTTAAATTAATCAACAGACATAAACCTGCTAAATTAATAAATTTTCTTCCGATATGACCACTTGATTTTTGTATGGAGCTACGTGAAAGATTTTGTTTGTAATGAACCAGATTACACATTAAACGGACTGAATAATAAAATTGAAGCAGCAATTGAATCTTTATCTGCTGACCAAAGAGAAAAGACTACTTATTCTGTTTCAAAACGTTGTGCAAAATGTATTGAAGAGGCTGGGAGTCATTTTGAATATTTGTTATAAAATCATTTTGTTGTTATTAAGTGTTCTTTATTCTTATTTTCGTTATTATTATGACAAAAAAATATTATTTCGTTTAATAATAATAATTACAATTGTTTTATTTCAAGCCACAGTCATGGCTCACTATTCTCTTTACGATTTGGTGTATAATAAAGTGCCCGCCATTTTACTTTTTAATAATGTAATATAAGATTATTTTACATGATTGTAAAGCAAATTTGATACACTTTTCAAATTTGTAAAAAAATATAGAATGTTCCATTTGAAATTTCAAAGTTGATAATAATTACTAATAAACTGGAAATGATATCATGAATGTACATACGTCATCAACTAGCTTACATGTTGCTGTATAAATCATGTTATATGAAAGAAATTGCTAAGTTGATAAATAAGCGAGATATTTGCTGGGTCTATTAAAATATAACACCCTGTATATATATATATAAAAAAATCATATTATTTAACTTTAACCTTTAACTTATTTCAAAAGTTCATAGCTCTTTTTAAAAGTAATATTCTATTATTTAAATTAATATATATATATATATATATAATATATTTTATAATTAATTTAGTTCATTAAAGAATAATGAAAAGATTAGTTTTAAATGATTTTATTTTTTTTTGACAGTCAAAATCTATCAACAAAACTGTAACTATTTACGTAACCTGGATAGTCAAATATTACTATATAAACAAATTACAAAACAACAATGATTATAAAACAAATTACAAAACACAACACTACTCCCCCGAAAAACGGAACATACCATACAAGAAAAGAATAGAAATATATAATACAATATAAATAACAATTGAAATATATTAAAAATTATGACCATCACAGTGAACAAGGCGATGCTGTCAAAAATTAACAAATATCAAAAAATCAATCATATTGTTAAAAATAATTGTTATCAATATATGCTGGTTTCAGTCTGTCTATGCTGACTGACTCAGCAGTACCATTTACAAGAATTTTGAAAAATTTATCATGCCGTTCTAGAACTTTGAATGGTCCGTTAAAAGCTTGTTTGAGGATTGGTCCGATTTCATCATTTCTGATAAAAACATGAGAAGTAAGAAATAAATTTTTAGGTATGTAAGTTGATGGAAATTTAGAATTGGATATTTGAGTGGCAAAAGGTTTTAAATTACTAATTGAATTTTTAAGATTTTCTAAAAATTGAGCTGTATTGAAATCGTGTGGAGGAATGGATTTTTGTTTTGGTATAAATTCTCCTGGTAACCTTAATTTAGTACCGTACACTAATTCAGCAGAACTACAGTAATTATTTTTAATTGTAGATCTTATACCAAGCAGAACAAAAGGTAAAAAATCAATCCAACGGGATGGATTTTGAAACGTTTTAAGAGAATCTTTCAAATACCGATGAAATCTTTCTATAATTCCATTTGATTGGGGGTGATAGGCTGTAGTTCTTATATGTTGTGAACCTAGTAATTTCAACAGATTAGTAAATAAAGCTGAATTAAATTGTTGTCCTCTATCAGTTGTAATTGTAGTAGGGACACCAAAACGAGAAATCCAACCAGAAATCAAAACTTTGGCTACAGTTTTAGCTGAACAATCTGTTAAAGGCAAAACTTCGGGCCACCTAGTAAAACGGTCGATGCATGTAAGGACATAAGAGTAATTGTCTGAAACTGGTAATTTTACAATGTCAATGTGTATTAAAGAAAATCGTGATGAAGGAATGTCAAATTTTGAAATTGGAGATTTAGTATGCCTAGTTACCTTTGCTTTCTGACAGTTTAAACAGTTTTTTGTTAACATTGCAATTTGTTTGTTCATGTCTTTCCAAATAAATCTAGATGAAATTAATTTTATTGTAGCATTTATTCCAGGATGAGAAAGAGAATGAAAATGACTAAATACAGTTTTTTTGAATTTTTTAGGTATGTATGGTCTACAATTGCCTGTTGATACATCACAAGTCAGTTGTAGGTTAGAATTAGGTAGTTGAAAGTCTTGAAATTTTAATGAAGTATTTAATGAAGTTTTAAGATTTAATAATTCTGAGTCAGTTATTTGAGCGCTAGCTATTTTATTGTAGTCAATGTGTTCTGTGTTGTAAAAAGAATTTATTGATATGCGTGAAAGTGCGTCAGCTACTGGATTATTTTTACCGGAAACATGACGTATATCTTGTGTAAATTGGAAAATAAAGTCTAAATGACGTAATTCTCTTGGTGATTAATTACAATTGTGAGCAATTTTTGTAGTGAATGTAAGCGGTTTGTGATCTGTCAAAATATAAAAACTTTGTCCAATTAAAAAATGACGAAATTTTTTGACAGCTAAATAAATTGCAAGAAGTTCTTTTCCGAAGGTACTGTACCGCTTTTCAGTTGGAGTTAAAGTTGCCGAAAAAAACATGATGGGTTTCCAGTTATTTTCAATAAATTGTTGTAAAACTGCTCCGACTGCGACTTCAGATGCATCGACCATAATATTAAGAGAAGCGCCATGTTTTGGAAAAGTGAGGCACGTAAGTTCAGATAACTTGGTTTTAATAACTTTGAAAGCGTCTTTTGCTTCATCAGACCACACAATTTCTTTCGAACTTGTTTTATGCTGATTTAATAATTTATTGATTGGATTTAAAATAGTAGCACAATTTTTGATAAAGCGGTGATAAAAATTAACTAGTCCTAAAAACTCTCGTAATTGCTTTTGAGAAGATGGAAGAGGAAATTTATTTATTATGTTAATTTTCTTTTCTAAAGGTTTAATGCCTTCTGAGGAAATATTATGCCCAAGAAATTCAATTTCGCGCAGACCAAATTGACACTTGTCTTTATTAATTAAAATACCAAATTTGTCTAATTTATCAAAAATTATTTTTATATGTTTTAAATGTTCTTCTAAAGTCTCGCTTGCGATAAGAATGTCATCAATATAAGCAAAAGCAAAATCTAAGCCTCTAATTACATTATCTATAAATCTTTGAAACGTTTGAGCACTATTTTTCAAACCAAATGGCATTACAGTATATTCATACAAGCCGAAAGGGGTGGTAATAGCAGTTTTTGTAATAGAGTCATCATCCATTGGTATTTGATTGTAGGCTTTTATAAGGTCTAATTTTGAATAAATTTTGGTATTTTGTAGGTTTGAGGTAAAGTCTTGTAAATGAGGAAGTGGATATCGGTCGGGTGTAGTTTGCGAATTAAGTGCACGGTAGTCGCCGCATGGACGCCATTCTCCAGATTTTTTTTTAACTAAATGTAAGGGTGAAGCCCAAGCACTTGATGAAGGACGAATTATTCCAATATCAAGCATACGATTGAATTCTTTCTTTGCAATTAAAAGTTTATCTGGGGCCAAGCGACGAGGTTTAGCAAAGGTAGGATTGTCAGTAGTAATGATTTTATGTTTTACAGTATGTTTAATTTCACGTTTGAAATCTAATTTCTTAGTTAAATTTGGATAACTGAATAGTAATTTTTGAAAAATATTGGATGGATTTTGAATATTGTTTATATTGTTCATTTTGACTGATTCAAGGACACGTTTCGATGACAGATCAATTAAAAGTTTATAGTGATTTAAAAAATCAGCCCCAATAATTGAATGTTGCACATCAGCAATGATAAAATTCCAGGTGAAAGATTTTGACAAACCTAAATTCAAAGTAATTGTCTTGGAACCGTATGTTTTAATTTTAGTTAGATTTGCAGCTTGCAGATAATGTAAATTTGATTGATTTTTAGATTTTTTATCAACTTTGACAACACTCACCTGCGCACCGCTGTCGACTAAGAAACGATGTCCGGTATGGTGATCGGTTAAAAACAATAATGGAGTTGGAGTTTTATAGGAAACGTTACTAAAAATGGAAGGGAAATAATCAGTTTTGAATGAAGTCATTGTAGAAACTGGCAGCACCTCAGATTTCATCAACAGTGGGGGGCCAGAACATGGCGGAACACATTTCCTTGCCTTCTTGCCATAATTGGAATGGTACCAACATAATACAGGCGAAGAAACTTGATTAGTAGGTGATTGTGTCGTATGTGCTTGCATAGCTGACAACTGTAGTTTAATGTCTTTAACCTCTTGTATTAACGTCTTAATGGATGTAGAATCATCTGATATCGTGGAAATAGATGGATTTTCTATGTTTATAAGTTTATCTGCAATTTTGGCTTTGTCATCCAAGGAAGTATTGATCAATGATGTTAAAATCAATTGTATATTCACTGGTAGTTTTTGAATAAATAATTCTTCTAATATAGCAGTGTCTAAAAGTTTGCTGCCAATTAATTGACGCAAATGTCGTAAAATTTGGGTAGGTTTTCTGTCGTCGAAAGGAGAAATATTGAATAATTGTTGTATTTTCTCCTTTTCAGACTGTCCAGTTCTTTCGATGAGGGCAGCTTTCAATATAGTGTAGGGCCTATCAGCTGGAGGTGCTACAATAATATCTCGAACTTCATTAGCGTTTTGAGGAGTTAAGATCTCAATCACTTTTGAAAATCTTGAAAATTCTGATGAAATTTTTCGGGAGATAAAGATAGTTTCAACTTGACTGAACCATAATTCTGCATCTGCAGGCCAAAAATCTGGTAGTCTAAAGGGTCCAGACAGGGACGACACATCGACCGGATTATTGTCTTGAATTGCAGATTCAAGAATTTGCGCAGCTTCATCCATCATTATCAGTAGAGAGTCACAAAACGAGGGGTCACCAATATAATATATTTTATAATTAATTTAGTTCATTAAAGAATAATGAAAAGATTAGTTTTAAATGATTTTATTTTTTTTTGACAGTCAAAATCTATCAACAAAACTGTAACTATTTACGTAACCTGGATAGTCAAATATTACTATATAAACAAATTACAAAACAACAATGATTATAAAACAAATTACAAAACACAACATATATATATATATATATATATATATATATATATATATTAATTTAAATAATAGAATATTACTTTTAAAAAGAGCTATGAACTTTTGAAATAAGTTAAAGGTTAAAGTTAAATAATATGATTTTTTTTTTTTTACTTTATATATCGGACCAACTACTTAGGTCATATGCCGATATGTCCCTTGTATGGCCGCCGCGGGTGGGATCCGAACCCACGACCTTATGGTCGAAAGTCAGGCCCTCAACCCGCGCGGCCAGCACGCGGGACAATAATATGATTTAATGTACATAATATTTCGTTAACTACTATTTTACGATTCACATATAGTTATTTGTGTATTAAGAGCGTAAAGTGATTCTTTGTTACTCGAACACGGTATTTGCAGCGCGAGCCGAAGGCGAGAGCTGCAATAGTGTAAGGCTGGATTGCATGAAAGCGGGTTAACTTCTAGCCCAGGGCTACATACGGTAACCTAGGTTACCGACTTGTTTGACAGCTAACCTCGGGCTAGAAGTTAGCCCGTGCATATCCACGGGATAACTCTCGGGTTACCAAATTCGAATTGCACATGGCCGACAGCTGTCATATCAAGCATCATATTTATAATAAAAAAGGCATTTTTATCGGTGTTTTTCGTCAGGTACGCCTAAAATATAAATAATTATTTACTCTTTAATTGTACAAATTATATTTAAAACACAGAATTCATGTTTCACGGTCTCATTTTAATATATTCAGAAAAATAATAAATTGTGACATGATGTGTCAATGTAGATACACACTTCTATACACATTATTTGTTGCAAAATATGTGACGTACATTATGTAATTAATGTTAATAATAATATTTATTAAATGCATGTTTCAAGTTATGTCTTGTGTGTTGTCTTTCCAGTATGAGTACCACTTCTTTTGAATCTACCTTCTATTTCTCTGATTGCGTGGTTTTTTTTCCATAAACGTACAAGTGACATATGATGCACAACTAAAAATAAGAGATATTGTAGTTTGTTTTCAAGGATCTGTACATGATAGTACTATCAAGTCAATTTTTCACAATATTGCAATTTCAACAAATGATTTTATACCTGAAGAAGATGAAGTAGCACAGAACAATGAACAGCAAATTATACACACCGTACAAGTTAATAATGCTGTACGAAATTCTTTAATAAACACAGTGTTTTCTGAATAGTGAATGTTAGGTTAAATCTGTATGTGTACATTAGTAATAAAAGCTGAAACTATCAATGTGTATG
The DNA here is from genome assembly GCA_947425015.1 of Pterostichus niger. NCBI lineage: Eukaryota > Metazoa > Arthropoda > Insecta > Coleoptera > Carabidae > Pterostichus > Pterostichus niger. The sequence goes on from OX380347.1 coordinate 10,944,475, forward strand.
TCTTCTTAATCTTTGAGCTGTAGCGCGAATAAATACGAATTCAAAAATAACTGATGTTATGTTCATGTAGTGACATCTGTTATTCAGTAGTTCAATTACGTTTGACAGCTAACCGAGGGTTAAATCATGCAATTCAATTTTTGGCTAGCCCGGTGTTACCCGTTGGCCCTGGGTTAGCGTAACCCGAGAGTTAGCCCGCTTTCATGCAATCCAGCCTAATAAATTCGTTCTGTCGACTGGCAATATGACAAGTTTCTATTTTGTTTGTATCCCTAGTAACTATTGAAATAAGCGCACATTTAATATCTTTTTCACACGTTGTCATTGGAAATGCGCGCATTTAACGTCTTTTTCGCGCGTTGCAATTGGAGAGGCGCAAAAAAGATATTTTTCGAATGCTCCACAGAAAACGACAACTTTACGATGACAAATGAAAGCGTAGTTGTCAACTTTTCATAGCAATCGTAGAAAAAATTATTTACAATTATTTTTCAATGTAAGAAAATATAGTTTAGGCAATTAAAACGTGCCTTTTCAGCGCAGTTATAGTAACTAAAAATAAAGATTTTAGTAATTATATTTCTAATTATATACCCATCTATAGTGAACTAATTTAAATTTTTACTAACACTATTGTGAAAATCAAATTAAATTAGAATAAAATTTATTAATTTAGCAGGTTTATGTCTGTTAATTAATTCAAATATAATATTTAACATTCTAAACAAATATTGTTATGAAAATTAACCTGATAATATATTTTGAAACTAGAAACATTATTTTTTTCATCATAAACCTGAATTGTTATTACGGAACATTACATTAATTACACATGTCTGAATCTGTTTGTTGTTCTGTAAACAAAAACATTATTAAATGTCAATGTGAGAGCTCAACAATTGATTTGCATTTGTGTGAGATACAAAATTTGTCAATGACATCACTTGACGTGATTTCGTCATTTTAGGATATTTAATAAAACAGGGTAATCATAAAGCAATGTTTTAAAAAGGCAGCAGTTGCGCTTTAGAGTGTTGAATAATGCGGTATATAAATTTTCCTACTAATAAATAATTTTAAAATATGAATATTCCACTAAATTGCCATCTATTGAGTAATATATTGAATTTGTAACCACTATATTTTGGTATTTTGGTATAGAAAACGTGTAATAGATGGCGCTGATTATTACAATGAACCAAATGAATCGACAACTTTCAAGATTTTTTAATGCTATATATTCATATATCCTTTTAATTGTAATAGCTACGTGAAAGTAAATATGATTAAAAAATTTACAAATACTATATGAAAACAAATGCAATAAATTTTATTATTTATTGCTTTTACATTTACATTATATCAAAGCTAATATTATATTTTACCAATTTTATATACAATTAAAAGAGTGTAAATTATGATTTATTTTATAATTCTAATTTAGTTATTATCTATATAAATTAAGTGAAATATTCTTGATATTTTATAAATAAAAATACAATTGCATTTAACAGGTTTACTTTAATAGTTGTTTCCAAATTTGAAATATACAGAAATTAAATAAAACTAAAATAGAAGCATATAGTGATAAGTGGTAATCAGTCAATTTTAAAATATTTTTCTAGAAAAAAATAAAATCATTTATAATTTGAGCAGCAACAATATTGTTAAAATAATAAACAAGTGATGGTACAAACAAATATAGTTTCCATACATCATTTAAAAACAAATATAAATCTATCTCATTTTGATATTCCAGGCTACTGTTTTCTCGTAAAAATGTATTTAGCAGATTTATAACGTAAATAACTATTACTACCAAAAATAAACTGATCTTTACAGCTTTCGAGTATATTCAATTAATTATTTCTTCAAAGATGTGTCGCCCAAATTATTGTGGACAAAAATCATTTAAATAGATACAAGTTTGTAGAGAATAAAATTCTATTTCTAAATCGATCAACCTTTCTTATTGTACTTGTTTAATTACTGTAAGAATTGAATTTAAAATTGCCTAAAATTAGCTATTTTATTTTTAAATACTACTAACCGTGGAAGAAAACTAAATTCATGTAAATATCATAATTATTAAATTATATATTTCAATAGTACACATCATAATTGACATTTGATTAAAATAATAAATATTTAGTCTTCTAAATATTTGGTAACTTTTTAATCATAATTAAAATGTTTTACAAAATTATGTAGATCTGGTGAATATAGTGACTGAAAAATAAATTCGATCCGCAATTCGTAAATTTTGGCCATGACGACTGTCAACGTGTTGTCTTGGTGGAAAGGCATTTTCTTCTTCTTTAAATATTGACTTCAGGTTGTTAAATAATACTGCGTATATTGTGTTACTTTTTTTGACATGATCGATAAACACAATTCCGTGACAATCCTAAAAAAACAAAAACAGTCACGGCACAATATATTACATTCATTTTTACAAAAACGTTCACATCTACTGACACAATCGTCAGTCAAACAATAGCCAAGTGTCAAAAACAGCTGAAATTTTCAGAGATATCTTTCAAAACATGTACAATTGTAGTACTAGAATAGTTTTAACGAATGACTACACTTACATATATTGAGGTTCAAAACTTTTTAGACAATTCTCGTATATAAATCCCAACGCTAAAACAAAAACGATTTCCAGTAATTGTCGCAAATGCTCCAATATTATAATATATGTATTCACAAAGTAATTGTAGTGTATAACCAGTTCTTCGTACTCATACTAATTTGATATTTGACAGTAGTATTGCATCGTTTTGTTTCATTAAAACAATCTGAAACTAGAAAAAATTAAATTGTATTCCTTTTATATATATCTTATAGTGAAAAATAACATACTGATTCCTGATATTTCTTCTAAATATTTGTAAAGGTAAACTTAACTTCTAAAATTGTTAAAAGGTCCAGAAAACCAGAGTAATCCTGGCATCCAATACTAGCAGGCACTTTTGACGTACCTATAGTATATTGTCAACAAACTACTTAATAAGTATAACCATGGTCAACTAGATGTTTCACACATTATTTATTATTAAAAATCATCTTAAATAAATGGAATATAGTCTTACAGTAGTTCATTCGGGAATGACCTCAGCAGCCGAATCTATTGCAACAGATTCTAATTGAACAGAATCTACTGCAGCCGATTCTACAAATCCCGAAAATTTTAAATGTGGCGCTCTGTCTACATCGCCCGATTCTACAAAAACCGAAAAGTGGGCGTGGCTAAATTTATGTCCGCGTCAGCCGAATGTAGTCTGAACCGATAGTAGTTCCAGCCTAATGCTATGTGTGAAACCTTACCGATAGATGACAGCATAAAATAGTTGTTGCTGCTCGTCACTAGATATCAAACTGAGCATTTACCAACATTTTATTACCGACTTGAATGCCAAAATATAAATATGCGACATACGTTTTAACTGTCAAAATGACAATTCATATGTCAACATTATAACTTTGCAATGAAATACAATGCCAATTTTTAAATAATAGAAAGAAGTAAACAGGGTTAGCGTTCAATTTATAATGTTTCGTATATTAAGTTTTCTGCACGGTCATGAATTTGAAAAATTAATAAAATATTAAATTTTAGGTGGCAATTTTCAAAACTTCAGAATGTCGAATACAGCAAATATCATTTTACATATATTTTTTTATAATCACTGACTAGAGTACATACCGCAGAATGTAAATTTGAGACATTAATAGATATTATCGACCTATAATCAGAAATATTTTTAAAATAATCCGTAAAATTAAAATAATATTTCTATAATCATTGATATACTCATTACTAGTGCTATTTATTTTTGACAATCTTCACGATTTTTGATTCGATTGCATTGTCATTTATGTTTAGTTTAATATTTTTCTGGTAATAATTAATTCGGTGTATAATAAAAGTAACGATTCTTAAAACAGATCGGCCGTTTTATATGTCTAGTTTAATTCGCATTCTAATAAGTTATTTTCAACCTATTTTCGGATTTATGTACAAAAACTATGTATCATAAGATTGAAATAATTACACGTTTTAAGTAGGTGTATAATTTGTACAGAACTACAGGCAATTTGGGGTATGGATTAAGTGTATATATATACTAATATTTTCACATATAATTTTATATACGAATACGAAAATACAGATATGTGTAATATAATTATGTTTATTCAAATATAACAATTAACATATAGATGATGTTATTTCTATTATATATCTACTATGATTTATACTTAAATAAATAAATTCAACTTGCAGCGGTTGTGACAAGGAGAGTATGTTGAGTTGCTAACGCAAAATTAAGCATCACTGTGTGCGGATAGTAAATAGATGGGTGACCGCCCTGCGATAACCCGCTCTTTTGAACACCACGTGCCGTTGTCAGACCATCGACTACGAGCAATCAAGGCGGCATATTTATGATGTACGTAGTAGTTGAGTGCTTGAAAAAAATCCACCATTGTCGCAAAGTTAGGCTTACCTATGCATAAATTTCAACATTCACATTTAAAAAATAAGTTTTTCTATGCAAAATATAGTTTTTCATGGAACTATGAGCAGAAAGTATTGCTGCTGGCCCATGGAGATCGTTGATCGAAGCGCAGCTGAAAAGAACAACCCAGACAAGAGCGGTAAAAACAAATTATTTGTTTGACAATAAAACCACCACATTTTAACGTAAATTTACGCTCATGTCTGTTTTGTAGTAAACGTACAATTTAATCTGGTCTTGAAACCATGAAGCTAAGAGCAACATTTGTTAGGGCCTCTAATCAACAATAGTTGCTAAGTAGGTCGCTATCAAAAGATCATGTTTGCCATGAATGAATATTTTTGAAATATAGTTGGCATAATTTTAATACGATAACAATATTAATAAAGTAGATCTAACCAGTATATAGCAATGGAAGTATTTATACGTCACTACCTTATTTGGAGGTGAATTTATTACACATTTTTTACAAATTGTGTAGAAGTTTCTTTCATTAAAAGTTTTTCGACTTCGAAATGATTTCTATTGTTATAACAATACATCTCATAATTTTAATTTTCGTCATTAGAAGTTTCCTGAATTATATGCGAATTCTTCAAATTTTCTCACGTCAAAAACATATTAAGAAGTGCACTGCCTCAGCTTACCTTAAAGAAAACATTGTTAGAATAAATTAAAGTACCTTCAGTATTCATTAAAGATTTCGTTCGCTTTCAAGAACCATATACGCTAACAGATTTTTTAATATTATATTCAATTTAAAAATTCTGTTTTCTATAAATACAGTGAACCATGGGATTTGCCATGTCCATGGCTACGAATTTGACACAAATATATCAAAGGTTTATTTTAAAATAAAACATAGGTTGTTAGTTAAAATTGCATTAATTTGTGTTCGTATTGTTATAAACGATTTGCTACCTGTAAATAATACATGCAGGTGAAGAAAACATTAAATATTTCTTTGCTTAAATCGACCGGTGGAAAAATATGTATAATGGCCTGCTGAATCTCCTGATTTAGCATCATTTTATTTTTTATTAGGCATTTTTAAACCCAAAGTATACCCTGGAAACATTTTGAATTTAAAAGTTTTAAATTTAGAGTTCGTGTCTGGATGTATTACAGAGCTGCTTAAATAGCGTGTGATAAAAGTCTTATAAAATGAGTTATTTATACTATTTTTTCTGTTTTGCGTCTTTCAAAATTAAAATTTAAAAATTTTTAATCCGAGTTAATTTAGGGCAATTTGTATATGAAATGTAGTGGTTGGTAACTGTTATTGGTATTTATGCAATTGTTCAGTTTTGGAGGTTATATTGAAATTTTGATATCCAGATATTTTTTAATAATAACAATAATAATAATAATCTTTATTGACATTCCAAGTCAAAGGCGAGGTTCAGCCAGAGGCTGCTCTTCCACCTAACCTTACATATATTACAAAGCCAAAAATATAGCCAACAAAAAAAAACCAACAAAATTTACAAAAATAAATACAATAACATGAATGTTCAAAACTTATATCATATTCTTTATTTTGTTCTTAAAAGAATTCAACGTTAGAGATTTCAAAGATACAGGAATACTGTTGTATAAAGTGGGCGCTAAATAGGAGAAAGAACCTTTAAATTTTGATTTATTAAAAGTAGGAACAATATATAAATAATTTAATTAAAAATATAAAGAATAATACCATAATTTGTGACGATTATTTATCTTCTTCAGAAATACCAAAATTCAAGTCTTATAGAAAATTATCTGCTCTAAAACGTTTTAAAAATAATTTATTATTATTTTAACGACGTTAAATTTCAATTCTTTATTTTTGCATGTAACATATTTTGTAGAACTTATTATGGTAAAATCTACAGATAAATTTGAAAATAAGTTCTACCGATAAAATGTCCGCTCGTCATATAGAAATTACCACAATTTAAAAGTAATTATTGTAAAAGATTTGGTTTTAAAATTGCAAATAAGAAAATCTGAATAACTCAGTCTAGAAGAAAGCGAATTGTATATCCGAAATAAAGTTTTAGCGGAATTGTAAAGTATATTCCTTTATCGTACTATTTCGTAAATAAATATATGATACAACTGAATGAATGATTATGTAGTATATTGGAAACATGAGAAAATAGTTTGTTGTTGAAGTTCTTTAATTAAAATATGTGTTAATAATTTATAGTACCTACTCCTATATTTGAGTATACTTTAATATGGTTCTTATATTTTCATAACAATAATTTTACTTAATTCACGATAAAAGCAGCCCGAGCAATAGCACTAAATTGTAATTATTGCTGAAATATAAAGTACCAATCATACTTACCATTTTTTATTTAAATTTCAGGCTGCTTGTTGTATGTTGGATGTCACTCTTTTTTTAAAGTATTGTTTCATTTATTTTTGACTACATTTTTACGTTTTATACTAGATAAACCTACATTTATAATACTTTCTGTAAATAAATTGATTAACTTATGTACGATTTATTAATTGATTGTTAAGTATATGTTAACTAACAGCAATAAAAATTATAAACTCGTTTACGAGCCCCGATAACTATAGGTTCGAACACTTACTCTTTTCCTCAAATAATTGTATCTGTGTTATACATAATAAATAAAAAAAGTTATATTAATAATTTTAAATACTAACACTTACATGCTTACTTTTAAGACAATATTTCAATGATGAGCGTTTTGTTTTAATTTTAAGTATTTATTAAAAAATATATACACAAATTTCCTGTCAACTAAATCTTCGGACATACCTTATAATAAGACATATTAATACTATGTAACATCACCTTTCACTTTAATAACTGCATTTATCCTAGTTGGCATTGTATTTATTCACTTTTTACATTCTTCCTGTGTTATGGAATTCCAAATCTCAATAATTTTTTACTTCAATCCATCAACAGTTCTTTGACGATCAGTCTGTAATTTTCTTTTCATGATTCCCCATAGCCTTTCAATAAGATTGATATCCGGACTACTGGATGGCCAGTTAAAAACATTAATACCATTTTTTTTAGTAATTTTAGCCGTATGACATCTTATTGAAAAGTCCATTCGCTATTATAATTTGACATGACAGATGGGATTAGATTGTTTCTCAAAATATCTATATAGTTTTGAAAATTTACTTAATTTTCCGACACCTTTCGAAGATATGCAACACTATACCATAACATAGCAGAAAATTTTACAGTCCTTTTTAAATAATCTTTATGATAAGCTTCAAACTTGATTCGTATAACTTTTAACCGCATATCACCGACATACATGTCAAATGTGGTTTCGCCACTGAATAATATAATATTCCATTGTCTCTGTATCCAATTTTAATCGGTTTTGTTTTGGAGAAGTGGTCAATAATGGTGTTTCTTTAGCCTGATGTACGAGATAAATTTAAATTTCTATTTAAATTAAGATAAAAATACATTAACATATCTTATAAAATTTGTAACCCAGTTTTCTGAGATACTTTCATTTAGTTTCAGTTGAGACATTCTTTTTTATTGTTTCTGATTACAATATCTTTCATTCGTGTAAACTACTTCGCCGATTTTCTTTGGATATATTAATTAAACTCCGAACATCTCTATCAGTAATGAAACATTTTCGTCCTGTACTTTTACCTATTTCAATTGAATCAGGCGAACAATATTTTTTTATGTCAGCTATAGTTCACACAAGCAGCTTCAGATCTTTTGATATATTTCTTCCACTTACTCCAATGAAATGATATTTTACAATAATGTTGTGACTATTCAGATTTATCGCATTTTTTTTTTCAAAATAAACGAAAAAACAATTTAATTGACATATAAAAACGTCTCAATTTATTTTCGGTGCCCATTATAAGTAGTCTCGTTATAAATTATTATAAAATATTCATGTACGAAGATTTGACAAGAATCTTTTACAATATTTTTTGAAATGTGTTTCTAAAATAATATCAAAAACTGTCTTTATCTAAATATGTCTCTGAAATTAAGCATGTACTTTATGGTATTTAAAATTAATAATGTATATTTATTTATTTAATTATATACTTCACAATTAAGGAAATTTGGTTTTGTTTACAACATGCAATTTTTATTTTAAAGTCGCCGTTTTGATATAATCATCGTATATCTTCATCAGAACAAATTAAAATAATTAACAAACACATATCTCAAAGTACAAAGTAAACAAATTATACAATTTTTAATTAACAGTAGTTAAATTGTATTCAGTCCATTGCCATCACACTGATTTATGTTGATCCAATGCTTATAAATTGCAATTGCTTCATAATCTTTCATCCATATATTTGGTTCCGGTGGTGATTTCGTTATCTTCACATTTAATATTGACTACACTTGCTACAGTATCATGTGACAATAACTCTTGTTACAATTCATTAATTTTCTACAAAAAACGACGATCTACATATTGTCGGTGTTGGCACAAATTTCTTCAACGTGTGCATTCATTTCTTAATCATGCATAATAAATCACAAATCTGATCTTTTCATCTTGAAATTTATTTCCACAGAAACGATTACGACTTATTGTTTCATATTTTTAAGCAGAATATTGTAGAGTTGTATATATTATGTATAGATTTAATACTTTTAATATACACAATAAAGAATAGTACCAATTTTTTCCTTTCTTTTTATTTGATGATATTGGCAAAATATCTATTCTCTAAGTCCAATTCTTTTCACCGGATAATGTCTATAAAGTAAAAACATCATAAATATAGATCATTTACGCACAAATATTACCAATGCATCTTATTTTTATTCCAACCAACTTTATTTTTGTATGATTTCTAGGACTTTTATGAATTTGACATATGCTGTAGGAAACCGTCGAATAAACGTTTCAGCAGTCCAATTCTCTCGACCAGAACATCCCTACAAAGTAGACTTATAATAAAGTTTGATCATTTATATACAAAATATTTCCATGAATACATATACTAACCTTAATTTTATTCAAATTCATGACCGTGCAGAAAACTTAATATACGAAACATTATAAATTGAACGCTAACCCTGTTTACTTCTTTCTATTATTTAAAAATTGGCATTGTATTTCATTGCAAAGTTATAATGTTGACATATGAATTGTCATTTTGACAGTTAAAACGTAAGTCGCAAATTTATATTTTGGCATTCAAGTCGGTAATAAAATGTTGGTAAATGCTCAGTTTGATATCTAGTGACGAGCAGCAACAATTATTTTATGCTGTCATCTATCGGTAAGGTTTCACACATAGCATTAGGCTGGAACTACTATCGGTTCAGACTACATTCGGCTGACGCGGACATAAATTTAGCCACGCCCACTTTTCGGTTTTTGTAGAATCGGGTGATGTAGACAGAGCGCCACATTTAAAATTTTCGGGATTTGTAGAATCGGCTGCAGTAGATTCTGTTCAATTAGAATCTGTTGCAATAGATTCGGCTGTTGCAGTGTCACCCGTTCATTCTATTATATTACCTGATTTTAAACAATAATACATTTGTTTATTGAATATTAAGAAAGATATGATTTTAATTATAACAATTACGCGCCAAATATGAATCTGCAAATAAAATTGGTTGTGTATGTTTAGGATATAAAAACCGGTAGTTTCTTATGTTCAAGCACCTTCTTACCATATCTGTAAATTATTAAGTGATCTATTACCTGAGGTCTTAGACTTTAAACCCTTATATAGTATAAAAAATACGATAGATTTAATTAGTAAAATTAAAGATGTTAAATTACCCGATAACGCCAAATTAGTATCGTTTGATGTTACTAGTTTATTTACTTCTGTGCCCGTCAAAGACCTTAAAATTATAATTATTAAACTTTTAGAGGAAAACAACGTGAATTTGAAGTTAAAAAATGAAATTTTAGCTCTTTTGGACATTTGTTTAGAACAAAATTATTTTGAATTTAATAACCGCTTTTATCAACAAAAAGATGGTCTTCCCATGGGATCCCCTTTAAGTCCTTTATTAGCTGAAATCTTTATGGACAATTTTGAAAAATCAATTTTTAATTCTAAGGCTAAAATTATTAACGAGATCAAATTCTGGTACCGTTACGTAGATGACATAATCTGTTTATTCTCAGGCTCTGACAGACAATTACAAATATTAGTATCACTTCTCAATAGTCAAAATAAAGCCATTAAATTTACCATTGAAAAAGAAGGGAATTGCCAGATAAATTTCCTTGACATCACTATTAAACGGTTAAAATCATCTTTTGAATATAAAATCTATAGAAAACCTACTTATACAGACACCATTATACCAGCACACTCAAACCATCCTAACAATATTAAAATGTCTTCCCTAAATTGTTATGTACACAGACTGTTAAATATTCCTTTATCTACAGTTAACTTTAATTTAGAACGCAACACTATCAAACAAATAGCTTATAATAACGGTTACAACCCTTGTATAATCGATAAGTTAATTTCTAAGAAGAACCAGAAAATCATGTTTAATAAAATCTACGGAGATCATTCTTCAAATTCAGAGTGTAAACCATATTGTAAATTGTTTTTTGTAAACAATATCAGTAACAACATAGGTTATCAACGAAAGAATTCTAATATTAATGCAGCCTATTATAACAACTATACTATTAAGCATATTTTAGTCAATAACAAATTAACCGTTAAAGTTAAATTAGATAATAGTGGTATTTATAAACTAAATTGTAACGATTGTAACGCTATTTATATTGGTCAGACAGGGAGATCTTTTAAGATTAGGTTTTACGAACATATGAGATCCTTCAAATTTAAAAAAACTGACTCCAATATGGCGATACATCTGAATGAAAAAAATCATACCTGCAACATTGACAATTTGGAAATTTTACACTTTACCAATAAAGGACGTAGAATGAACTTCTTAGAAGCATTTGAAATTCAGAAAGCTATTCATAGCGGCTTAAATGTCCTCAATGACCAGTTGGATTTGTTCCATTCAGATAGTATTAAGATCTTTGTAAATGAACTGTACCGTTAATCACTGTACTATATAAACTGTGTGTAACTTGTATTTTAATCAGTCAACGTTCTGAAGATGGCCTAATAAGCCGAAATCGATCAACTTGTTAATAAATAATTGTGTGAAACTACATCAAGTGTCTACGTTCTTTATTCGTATAGAATTTAAATTATAACGTTTATTTTAATCATAGAGACAACAATTTGGTATATTAATATGAATTAAAAAACAGAACATAAAGTGAGTATACTAAAAACGTTTATTTAACATGATTTACAACTACAATATGACTTTTACTTTGTAGCTTGAGGTCCGTTAATAGGGTCGATGGCGGGGTCCACCCAGTTAAAGGTGGGGAATTTGGTCATATCTTCACCTTCAGCACCACCATACTGTTTCGCAACTTTTTCAAGTTCAGTTTTCAACTCTTTCTCAATTTGTGGAGTTAGGTTCCACCAGCTTGCCACCACTGCAAATAATTATAAATAAATACATTTAATTTCTTTAAAATGTCAAAATATTATTTGTACATTCCAGAACTTATAAAATTAATTTATTTAATTATTATTTTAGAAAGACATCCCAGCAACAATCGAATTTTTCTTTCTAAATTAATAAATAATTTCATCACTTCACAATTATTTAAAAAAATATTATTAATAAAATTTACATAATACTTAAAATTTTTAAATAATTTAATAAAAATTAAAGCAATATACATGCATAATATAGTTTAATTAAAACATTTCGAAATCCTCGTTAGACTGTATTCTCGAAGTTTGTCAACGAAAAGTTGTTAGAGTTTGCACATTGAAAGCTCAAAACAGGTGAGATGGTTTTTGATTTATATTTTTGGGGCTTTATTTTTTGTTTCTTTGTACTTTTAAAATATCTCTATTAGTAAGATAAGTGATAATATCATTTATTTATATTTTTCAATCAGTCTAAGAAGTATGTAGTCCATGAAAATAAAGCAGATGCAAATTTGCACAAAGTTAGGAGTTGTACAAATTTGTTAAAAAGAAGTAACATTTATTGCAATTATCTTATACTTGTCGTATATAAAAATAAGAAAAGAAATTATGAATAATTTGTTTACAATTTAATTGATACACGGCCTTGACATACTTTTCATACGGTACATGAACGATATAATATTTCAAAGTTATTATTTTATTTTTGAATTTATATGTAAGTTTGACGCCTGGTAAACTTAGCCACCTAGACGTTGGAAACATTGACTCGTAAAGGTGGCTGAGAAAAGCCCATTAAAAAACAACAGCGACCATTCGCTTGTTATCTGTCAGATAAGATAAGTGTAATGTAAAACTGTAATTACAGTCAGATAAGATAAGTGTAATGTAAAACTGTAATTACAGTCAGAACGAAATACCGACAATTGTGTTGATTCAGGTAAGGTATTAGGGCTAATGTCATGTTAATGTTTACCTAATATTATAAATTATTTTGGTTATGTATTGTGGTTTAATTACAGTATTTACTTGCTGCAACTACACGTGTTGAGTTATTTCCCCAATCCTCCTCGATTTTATTAAGTCTCTGATTCCGAGACTTATAAATCAACACAATGGAGGTTATTAAAGCAAAATTCCACTTCGCATCCGAGGCAACGGATCCCAAAACTACGACAGTTAAAGTCAAAACAATCCAAGTGGTGGGTCAACCAGAAATTTTTCAATTTCCTCAAGATCTGCAAGGGAGTGCTCTACACCCACAACTTTTTGAAAAAGCAGTGACAAAGGGAGTCGTCAAAAGTTTGAAGACACGCAACAAATTCCGAAATGTGCTCATAACATTGGCGGAAGGTGATTTGAAGGAAATTTACTTAGATAACGAAGGTAATGTTGTTTTTGAAGGGTATTATTTAGAGGCGATTCAAACTGATTCCCCTATTTCATTACAAAATCCTATTCCTGAAATCCCGTCGCATGAAATACAAATTCATTCCATTTCAAAGAATATGGTGCTAGAAAAATTTAATGGAAAAAATTTTAATGCTGAGTCGTGGCTAAAAATTTTCATAACAGAATGTAAAAGGTTCAATGTAAATGAAAACAGATTTTCAGAAATTTTGAGGTTATTTTTAGAAGGCCCAGCTATGGAGTGGTTTTCAATATTTTTAAAAACAAATTCATTATCATATGCATGGGAATTCTGGAATAATTCATTTATAAATACGTTTGGACAAAAATCGTGGTCCGAAATCGCGTATGCTTACACATTTAAGTACTTAAATGGATCTTTTTTGGACTTTGCTTTAAAAAAAAGAAACATGTTAATAGATGTTGATCCAAACTTAACTATTAGCTCTCAAATAAACTTAATAGTGATAGCTTTACCTAATTTTGTTAGATCTCAGTTAAATAAAAAGAATTTGATAAACGTAGAAGATTTAATGTCAACGCTTAGACAAATAGAACCTTTGAAAAACAAATATAACAACTCAAGTGGAAGAAACGACGATAAACACAAAATCCAAAACAAACATAATCCGTGTCCGTACTGTGAAAGTGTTGGTTTCCCTAATAGATTCCATCCAGAACAACTGTGCCGCATGAAAACAGCACACCAAAAAGTAAATAAAAATGACAAAATAAAAGTAGCAAATAATATAGAAATTCAAGACGCGATAGCTGGTACGCAAGAAGCAAAAAACTAATAGTGACCCCACTTATAAAATTGAAAATTTTGATAAATAATAAAACAGCCATCGGTCTTTATGACTCGGGGGCAAATATATCACTAATAAATTATAATTTTTGGAAAGTACAAAATTTGAATAAAAATGTAAGTGGGGATAGAAATATAGAGACGATCTCAGGAAGTTCAAAAGCAGAAGGTGTGATTACTTTACCAGTAACGATTTTTAACATAACAAAGCAATTTACATTTTTCATAATAAAAAGCGGGTCATTCAGAGATGATGTATTGTTAGGTTTAGACTGTATAAAAGAATTCAAACTTTGTCAAGATGAAAATTTGAAAATATGGCAAAAAAATCATCTAGATATAAAACAAATAAAAGATGATATCAGAGCTAATAAAAACATAATAAATAGCATCAATTGTGAGAATAACAGTTTGAAAAACCTAATAACTAAATACAAAAAAGTGTTTGCAAAAGAAAAATTTGATATAGGCATAGTAAAAAATTATGAAGCGACGATAAAACTAACAGAAAATAAATATATAGCGAAAAAACCGTATAAATGTTCGATTCAAGATAAAGTAGAGATAGAAAGCCAGATCAAACAATTATTAAAGGCGGGGTTGATTGAGGAAGCATGCAGTCCATACGCCGCTCCGGTTACATTAGTATACAAAAAGGAAGAAGCGAGAAAATCTCGCTTATGTATAGATTATAGAGAACTGAACAAAATAGTGGTCCCGGAAAGGCAACCTTTTCCAAGAATCGAAGATTTGACGTTACGAGCGAGAAATTGTCAATATTTCACAAAGCTAGACGTGAACTCGGCGTTTTGGTCGATCCCGATGCGTAACAAGGATAAATACAAAACAGCGTTCGTAACCCATCATGGGCATTGGCAATGGTGTTGTTTACCATTTGGATTAAAATCCTCGCCAGCAATTTTTCAACGAATATTATCCAGCATAATAAGGAAAAATAAGTTAGATTCCTTCACAGTAAATTATATTGATGATATTTTAATCTATTCAAAAAACTACTGTGATCATTTAAAACATATTGGACTGATATTGAAAGCATTACAAGAACATGGATTTAAATTAAATCCAGCAAAGTGTGTGTTTGCACAAAGTAAAATAACATATCTGGGCCACGAAATAGGAAATAACTGTGTGAAACCCTTAAATGATAACGTAATTGCTATTAAAGATTTTCCAACACCACGGACGAAGAAACATATTAGACAATTCTTGGGAAAAATAAATTTTTATTTGGAATACATTCCTAGATCAAATATAATATTGGAACCATTTCATAAACTATTGAGGAAAAATGTAGAATTTCATTGGTCGGCAACTTGCAAAGAGAATTTTACAAAAATAAAAGATTATTTATGCACAGACCCGATTTTGGCAATTTTCGATCCAACCATCCCAATTTATATTTATACGGACGCTTGCTTACAGGGGGTGGGGGCAGTACTTAAACAACGCCAAATAGATGAAACAATAAAACCAGTATTTTTCTTTTCACGCAAATTAACAGAATCACAAAAGGCAAAGAGAGCAATTTTTATTGAGTGCCTTGCAATAAAAGAGGCTATTTTATACTGGCAGTATTATTTAATAGGGCAAAAATTTACCGTGTACACAGATCATAAACCATTGGAAAACTTCAACATAAAAAAATGTAATGATCCAGAGTTGAGAACAATTTTAAATTACCTGTCTCAATTTGATTTCGAAATAATATATAACCCGGGTAAAAACAATTTAGAGGCAGACTGTTTATCACGAAACCCAGTATTAGAAGAAAACACTAAAGAAGATGAAACATCAAGAATAAAAATAGTAAATTTTCTAAAACTAGATGAAATAATTAGTAATCAAAAACAACTGAAGCTTGATGATAACTATGAAATTGAAAATAATATAATTTATAGAACATTAAATAATAGGAGGAAAATATGGTTAACTGAAGAGTTTGGTACTGAATTAATAAAAAATATACATAATAAACAAGGACATATAGGGACAAAACAGTTAACTCTAACAATTACTCATAAATTCTATTTCAAAAATATGCATAAACACATAAAAACTATATGTCGCTCCTGCGAAACTTGTATAAAAAATAAAACTAGAATTGGTAACTTTAAAGCTCCATTATCACAATTGGGTCCAGCTTTTGAACCATTCGAAATTATTGCATTAGACACAATAGGAGGCTTTGCAGGGAATAAAAGTACAAAAAGATACCTTCACTTGCTGATTGACCATTTTACGAGATATGTCTTTATTTCGACGTCAAAAACACAAATCGCAAAAGATTTTATAAATCTAGTGAACCAAATAAAAAATGAAAATACTATACATACTTTATTAACAGATCAATACGCTGGAATTAACTCAAGAGAGTTTAAACAATATTTAAAATCCAGAAAGATAAACTTAGTTTTTACCGCAGTAGATTGTGCTTTTTCTAATGGTCTAAATGAAAGAACCAACCAAACGCTGGTCAATAGGATAAGATGTAAAATATTTGAGAATAAAGATCGCCCATGGTCCACCATAGCAAGAGAATGCGTTAATGAATACAATAATACGATCCATAGTTCAACAGGCTTCACGCCTAATTATTTACTAACTGGAAAAGATAAGTCAATTTTACCAAACGAACTTAATTGCAATAACGAAAATAATTTGAGAGATAATAGATTAATAGCGTATCAAAATTCAAAAAAGGTCCATGAACAGAATAAAATATATTACGATAAACATAAAAATAATATAGAGTACAACATAGGAGACTTAGTGTATATACAAAATGGCAATAAGTTAAATAGAAATAAATTAGACCCGATTAGAACAGGCCCATACAAAATAAAAGAAAAAATATCTAAATTAATATATATAATAGACAGTAGATTTAAGAAAAAGGAATCAAATTTGTTTCATGCTAGTAAACTAATTCCCTACCACTCATTTCCTGAACATTCAGCACGAAGAGGGGGGGATGTAAGTTTGACGCCTGGTAAACTTAGCCACCTAGACGTTGGAAACATTGACTCGTAAAGGTGGCTGAGAAAAGCCCATTAAAAAACAACAGCGACCATTCGCTTGTTATCTGTCAGATAAGATAAGTGTAATGTAAAACTGTAATTACAGTCAGATAAGATAAGTGTAATGTAAAACTGTAATTACAGTCAGAACGAAATACCGACAATTGTGTTGATTCAGGTAAGGTATTAGGGCTAATGTCATGTTAATGTTTACCTAATATTATAAATTATTTTGGTTATGTATTGTGGTTTAATTACAGTATTTACTTGCTGCAACTACACGTGTTGAGTTATTTCCCCAATCCTCCTCGATTTTATTAAGTCTCTGATTCCGAGACTTATATATAAATAAATATATAACAATAACAATATTTATTTATAATAATATTAAAAGTAAAATGATATTTGAAGTGTATATCTTGCATGTTTCAAGGTAAACAGTAGTTACGCCAATTAGTGGCTAAGTAATTAGTGTTTGTTCACTTGCCGAACAAACGTCGCCATGTGCAGATGTGACTACGGACATTTCACTTGAATACATTTCTGCCTTGTTAAAAGGCCTTCATAATTATAGATAACAAAGAAACCATCATTGAAAACTACTCGAAGAACAAGAAGTGTATGAGTGTCTGTTTCAGATTCATTAATCATCAAAATATCTTGATATTTGTTTTCACTAATTTTATATTACTAATACATTGTTTTTATGTTTATAGGGACATGACTGGACCAGCAAGCATCTCCTGCAGCTTCAGTATTATCATGGAGTCCGCCTCTCTCAACATCAATGTAAGCAAGTTATATTTTTATTGTTTAGTTGAGAATTTATAAAATAAATTCATTTTCACTTTAAAATAATTATAGTAAATAGTAACTGACAATACGATAACTCTAGTAAATTATTAGCTAGTGACAAATTGTCTGTTAGTATTAAGGGTAATTAACTATATTATTAAGTCTCTCTAAAATTATTAATGTTTAAAGTAAAAGTTGAATATAAATAAATTGTTTCCAATATTTCACAAATGAATTCTAAAAAGGTTTCTTTACGATATTTAAATTTGAAACGTTGAGAAAACGGACAGAATTAATATTTAATCATTTAAAATAATTTATATTGAAAAGAGAAACTAGTTTTTGCAGTTATATAAAGCATGCGAAATTAATATTGTTTATTGATTTAAATACAGATTTGTATGCTCTACAACATTTACTTGGAACAATTTCCTCTAAAATAAATGGGGAGCAATACGCATTGTTTACTTAATTATCCGGTATCAAACTACCCCGCGAGGTTACTAAAAACATGAGCTCGTAAATCGAGGAAATCAATTAGTAATTGTTTCTAATTATTTGTTGTTGTGTTTGTTAGTTGTGGCAGCACCAAGGTCTTCTGCAGCTGATGTTCTGTATCATCGTGGACATCATCATCTGAGCGAACATCTTCTCTTCCAAGTTAACGCATAATGTCGTCAAGTAAGAAAATTATTATTTTTAAATTGGGTTGTATTTAATCGAGCACCAACATTTCAGCCCTAAATTATTCATAATCAGTTCACCCAAATAACTAGAGTTAATTTAATCCGGGAAGCATATTTACTATTCGTAGATATTAACAATTATATTTTAAGATCGTTTATTATTTTTAGTATTCATTGAATTATTTCTCATTTAAATGAGTCCCTTTTGAAATGATTTGGGTAAAAGTCTGTTGTAAACAGTAATAAATATGTTGTTTTAAATTGACCAGGTGTTTACGTGATGAATAAATGTGTTAAGAGAGAGAAAGTTGATGATTTGATGAGTGAAATATCGAATGAGATGTTGAAGTATAGAAGTGAGAGGTTAGTTAGTTTGTTTGGTAGCGAGGATGACTGAATGTTGCCCCATTTCATAAGATATCATAATTATCTTTACAACATATTTGCTATTTGTTTAAATTATATAATAATGAATGTAACACAATACTTTGCTAGCTGACACATTGTGATACAGAGACAGTTAGTATAAAAAACAAATTACGGATGATTAACTAGATGTTTCATTGTTAAACGTTCCGGCATTATATTATACAAATATATTTCAACTAAATGATTGATACAAATAAATTTAATTAAACCATCCTTCAACGATTATTTATCCTAGCGGTAATTGTTTCAAATATTTCAAATATATGAGTTTTAAAAGTTTTCGTTACAATATTTAAATGGAGTTCATCTTTTAAATTTGAAGAGGTTTGAAAATTTGAACTGTTCGAGCACTGCGAAATCTTCCCAGCAGCCGGGTAGGTTGGTAGGCGGTGAACCGAAAGGTCGTGGGCACGGAATATGCTCAACGTTTTTACTAACTTGACAAGCACGCTTCGGTTGCTTAGTCGTATATTCGTAACTAGTCTTTGACAAAAACTTAGGTAAGATAGGGTAGGTAGGGAGAACAAAGACACCATAATTGAAAACTACTCGTCGAACTGCGTAATTTGTGATTCTCTTTCAGGTTCTTCCTAACACTTGACCGATATCTTATCGTGGATTTGATTTATAGTTCTACTATAAAATCATATTCACGAGTCAATATCGTGCCTTTTATCTCTACGTACATTTAAATTGAGTTAGTTTAGTTTCTGCCTTATTAGAAGGCCTTCGTAACAACTGTGTAGTTCTTTTCGTGGGGTTGATTTATTACTATAAATCAATTTTACGAATCGAAATTGGTTAGAACGATATCTATCTTGGGGTTGATTTATTACTATAAATAATTTTACGAATTGATATTGTGTCTATCGTGGGTTTGATGTGTAATCAACCTCACGAGTCGATATCGGCTGTTTTGTATTGTCCACCACAAAACGCTGGCTCTCCGTGGGGCGCAACATACATACTGTAAGAGTTTCGCGGCGGGTTTGTTTTGCTAACTTGACAAGCACCCTTCGGTTACTTTGTCGTAGATTCTTAGCTAGTCTTTGACAAAAACTTAGGTAAGATAGGGTAGGTAGGGAGAAGAAGGACACCATCATTGAAAACTTACTGTTTTTCAAGTAGTATTTGTAATTGTTTCTAATAATATTTTGTTGTATTTGTTAGTTGCGACGGTGATGAAAGCCAAGGTTTCCATTTGGTGATTACATCAAAATGCTGGAAAGATTCATCGGCGACAGAATCAACAGCTTCTCTTCAAACATATCAGAAGATGACTGCAAAACCAACGCAGAATGTCGTCAAGCTTGCTGCTCGTTTAATGTAAGAAAATTATTCTTTTTAAATGGGTTCTATTTAACCGAGCACCAAAATTTCAGCTCTAAATAATTCATAATTTATATCCAAAATACTAGACTTTGCTAATCTGTTTATCAATTTAAATATCAAATATTTGTATTTGCTATTGCCATATTAGCATTTAATTTTCCATGAAGCTTATTTACTATTATATTTAAAGATCAGTTAGTATTTTTTATGCCTAGTTATTATTTTTAGTATTTATTTTTAATTATGTCAGACTATCAAAATATAATTTGACTAGGGTTAAAATATATATTTTTGGTGTTTAATAAATATATATCTGGCAAGAGCAACACAGTTTTTATTGATTATTTATGATACAATGATTTCGGAGCTCATTTAAATTATTCCCTTTTTAAATTATTTGGGTAAAAGTCGGTTAAAAATAGTAATAAATATGTTGTTTTAAATTAATATAAAATAGCGCAATTGTGTACAAGGGAGAATGTAAGTGAAAATGGACAGAGAGTGATTGATTTGATTATGTGTGATGAACGATTGATGCACGGTTTTTCAATGGAGATTTAAACTTGAAAATCGGTTCAAGTTCAAACATAATTGACTGTTTTTCAGTACATTCTGACATTTATATGTCATAATTATTTGTCACAATTTTGTTGAGCGATTTGGTCGTGTTAGAAGACTTAAAATAATTAGAAATATAGTAAAACACTTACTCAGTAAAGAAACCGTCAGAAGGGTATCATTAGAAATATATTACAATATACACTTTTCTATTTACTATTTGATATACAATTTAATTCATTTATAATTATCTTCATTTATTATTGAGTTGATTTGTAGTTTTACGTATTCCTCTTTTTTTGCCAATTTGCACCAATTTTTAATTGTCTGCCCCCATTATATTTCTCTTTTTAAAATTATTTAAATTTGTACTAGAATTATAATGAACGCGTACCTGACATAGAACTTAAATTTAATCTTGTGCATTATTAATATTTTTATCTTTTTCTTTTTAAAATAATTGATATGAAGAACTAAATGTCTTTTGCTGACCAAAATAATCCTAAAACAGAAAATAACATACTTTTATCCATCTATTTTACTTTACGCCAGTTAAGAAAATGTTCACAAAAATAAATAGTACAGATATCTGGAACTAACAAAGTTTCATCGCTCTGGAGAACACAACAGTAGAATTAACAAACAAGTACATTCAAACGCTAAGAAATGAAGACAACACCAGAATCTTCTCAATTTTATACACATCATACAACATATTCGCGACACCGCCCCGTCACGTGTACACAAACATACCCGGCAAATATCTGAGCTATACAGCAGTTATATGCCGGCAAATACTTTTACTCGGTGAATTGTAAAATTCTACATTAAGATTTTATTTAAATATATTAATTAATATTCAATCATTATTATGCTACAGCAAATGTATACACAATGGCCGATAATATGAATGTAGATGAAGGAATGACTAACTCCACTGTTCTGCCACCAAAAGATCTTAAATTATTTTAGAGATAAATGCTAAAAAATTAAGAGAATTAAATTTCAGGTACCTACAGGTATCCCTTTTAATATAATAAAAATTGCAAGTGTTATTAGAAATACTTAGAGCTCCTGTAAACCTCTTATATCGTTGAATTGTTATATATTCGCATAACTTAAAAACTAGAACTTATATCTAACATGCATACGGTTCGGTGCGATGGGTAGAAAAGGGTAGCTAAAGCGAATATATACAAATTTAAAAATAGCTAACTAGGAACAATTACTCCTAACATGAACGTAGATGATCTGCAACAACTAATACCCCCCACCCTTAACTTGAACATCGAAACTAAAATTCTATATGTCCTATATCAACTAAACAACAACGATAAATGCACTCTGAATATTTCCTGCTTATTTAATTCAAATACTAATCATTCAATTTTAAATCATTTTTATTTAAAGCTTTCATCTCTAAAGTAATAAAGGAACGTTTGACAACGGAAAAATATAGTTAGTCAGCCTTAATCGACGTTCAGACCAGCCGCCATTGTGTATAAAATTATCGAAGAATAATCATTAACGAACAAGAAAACAAAATAATTGTAATGTTCAATCACAATCTAATACAGCGAATATAATTATTTGACGATGTATAACTACTGTAGAGTTAAGGTATTGAAGGGGTGCGTATGGATGTACGAGACAGGACCGTATCAAGAATAAGTTGATGTAAGATGAGGGTGGCATTGAGAAGAATGTTGTTAGAAGTGTACGTATGAGACTGGAAGGATGGATGGGCCATGTTGAGTCAATTGAAAGATAAGCGAAAAAGATATATTTAGGTG
This sequence comes from Pterostichus niger, assembly GCA_947425015.1. Classification (NCBI taxonomy): domain Eukaryota; kingdom Metazoa; phylum Arthropoda; class Insecta; order Coleoptera; family Carabidae; genus Pterostichus; species Pterostichus niger. The sequence continues at coordinate 10,967,347 of OX380347.1, forward strand.
AGATTGAGAGTGAATAACTATGTGGATGCCCTAGCAGTAAAGGGAAGCAAAAAATATGAATGTAGATGAAGTGTATAATTGAAGTGGAAATTGGAAATATATTATTGAAATATCTATGAATGTTATTACTACAAAAAAAAAGATCCTAAAGTTGAATTTGTGTTGCGAAATCTAAAAAATCTATGAGCTGTAGTCAATTCGAATAACTGAAACTTGAACAAAATTTAAAACATTCACAAGGTATCTGAAAGGGAAAATAAATTAACACAAAGGTTTATAAATTTTTACAATTTTCTTAGGACGATATTTCAAAATCTTAAAACAGATAAGGGCTTGGAAATGTGACTATGAATGAAAAGTACCTAAATTTTTAAATAGGCAAACATTGTAATAAGGAATTTTCAAATACTTATTGTGTAAGGGTTGATTATTTTACTACCTATTAATGATAAAAATTTTATCTGTAGGAATATTATTTAGAACCTGTATCTCTTCTAGAGACCTAGATATCTCTCTGGGATTCTTATGTTTTATAATTCTACTACATTTTTCTTATAGTATTTTTATTTATTGCATACAAATAAAATATCATATTTAGCAGCAACTTATGCTACTCGTAAGTGTCGTAGGTAGGTATAACTAAGTATAATTATTTTAAAAATATCATAGCCATACACTAACGATTTGTTAGTGCACAACTAAGTCCCTGCGTCTAAGTATTGGTAACCAATACACTAACTATTTGTTAGTGCACAGCACAGTCAAACACCCGAACCGTCTGGTTAACCTGCAACCGAAACAAATTGTGTGAATCTATCTTAATTCATTTATTAATTCGAGTGTACTTCGCGAGTTTCATATCTACAATCATCCCGGGATGAATCGAAGAACAAATCATCCGAATCATTCGATACTACCATAATTACACATGCAATTACTGACTATACTTCTATGACAAGCTCGTTATAAAAATATAGTGGTAGTAGAAGAGCCCACACGACCCTGGGGTCTTTGATTTGAGCGGCGAGTGACCTCTGAGGTCAAACACAACTAAAATGAAGTCCGGACTTCTAATTAAATGTATGAACGAAACGAAGGGACGGAACGACATCGGACGAAACGGAAAGGACATAATAAACATGGTTGCCTTCCTCGTAACATCTTGACTAATTATTTATTCATTGTAAAATTAGTTACAAATAAATAATAGTCAAAATGTCACAAGTTTTTGTCATCCTAGCGTTTGTGATTTTATATGTCTTTCATTATTTGTACTTTGTATCTACCATCAGTGTAACCTATTAATTTTATCTTCATAATTTATTCGATAGATTTAACTGTCGGTTCTCGTTGAAACATTTTATAATAAAATTAAATTAAAAAATCAACACTAGGTTAGTTTCAAATAATGTAAAGTTTATTTTAGAATACGTATTTCGGTCGACTAGACCATCATCAGGTGAACAAGATAAGAATGAATTTGTACATTTGAGTAAGACTTATAAATAGTATACACAAGAGGTGGGAAATACATGATTGAAAACAGATGTTATAAGTACAATTTGTTTGGGAAAATACATTTATGACCATAGTTGAAAGAAAATAAGATCAAACAGAAGAGGTACCTACAATTATTTGGATGGAAATTACCTCTTCTGTTTGATCTTATTTTCTTTCAACTATGGTCATAAATTTTCTCAAACAAATTGTACTTATAACATCTGTTTTCAATCATGTATCTCCCACTTCTTGTGTTAGAATTCTTGTGTATACTATTTATAAGTCTTACTCAAATGTACAAATTCATTCTTATCTTGTTCACCTGATGATGTCTAGTCGACCGAAATACGTATTGTAAAATAAACTTTACATTATTTGAAACTAACCTAGTGTTGATTTTTTAATTTAATTTCATAATTTACTTAAAATAATAATTAGCTTTATTTTTAGAGGGCATATTGCAGCTATAACACCGAATACATATGTATTGTGCTTCATAGTAAAATAATTATTTAATTAACAATAATAGTTAATTAACAATTTTAATTTGGAATAAAGATATAAATAAAATAAATATATCATCACGCCTTTTACCCATCACTGGGTGTGGCACTCTGCCTACGCAGATCTCGGTAAGTGATAGATTTTTTCGCATGAAGTGCGGTTACCAGCCGTCAAATCACAGCCTCCAAAGATATTAGTGGTGGAGGAGCCACAGGGGTAGATTTTTTTAATTGGTGAAAATTGTTTGTCAGCTGTGGGGATCGAACCAGGGTTCTCAAGATCCACAGGCCGACTCGATACCACTGAGCCACCTACCCCATATAATATATTTTAATGAAAAACTATATCAAAATATAATCCAAAACTTTTCAAATTTGGTATATAAGACTACTATATTAATGGAAATAGCATAATAAATTTTGGTTAAAAGGGACTAACCGGAAGAGATACATTACATGAAGCTGCTAACAGTTTTTCTGGAAAAAAATGGAATAATCCTGATTTTAGAAATAAATGCTGCAAAAAAAAAGTTTTAAGAGAATTAAATTCTGCGTTTAACACATTAAGAATTATTTAATTAGCCTTTTGTATAAGCGAGATATGTAAATTTAAAAATTATATTTTTTGTTTGTTTTTTAGTTTGCTATGGATTAGAACAAAAAATAAAAAAAAATAATGTCAAATATGTGCAATTAAACAAATATCTGTAGTTTAATTTTTTCAGCTATTTCTGTCACTATTTATATAGTGAGCTAGAGGTATCATTAAGTTTTTAATATTTAAAAAATATGATTTTTTAATTTTTGTATTCTATTTTATATTCGTACATTTGTAATTTTAATATCCGAGTAATTTGGTGCTTTTAAGTTACAAATTTCTTGACGTAAATATAGGGTCTAACATATTTTGAAGCCCATACAATTGCAAAAAGTTCTTTTTCTATTGTGGAATAGTTAATTTCGTGCTTGTTTAATTCTTTACTAAAATCTGGGTATTGCAAATTTTGATCGTTCATTTGTGAGGTTTTACATATTTCGAAACTGTCTGTATTTGAGGTTGTTACTTCCTTTTTAAGGAATTTAGTTTATGGTTTTGTTTTTCGCTAGATTTTTATGAAGCATCAGTAATATTCAGTTTTAGTTCCTGATGACCTATCTAATTAATATTAATGTGTCTACAATGTAAAATGTACAGCCGACAAACAATTTTCACCGATTTAAATCTACCCCTGTGGCTCCCCCTCTACTAATATCTTTGAGGGCCGTAATTTGACGGCTGGTAACCGCACTTCACGCGAAAAAATATATCACTTACCGAGATCTGCTTAGGCAGAGTGCCACACCTAGTGATGGGTAAAAGGCGAGATGATATATATATATATATATATATATATATATATATATATATATTTATTTATTTATTATTTATTACTATTACACTGCCCTACAGGACGAGCCCAATAAAAGGACAGGAACAAAAATATACAAATATACAAATACATAAGTGCCTAAAAAATGAAAAAAGAAAATTAACAAAGAGTTACAGAGTATTATAATAAAAATATAACCAAAATTAATATAAATGATTATTAACAAAAATTTGTGTGTCATAAATATCTAATTGTGACTGTACAGAGTTATATATATATATATATATATATATATATATATATATATATATATATATATACCGGGTGTAACATGAAAACCTGGCCATAGGCGTTTAACATGGGAAATCAGTTTTTCCTTGCGCAAAAGTGACCAATTGATTTTAGACAAAAATGCTTGAAATAAAAGTTGTAGTGCTTGAAATTATGTATCTAAATTTTATTTTGCACGTTTTGTAAGCGAAATAATCGCATTAATATTTTATAAGAATTTCTACTTTATAGTGACAGCCATGGAATTGAGACAAAATGATAAACAATTGTATGACGTTTTAACTGTCAGAAAAGTTTAGTTTTAAATGGATTTGTGATTTATTATTATTTATTGTTATAGGTACTCTAAATTATAAACTCGTATATTCTCCTATATTTAACGAGCAGATACTTTAACAGAATCTTAACAGTTGAATGAAAAACAGTATTAAAGGTACAATTATATAAATGATAATGAAATCAATTTTTGTTATTTAAAACATGCAATTTTTATTTTAAAATCGCCGTTTTAATATATTCTTCGTAATTAACAAATGCATATCTCAAAATACAAAGTAAACAAATTATACATTTTTAAATTAACAGTAGTTACATTTTATTCAGTCCATTGCCATCACACTGATTTATGTTGATCCAATGCTTACAAATTGCAATTGCTTCATAATCTTTCATCCATATATTTGGGTCTGGTGGCGATTTCGTTATCTTCGCATTTAATATTGTACTACACTTGCTACAGTGTCATGTGACAATAACTCTTATTACAATTCATTAACATTTTTTACAAAAAGCAAAGATGTAAAATCAATGCTTCTACATATTGTCGGTGTTGACACAAACTTCTTCAATGTGTGCATTAATTTCTTAATAATTGATTATCTTAATCATACATAATAAATCACAAATCTGTTCTTTCATCTTGAAATTTATCTCCACAGCAAATGATTACGACTTTATTTAGTAAAAACTTATTGTTTCATATTTTTGAGCAGAATATTGTTGAGTTGTATATATTATGTATAGATTTAATACTTTTAATATACACAATAAAGAATACTACCAATTTTTTTATTTGATGATATTGGCAAAATATCTGTTCTCTAGTCCAATTCTTTTCACCGGATAATGTCTATAAAGTAGAAACATCATAAAAATAGATCATTTACGCACAAATATTACCAATGCATCTTATTTTTATTCCAACCAACTTTATTTTTGTATGATTTCTAGGACTTTTATGAAATTGACATATGCTGTAGGAAACTGTCGAATAAACGTTTCAGCAGTCCAATTCTCTCGACCAGAACATCCCTACAAAGTAGACTCATAATAAAGTTTGATCATTTATATACAAAACATTTCCATCCATGAATACATATACTAACCTTAATTTTATTCAAATTCATGGCCGTGCAGAAAGCTTAATATACGAAACATTATAAATTGAACGCTAACTCTGTTTACTTCTTTCTATTATTTAAAAAAATGCATTGTATTTCATTGCAAAGTTATTATAATGTTGACATATGAATTGTCATTTTGACAGTTGAAAACGTTTGTCGCATATTTTGGCATGCAAGTCGGTAATAAAATGTTGGTAAATGCTCAGTTTGATATCTAGTGACGAACAGCAACAACTATTTTATGCTGTCATCTACCGGTAAGGTTTCACACATAGCAAGGCTGGAACTACTATAGGTTCAGACTACTTTCGGCTGACGCGTACATAAATGTAGCCACGCCCACTTTTCGGTTTTTGTAGAATCGGGTGATGTAGACAAAGCGCCAAATTTAAAATTTTCGGGAAATGTAGAATCGGTTTTTAAACATATTACAGACATTAAAATTTAACGTCATTTAAATCGTCAATAGTATATCGATGAAAGACGTAACACAGTTATTTGCTGACACGTGGTTAAAACCGTCGATAGTCTAAATGAAGATGTCAATTCACATGTTTACAAGTAATGTATGTTACTTGGATAATGTATTGCTTCCTGTTTTCAAAAATCTGGTCACATAAAAATAAATGGTTAAATAATATATTATAACTATCTATTAATTTGTCTATTTACGATCTTTCATGAATGTCAAAATTTATTCGAATTATAAAGAGAAAATTGAAAACTGATAGACTTTGAATCTAAAAGCTATGAAATCCAATAATATGCTTTAACACACTACGCTACAGTCGCTACTTGATTTCATCAATTATTGATTATTTACTTAAAACACTAATTATAAATCAACGTTTTCATAGAACAATTTTTACTACACCAAAATTACCCCTGTGACCCTTCTACCACTAACCGTGATTTGCCAGCTGGTAACCGCACTTCACGCCTATAAATATATCACTTACTGAGATCTGCTGCAGGAAAGAGCCACCCAATAATATGTAAAACACGTATTGATATTTATGTGTAATCAAGAAAAATAATTCATACAGAAATATAGGATATTAAATTGAATGAAATGCACTTAAAGTTACATAATATCAAGTTTACTAATTGAAAAGTTAAATATTGTTCATGTCGGTATAAGAGAAAAAAATAATAATAGCGTGTACTACATAAAATTATTTATTAAATTTTTATTATAACCTGAAGAAGGTAACATTACGAAAACATAGATAAAAATATGTTGTTTTGCTAACTCTTAACCATGACAAGTATATACAAAGTTCAAAGTGTATTTTTATCAATTTATGTTTCTTAGGTTTAAATGACTTGTTCTTATAATAAATATGTACACATATAATATATTTTTATTTATTAAATCTTTTATTGCATTCTTTTATTTAAAATACAATATATTTGTACAATAATCAGGATATAAAATTTAGAGTAAGTGATTTGTTCTTGCATATTATGCTTTTGAATTAAGATTTTGAAGAAATCACGTACACACGAGTTTTCACGATGCTAAATATAATAACTGAAACTTCTTTTATAAATGATTTAATTTAATTACTAGCAAGGAGATAAATATATTGCAAATATTATAGGCTTGTTTCTATAAAATAGAAATCCAGTTTAACATATTTTTTACTAATCATAATATTAAAAGAGTTTCTGATTTTAGTACATGTTTATCAGATAACGTATTTACAATAATTTTTAAGTAGATAGGTAGATATATAAAAAAGTTGAAACAATATTTAAATATTATAAATGTTACATAGTACAAATTAAATAAATATTTTAGAATTTTTCCGACAAATATTGTCCGTAAGCTTTATGAAGTTTTATTATAATTCCAGGTTCACTTTTAAGTAAATAATTAAGAGCTTGTATTAGATATTTAAGAATTATGGCAACAGGTTCTTCGGAAATAGAAACAGGTGTACTATTTTCTTTGTAACTGGTTGTTCCATGAGTTACAAATAACTTCTCTTTCTTTGACATAGAAGTTGCATTTCTTGTTTGTGTTTCTATCAATGATTTACAAAGCATAGCATTATTTTGATTGTATGATTTATGGTTTTTTAAGGATAGGTATTTTTTAAACAAATAAGATGGTGTTTGATATTCTAATACAACAGCAAGTTCGTCTTTGTCTGGGGTATTGTAAAAAGAACTGTTGTGAATCTGACGGAGATAACGTTGGGTATTGTTATCTCTGCATATTTCAACAGAGATCGAGTGAGATTCTTTAGTGGGCGGCATTTTTGCGAAGAAATCCCTAACGCTTTTGGACATTTCATCGAATAAATTATTGTAACCTGAACATATTTTAGAACAAGAACATTTAGGGATAGCATTTAATCTTCTACAGGACGATGAACGTTGTTTAATATGCGATGAATTTCTATCGCTATCCGCATATATTTTTGATGGAATGGAGTAGCTACAGGGAGCAGTTATTTCATCGAATTTAGGATTATAATATAAACCAGTAGTCGAAAGTCGTGGCTGTAAATGTTGCTCTTGCGATAAGTTGCAATCTCCACCTGCATATATTTTTGGAGGAGTTAAGTGAGAAGTTATATCAACAAATTCAGAGATTTGAAAATCTCCCCCAGAAATCGATGGCAATGGTTTTAAATGCTTAATTTGCGATGAATTGTTGTCATGAATCGTTATGGACTCTGTTCGTTTGATGGGAATAGGTATTGTAAAGCATTTGGGGGCGCAATATATACCTCTTAAAGTCGACCATCGTGGTAGGAAATATAAGTTATTATCGCCATCCGCATACGTTTTTGAAAAATTTGAGTGTGGTGTTCTGAAGCGAGTACTTGTGTAATAGAGTTTAGAAGCGTACTGTACTATTCTAGAAGGTGATGATCGCAATTGTAAATTTTGTGATAAGTTGCCGTCGTCACACGTATACGTTTTTGAAAGATTTGAGTATGCTTTTCTGACAGGATTAGCTGTTTTGAAACATTTTGGGGCTTCATATGATTCTTTCGAAGTTGACGGTTGTAATTGTAAATATTCAGCTTGAGCTGCTTTGCTATCTCCACCGGCATGCATTTTAGGAAGTATTGCGTATGATTTTCGAAGAGGAATATTGTGTTCAATATTTTTTGAACTGTAATATAATTCTCTAGAAGTAAATAGTTGTGTTTGTAATAATTGCTGTGTTTGACTTGCGGACTCCATTCTAAAGCGGATAATGTTTTCAAATCTTCTGGCGTTGTAATATGATCCTCTAGAATTCGATAGTTGTAAATGAAATGATCTAATCTGGAAGGAACTGTTATTCATTATTATTATAGAAGGGGCAGAGTGGGCTCTTCTAATAGGTGAAGCGTATTCAACAGGTTTAGTATAATTCATTCCTACAGAAGTCGATGGTCGCAATTTCAATTGTTGAACTTGAAATTCAGCCATCTTCGCAAAATCGTCATATTCTTCTTTTGATTTATTCAATAAATAGAATTTGTTCTTATCCAGTGTCGCTCGACTAGATTTATTGCCTTGTCTGGTTTCCACAAATTCTAAGATATTTATCATAAGAGTAGCTACGCAGATATATTCATATGGATCATAAAACCAAATTCCGTAAATATTTTTATAATTGCTGTACAGGATAAACGGTGGTTCTAATTGTAATTCTATCTTTCTTTTTATTGGTTCCACAAAATTGTCTCTGTTTAATCTGTTCAATATAATTACGTTGTAGGATGGTTCTATATAACGCTTACACACAAATAATGCACCAGATATTTCAGTACTTTCCCATTCGCCTTTTACAATATTAAAAGCATATAAAGCCACTTGTTTCGAACTTGTCATAATGTCTTTGACATATGGATCTATACGTTTTAATACTGACATATTCATATATAGTTCATAGGTCTCCATTATAATTTAAATATACCAACAACAAGAACACACACACCAAATATTTAGAACATGAACATACATGGATACATGTTATCATAATCATGTATTTTGTTTTGCTCACATTTACGAACAGTGTTGCCAGACCAAAAAAATATTTGACGGTAAAATGAGCGCGAAAAAAACGGCATATTTGAATTAAAATAGGCTAGATTATTTTTAAATTTTTTTTTAAGAAAAAAACTTTCTACATATGTATAAATATTTTTTAAAAATATTGAAATTATTTTTTTTATTGTACAATAATTAAATAGGTAGGTACGAGTATAATGAACACTAGTCTGATTCAGAAGAATCGTGTTTCTACATATCTTTGTTTGTCCATTTTAAAATTTGTAACAACTCTCTTGAAAAGTAAGATTCCTTTCCTTCTATTGATTTTGTATCTAATCTATTTCTTTTATATATTGTATAAATTGATTGTCAAAAATATTCTCTCCCTATTAGCATTTGACTGTGGAAGTATGATTATATTAAATATAAAACGTGATCAATTCGGAAACATTAAAGATCCATTGCTTAATTCTATTTTACTTATAATTACTCAAAAATTAATTAAACCTGATATGTCTAGAATTTTATAAATATGTAGAACCAATCTGAACATAATAAATTATAGCAACAGGAGAAAACAATCAAAAACAAAACACAATCATAAACAAATGGACGTTACCGCTTGTTAAATTCAGTAATTTATATAACTTTAAGGTGAAACATCCGCATAATTAAATTTTAAGTTAGCTGTAGAACACTTGATCTGATTTGATCTCTTTCAAATAATATACGTATCTTTGTTTTTATGAATGAAACTTATTATGAATTATACATTATTTTAAACCCAATACTTCAAGGTGTAGTAATAATGTACATATTATTAAATTTATGTACAAATAATTGGATAGAAAACGGCTCAAAAATCGACTTGAATTTTTCAAAAATGCCGGTACGATTTTTATTAAATTTTTTATATATTTAAGAACATGGCCCTCTATATTATATTTTTATCCAATTTGAATTTTTAACTTTTGAGAAAAAAAATGATGTGAAAAACGCTCAAAAGCAAATTGGAGAAAAAAAATATGTGTTACAGAAGACCATATTCTTAAATATACAGAATTTTTTATCAAACTCGTGCCCGGCTTTTTAGAGAAATTCAGACTCGAAATTTTGATATCTTTATCTACTGCATTTCAATTCAAATTTGTTTGTTTTATAGAAATTTCACATTATTTTTATTCTACATATCAAAAACTTGAATGTTTAGAGATTATGACTCACTACTTGTTTCTTCATTTAGATGAGAATAAGTATATGAAATATTTTTTTCAAATTTGAGTTGTAGTAACTTTGCGATACTTATTTTACGCAATTAATGTGTGCTTTGTCGTACACTGAGCGCAAAAATGAACATCTAGATTGACAGCTGTCATTCATAATGACATATTTCACGATATGGATATATATATAAAATGAATGAGGATTTTAGAAATTGTGGGTTGAGATATATCTATTTTATTTTTCGTATTATATTACACTAATATTCGAAGTTATCAGTACGATACAACAGGTTTCTTTGCATAACATTTTATCAATAAAATTAACAGAGCATGCTAGTAGAACAGTATGGCTAGTAATATTGAAATGTATTATTTGTTTCAAAAAACAAAGTTTTTAAATTAACGTTTATAGAAAATAATTCTTATTCTAACCGTAAATATTTCGCAAATGGAAGTAGGAATTTATTTATATTTTTGTTAAATTGCTTACAGATTATAAGATGAATGGCAAAATAAAACAGAACAAATATACCTCGTCGATACAAAAATGAGAATAGATACATAAATTTATAATCACAAAGGCATGTAAAAGGAAACAACTGAACATCAAGGTTAAACAACTATACTGGATGCTAGGAAAACAATCCAAATTAACAACAGAAAACAAACTTCTGCTGTATAAAACCATGATAAAACCTATTTGGACCTACGGTCTACAATTATGGGGGTCAGCCAGCAACTCTAATATAAAAATTATTGAAAGATTTGAAGCCAAAACACTAAGAACAATCCTCGACGCCCCCTGGTACGTAAGAAACAACACCATATACAATGACCTCAACATAAGAACAGTTAAGGATGAAATAAAAACATCCAGCGAAAAATACATGCAACGTCTCGAGAAACATCCCAACTACACTGCAGTTAATCTACTAGACAACAGCGAAGAAACATATAGACTGAAACGACACACCCCTCTTGATCTACCACATAGATTCAACTAGAACAATCAGACCAATCTCAACCACATGCAATAAACACGAATCCAAATCATAATAAATATATTCTTAAGTTAACCATAAAGTAGGAAGTATCACTGGATACCTCTACTCAAATGATATAACTAGATACTAAAACATTTACTTATTGTTAAAATTGACAGATTGTAAATTATTATCAATAAACTAAAAAAAAACAAAGGCATGTGGAAAAAAATATTTTCATATTAGGATATATAAAAAAACTCTGATAGTGCATGTATTTTGATTAATTGAAGCGTTTACAAGTTTTCAATACATTTTAGAACTACAGTACGTAAACGTGATTAGAAAATACATGAGAACTGCGATTCTAAAGTCAGAATTACACATATATTTCCTAGATAAGATCTTAAAATGTCGCCCAGTACCAGATTTCATATTGCATTTATTACTGTCTGAAAGATGCAAATCATACGACAGATGTGTGCTTGCCAGATTATGTTTAATTTACTTGTGAAATATCCGAAGATTCAAATTTTTTTAATTTCACGTTTAGTTATTTTTCATTGTTCTTTTAACAATTTTTTATATTCAGTTATAATTTGATAATGGAATCAACTCTTAATCTCGAAACGTCGTCGTTTGTATATTAATTATTTTATTGTACGTAATTAAAGCCAGGTAAAAGTTAGTTGTTTGTGCACATATCCTAACTAAAAAAGTCACTTTTTTGACAAAATGGAATAAATTAATTTAGTGTATATAATTATTTACAGGTGAAATAGAACTGTAAGTAAAATTTTATATTTTTAAATCTGAATATCAAATAAAACTGTCTTATTTCATTTCAAGCGCAGGGAGATACTCACTTCCTTCCTCACCTTTTTTACTTCATTTTCAGTTTTTACTATACAGTGTGTAACTGCAATTGTGTTAAATGTATTTTTAAACAAGCGCAGGGGATGCTGCCTTCATTTCTTATAGATTCGTTGTTAGAGAAGTGGGCGTAAGTGAAGATTTACGAAACAGGTGTACAGGAGCGAATGGATGAATGTTTGTTGCATGTTGATGGATTTTGGTTGTGAGAAAAGAAAGAGTTTGTATGGAGAAAGTGTTAATGTGGTCGAATCGAGTATCGTGTGTCAGGATCAGAATGTTGACGGGTTCGTGTTACTCCATTTAAAGGGATATAGCGTGATGTTATGTATGTATGTTATATCATTTTATTCTTTATTGTTTTGAAATATCATATAGAAATATTTTCTGATTTGAAATAATTTTTTTAAAATTTTCATGTTTGCATAATTTAAAACGCGCGCTAATACCCCTTCCACTATTTAATATAGAATTATACAGGTGTCCTGTGATTGGTCAGATCTACATTTTTGTCAGGATCACAAGAAACCGTACATATACGATAATATTTTGTCGTAAGTCTGCATCAGGTTGTATGTTTCACCTAAAAATTGCGCAACCGTTTACTATAAACTTATCTTCTCATAACAGTAATAATATGAAATTTACTATGCATTGTCACCACAATATAATATAAAAATAAATTTTCATTTGTAACAGAACAAAAAGTAAAATTTACAAAAGAAAGAGTAAATTTAAGCTTTGAAGTACAATAAACAAAAACACGATAACATTTTTTAAAAACACGGCAATACAATAGCAAAGTATAAGAAACGATACATCTACTGCAATTACGGCAACTTATCGTGAACACACATAACTCAATACTATTCAAACACTGCTAAGCGAGCACATAGTTTTATGCAGTTGCATTATTATAAAAGTGAACGCACGCAACTCTCTAATATTCAAACACTGCTTAATTATGCTACACCATAAAATGAAAATAATAAGGGCTATTACAATTCCTAAATATATATATATATATATCTGTATTAATTATATTAAAAATCTATTCAACTTAAAACTAAGCTACCAGACAATGAGTCGTTTTAAAATTGCATTACTTATGAAATTGTTGTATTATACCTAAATAATTGAAAATGTGGCACAATTTTACGTTTTAACTATTTGTTTTTTAATACAATGTAAGGAATTCAATCTACAACTAATTTTTATCGAGATAAATCTGCTAGGAACTTTGTCTTAGTTCTTCAATGAACTCGTTCAACATACTGTATTGATGTAAAAATTAAAATAAATTAATCATTGATCGTTGAAAACAGAGATTCAATAACACCGTCCACACGATTTTTGTGACTTGATTCTCTTTACTAAAAACCGGTTCAGATTAACCTAAAATGAAGGAAAATCAACGTCAAAGTGATACTGATTTGTTTTTACGAGCAGGAAATAAATTTTATGGAATTTTAGGCTTTATTTTTGTTTTACGCTATGGTTGCTTTGGATGACCAATAATAGTTGTAAAAGTTCATTATAATAATAATAATAATAATAATAATAATATTTATTTGAGTTGTAAAAATACATAAATGTACAAAAACTTAAGTCTAAAAATACTTAATTATCTAGCATACTAACATATTCGAAATACTCTTTTACACTATAAAAAGCGTTTTCCAATAACATATTTTTAATTTTAATTTTAAACAGATTTGTTGGCAGATTTGTAATTCTGACTGGAAGTTTATTAAATAATCTGGTGCCAACTTGAAGCGGCGTTTGTCTTGATACATTTAATCTTACAAATGTAGGTCTTAAATTATGTTTGTTCCTTGTTTCATATTTAGGAAAGTCACAGTTTGCAACTAAGTTGTTTTGATTTCCTTTAACCGCTAACAGACATTGCAGTATATAAATACAAGGTAGTGTTAAGATTTTTAACTCTACGAATTACGAGCGACATGAAAATCTTTGATCCTTGTGACACATAATTCTTAAAGCTGCTTTCTGAAGTCTAAAAATCCTCTCAGAGTAAGATGAGTTACCCCACAGAATACAGCCATAAGAAATTGAACTGTAAAGAAACGCAAAGAAGCTGGTGACGAAGAACTGTGCCAGCAGAGAATAAGATCTCTAACAAACAGGTAAGATGACATGGCACAGTTCTTCGTCCCCAGCTTCTTTACGTGAACTTTGTTCTAGGTGAAGCAGTGAGTTATACCATACTGATGAGCTCTAATAAGAGCGAAACGCGTCTATGGTTACTAACTGTGCTGGCCAGCCGCTGACGATGCCCTCATAAGGTGACTTGGAGGCTGAATTTTGTGAAACATACCCAAGTGTTTATTTTATATTTTTTATTAAACCTTGTTTCACCAAGTGTTGGATGACAATGTCTTGGTTGTTAGTTGTGAATTAATTCCATAAATATCTTCACTTTTACTATTATTTAAGCTGAAAATAATATTGTATATTTCAGTATCAGTAACTAGATTAATAAAAAATGAGAAATTATTATTTATCACATTATTTTCTAGTTTTTTTCTGAAAGCATGATTATCACAATTGAAGCCTGTTTTACAAAAACAGCCTATGTCAAAAATTTAAAACAATAATATTGTTTTGCCACTAGATGGCTGAAAGCTTCACTCGTACGTTAGACAAACAATTTTCTACGAAAACAGCCTGAATGCAAACTTATACAATATTGAAAATACAGTAATTCTACAAAAATAACCTTAGTCAACTATATATTCCTACAAAAACGAACTATGTCCGGACATAGGCGGTTTTTACTGGAAACTGAAACTGAAAAATAGCGTCCTTCATATTTTCCCAGTTAGGAGCCATTCTTTCCTGCCAAACGACCAGGATTTTTCAATAATCGGAAAGAAAAAAAACTGGTTACGGTTGAAACTCCAGATGAGCGGGACACAATAATTAAAGAATGTTGAACAAAACCATCTCAATTTAATGTAATTAACGTAAATCAAGGCGGGCTATTTAATATTCAAAAATCTGTTGAACCCTACTTCCTAAAAACACCGAAACCTCCACTTAAGTTAAGTTAAGAAATATTCGTATGTACAAAATATCTAAGGATCATTCTGACTTCATTTTAGTACGAGACACATATTCTGATCCTTGAAGATGTCTAATCAGAAATAAAATCAAACTTCCAAAAGAGTTTTCTTTGAAACCGTTATATAATAGCCCATTAAAAATAAATCCTCTAAAAATAAAAAGTTTACTAGATTTGTGTCCAACATTAAAAAGAACCGAAAATAGAGCTTTTTATGAATCTTTAATACCGATTCACAAACAAATCAAAGAGAAACCGAGAATGCTGATGTAGATTCAGAAGATAACAGTACTGGATGTGAAAATTAAAGCTTTTATTTTAATATACTTGTTTTTGTAACTAAAGAAATATTTTTGTTTTTTAATATTATTTAGTTTTCAATAAATATTAATTATTTTCTTCTACATTATTTGTTTTTCCACAAAAACAATCCATGTCAGACAATTTTTATTAAATTTATAGAAAACAAAAAATATTATTAAGTTATTCTTTTATTGACAAGTATCTGTTTTGCACATAGTTTCAAAATAATACCACACTTTGCTATTTTCTGTTGTTAAAATTTACTAATTGAGTTTTATTTGATTACTGAAAATCGGAAAAAATTGACAAAGGCTGTTTTTGTAAAACAGGCTTCAATTGATATTTGCAGTAATATCTTTAACAATGTTAGTGAAGAAGGTATTAAATTCATTAGGTGACATGTTACATTTGTCATTTTATGTTCCTTTGTTCTACCACATTTAGAATTGATTACAGACCAAGTAGCTTTCATTTTGTTTTTACTGTTACTGATATATGAATTATTTGCTTCGATTTTTACTTTATATTTAGCTGATCGGTATTGTAGTTTTAACATTCTGTATTCTTGTTTGAGATCGGGATTAATCCTAGCTAAATCGTACAAGATTTGAAGTTTTACCTTCATATTAGCTAGATCATTATTGTACCATTTTACAATTTTTTTATGGTTGTTTCCATGGACTTTTCTATTTGGAAAAATGGTTTCAATGGCATTTAGAAAAATTTTAAGGAAAAAATTTAAAGCATCATTTACATTATCGTAAGCATATAGTTCATGCCATGGTTGATCGTTTAACCAATCAAGAAAAACGGAAAATTTGTTTGGGCTTATAGGACGCCAAAACCGAAAGCTTTCTTCATTATTTGCATGTGTATTAGACATAATTTCCATGTTAAAAAGTAATCCAAAATGATCGGAGATTAAGGGGTTCACTACAAGACATTCATATTTGCCCTTATCAATATTCGTAATGATATTATCAATACAAGTTCCATTCCCAATATATAAACCCCTCGTACGATTAGAAGACGCTATAGATCCCTCGCTGAAAGAAAATGGCTTTATTATACAGCTAGAGCGTTGTAAAAATATGTTTTTTTTGTGATTTTACCAGTATTTTTCGATAAAAATTGCTTTTATCAAATCAGTATCACTTTGACATTGATTCCTTCATTTTAGATTAATCTGAACCGATTTTTTGTAAAAAGAATCGAGTCACAAAAAAAGTTCACAATTTGTTATACTGTGCAATATGTTGGTATAAAATTTGTCTCTCCTTATATGAGGTAGGACAGAGTCAGTCTTTTATTTATGAACACACTTTAAAACAATATTTTCAGGAAGTAAATAAATATTTTATGCTAGATAATAAGTGTATATTTAATTGTTAAATTGAACAATTTAAATATACACGCTATAAAATTTTGATCTCGTAGACAAAGAATAATAGTTTTGATTTAAATATTTCTTCTTATACAAGTTCTGCGAATATATTGTAGATTGGGCTCATCTTGCAAGTTCTTTCTTCAACTGTCAAATATTTTGATTTAAAGTACAGAGAAAAGTATTGTAGTAAATCTTTAATTCTGCATTATTTGATGTTATAATAAATTAATTGGTTTCTTTTGTATATAAAATTGTTTTGTTATCTACCATCAAAATATAAAATTATTTAAGAAATACTGGTACAAAAATTACTCCATCACTTATTATTTCATTGATTGATTTTTTTCATTACAATCTTATATAACTGATTTCTGACAACTAGCTTTTTTTCTCTGGGAATATTATTCAGTAAAATTTCTTCATTTCGCTACTGTCATTATTTTATATATCAAGATATTTTTTTATGAACCCAAAAATTTCGTTCTTTTTTCAGGATTGTTTAGTTAATAGAAGACAAGTTTGCGTTTACAAGTATTTATATATTTATCATTATAATATACAATTAGTTTTTCTGATTTTTCTGTATTCCGCTACGAAGACAACTTTCACAGAAAATTACAACAGCGTGAACAGCTGTTTAGTGTGCAACGTCAAATTTTGATATTTGCTTTTTTCTGATGTATTATGTTTTATTTCTTGTGCTTTTTTTATTTGTTTGTCCTTAATTATTATAAACATTTTTTGTTACTTATCAGTGAAAAATAAAATTATAGCATCCGATCGAAGCGCCTACTTCAATGGAAGCTATTTTGGGCGCTCTTTTCAATTGTTGAAAATAATGTACATTTTTAACTTTCTATAGTAATCATAAACTAAAATTGTTTACAACAAATAACACAAGCAAAATATATGTACGATAATATATCAGAAAAAAGCAAACATCAAACGTCAAAAATTTGACGTTGTACAAAGGTTGCCATCAACACATAACTGTACGTGACCTATAATATAATATATTATAATATTGGAGCAGTTACGATAATTACTGAAAATCGTTCTTTACTCTCAGCTTTGGGACATATGACAGTATTCCATGGAAATTAATGTTGCTTTCAGTAAACTAGAGAAGTGCTTAACAAATTAAGTAACAGGGAAATATTTTAAATAGGCAGGATTAAGGAATCCATTTGCATATGTATTTATAGGATAATAGGACGTTTCGATCCTAAAACATGGTTCATCTTCAACTTGGTAACAAATAGAGTTGAAAAGAATACAATAAATTCCAAGAAAATGTGGCCCAATTCAAACAGGAGCTGAAACTCATTAAATACCAAAAACGGTACCATATCTTCAAACATCACAATTTCCAGCGTGTTTTGTAGCCAGAAGGGTCCTATTACATCCCTATTTTTGGCAAAAAGGTGTTTATTAATTTAGAATATGTCTTAATCTCTCTTGAAATATTTTCAGTGTCTAAAATCGTCAATTATGTTAATTTTGAATTTAATTTGCTATAACACAATTTTTACTTAATGGATAATGGAAAATGCTAAATAATGAATAATTTTTTAACTAAGCTTAGTATAAGCGGCCCTAAGGAATTTAAAGGTACTTCGAAATTATTCTCATATAGCAACTTACAAATAAAATTTATTGGCAACGAAAATAACTGTTAAAATTATAACCTTTTTGTAAATAAAAAAATATATATATTTTATCTTTGATACCTACCTATTTCTTTTGATGCATTTTCGTCAGTTTAATGTCAAATTGATTTGCTCAATTAAATTAAAACTGAAATCATCAGATAATTTAGTTTTAACTAATACGTAAATTGTCATATTTGTTATTTATTTGGTTTATTGTAGTATACCGCGCCATCTATGAGATAAATTTTGTACTGACTAAGTGACGCCCGTGACATCACCAATAATCGTAATCATTCTGACGAGTTCCATGATAAAGTGAGACAGAACTACTTTCGGTGTTGTGAACAAAGGTGGTGGGGCTCGTGGAATATCGGTGGCATGGCATTGACTCTATATACCGGGTGTAACACGCAGGGGCGCCGAGAGGAAAAGCGGGCCCCGGGGGAAAAAATTCGGGCCCCCTTTAACTTTGAATATTTATTAATTAAATATAAGATACAAAAAAAATATATTTATAAATATATGTATGGTTTTGCTTGGTTTTCTTCCCTTGCAGCTTTTCTTTTCGTTTTAAAGCACCTGAATTATGGCGGTAACTCATTTTTAATGCTTAAAATGTATTTTTCGTTATCTGCTACAAATTTATGTCTGCATAAGTATGTAAGGGGAGAATCTACAAAAAGAGTTAAAAAGTATTAATAGTGTTAGAAACAGATGGTTTATAAAACTTTATATTCATTTACATAAAACTATTAATTACCTTCATATATGTATGTTATAAATATTCCTTCGTAGTACTGAAGTCTTCAAATTTAAAATTTATTGTGCGCACTAAAATCGAGGCTAAAATATGGTAACAGTTCGGTAAGAGTTAATTGGTGCAGCGATGTGTATTGTATACTCACTGTATGACTATCTAATATCTAGTTGCATATTCGATAAATGCAGGGGATACCAAAACAGCACTACGCACAAATGTATAGAGCCTTTGCCTATGTGTGTTGTATACAATGTAGTAATATAAGGAACAAAAATGCAACAATATAATAATGTACTTTTGAATAGTGTATAAATTTATTTAAAATTTGCAACTGGGGCCCTTGATCAAGCATTTCGTCATTTTTATACAATGTAATAAATTGTTGAAAACGTGTATCGGACATTTCGTTATACATGTTTTAGAAAAGTATATAAAAAATTGGTGAAATAGTAGAAAATTAAAAGCAATTTATAAAATAGCATCACATCCGGGCCCTTTGAATTCCACGGGCCCTGGGTATTTTACCCCATTACCCCCCCCCCCCCCCGTCTCGTCGGGCCTGGTAACACGAAAAGTGAAACATAGGCGTTTAACATGGCATATCAGTTTTTCCGTGCGCATTGCTTCCCTAATTATTTTAGAAAAAATGTTTCAATTAAATGTTGTAAAGCATAAAATTCTACATCCGAATCAATAAACAAAATTCATTTTGACTACTTCATAACTGCAGAAATTAAATTTGAAAATTGAAGCTTCCCACAGGAAAGTGCTGATAACAGCACTACTGCAGCCATGAACCCAGAAGAACTCTCCTATTACATTTATATCATATTTCATTTTGTCTTTGTAAACGTAGTTAGTAAGACAGTTACAAGTTAGAATCCAGTCTGTAAACATCTAATCTTGAGTTGTACTTTTCGTTGTTTAAAAATAAATTTTTTTATAGTAAACTCTAATTCGGTTTACGTAATTGGCGCAGTCACGGTAGGATTCCCAGACGAATTTAAACAAAATAAATCCGTTTCGTTTTAACGATTTACTGGGAATTTGCAACGAAAATTGTCGCTGAGTACTTCGCATCGTAACGAGTGTATATCGTGCCACACCGCAGAAGTCTCCAGCCCTGAGGAACACAGAGCTGCCAGTCGACATCCCAGGACTCCTGTTACGCTGAATACGAAGCAGAAGCCCATGGACAAGCTGATAATATTTCTGTGAGTACTAATGTCCTTTAGAAATATCAGTGAAAATCAATCAGATTCAGAGAATACAGACACAAGTTCAATAGTTTCTTGTAACTCACCAACCCCTAGTATAACAGAAAATAATATAATAGTTGAAAATTTAATTGAAGAGATAAATAATTTAAATATAGCAGAAATGACGACCCCAACACTTAAAAAAGAATTTCTAGACATGGTCCCCGAATTTTACGGAGACGCAAAACTCTTATCAAGATTCATTGAAGTTTGTGAGAAGTTAGTGAATACATTCTATAACGTAACGACTTCCAAAATGAGTATTTAATGTCAAGCATATTATCAAAAATCAAAGGTGAAGCTGCTTTCAATATTGCAACTTGCACTATTTCTAGTTGGGCTGTCTTAAAAAAGGCTTTAATAGATACTTATTCTGATAAACGCGATTGTTATACGCTTAATATTGAAATGTCTGAATTAAAACAGAACAATGAATCCGCGTTTGAATTTTATAATAGAGTTAAAGAAGTTTTGAATTTACAAATCGCGTACATATCCACGCAAATACAAGCCGTTCTAATAGGATATTTTCAAAATTACGCTGTAAGAATTCTCTTAAGAGGGCTTAAAGAGCCCTTAGGTAATTTAATGCGCACTAAAAATCCATCAGATATGAACACCGCGCTTAATATGTTAACTAACGATTTTCAAATAGATAGTTACTCACGCACACATCAAAAATTTCACACAATACCCAAACCAAAACAATTTATCAATAACACACATAACAGACCATCGTATAGACAATCCCCTCAATTAATGTACCGACCGATTCCACATAATACCAATCAATATCAACATTACTTCCAACACCAGAATGCAAAACAAAATAACGTATTCAAATCTAACCCTAACCAAAAATTCCCTAAACCTACACCAATGACTATCAGTACACGGCAAACATTTGCACCTAAACCCGGACCTGCAGGCTACAGTTCAGGTTACAATCAACCGCGATCTCAACAATTCGCGTACCGTCAATACCCACAAACGCAACAGAGACAACACTTTACATTCGAAGAACTTCATAACACAGAAGTTAATGACATAAACGACGAACCAGACACTGACGAAGATAACATTGCTAATTACCAATCAAATGTCGATACCGAATGTTACGAACTAGAATCAGACTCCGATCCAAACTATTTTTTAGAAATAGCCGCCTCGGAAACGCCATCGAACTAATGAATCTTGCCTATAATCAAAGCGAGCTACCTTTCCTTATTTTTCCAGAACATAACTTAAAAGTCCTACTCGACACAGGAAGTACACGTTCATTCATTAAACCAGAAATTGCAAATAAATATTTTAATAGTGAAATTAAATATGATCCTTTCAAAATTACTACTGCACATGGAAACTCAACCGAAAAATTCAGCTTAGTACTACCCTGTTCAAAAATATTCCAAAAACATAATATTAATCTTAAATATTATTTATTCGATTTTCATAACCAATTTGATATTCTATTAGGACTAGATAACTTAAAAACATTAGAAGCGATAATTGACTTAACACGCGATAAGATAATAACACCAACAGCTGAGATAAAAATTCACTATCACACTGTAACACCGCGTCCTCACTATGTCACGATCCCACCTAAGTCTGAGAAGATAACAAAGTTCTATGTTGATAACATTGAAAATGGCGAAGTGTTTGTCCCGGAAACACATATTAATAACATCATAATCCCCGAAGGTATCGCAAAAATCGAAAATAATGTCATTTACTATCCAACGATAAATCCAAGCGAAAAAGAATATATTATAGACACCACAAATAATATCTGTGCTGAATCGCTAGAAAATTTTGAAATTAATAATATCAATCTTAATTTACAAAATTTAAATAATAGCTTTGATTTTTCTAAAATACGAACAGGTCACATGAATTCAGAGGAAAAATTCGCAATCACGAAACTTTCATACGGAAGATAAGTCGTTATCTTTTACGAACGAAATAAAACACCATATACGGACAAACAATGAAATCCCGATTTATTCAAAAACGTATAGATACCCGGAAGTACATCGCAATGAAGTAAAAGATCAAATACAAAAAATGTTGAGTCAAAATATTATTAGGCCGTCACATTCCCCCTGGTATCCCCTGTCTGGATTGTACCGAAAAAATTAGATACAACGGGAAAGAAAAAATGGCGCATCGTTATCGACTATCGTAAATTAAACGATAAGACAATTGACGATAAATACCCAATTCCGAATATTAACTCATTACTAGACAAACTTGACAGATGCCAATACTTCACAACCCTAGATTTGGCCTCCGGTTTCCACCAAATCGAAATGCACAAGGACGACATTCAAAAGACCGCGTTCAACACTGAAAATGGACATTATGAATTTCTCAGAATGCCATTCGGTCTTAAAAATGCACCCGCCACCTTCAGCGCGTTATGGACAATGTATTAAGGGGTTTAACAAATGAAATTTGTATTGTGTATCTTGATGACGTTTTAATATTTAGTACCAGTCTACAAGAACACATGGAAAACTTAAGAACTGTTTTTAAACGACTTCAAAAGGCTAATCATCCAGCTCGATAAATCCGAGTTTCTTCAAAAAGAAGTTGCATATTTAGGCCATATAGTAACTCCCGAAGGCGTCAAACCTAACCCTGATAAAATTAATGCAATAAAGAATTATCCATTACCAAAAACCACAACGCAAATAAAAGGATGTTTAGGATTATTAGGATATTATCGAAAATTTATTAAGAACTTTGCTAAACTCACCAAACCATTAACTAAATGCCTCAAAAAAGGCGTAGAGATCAAAATTAATGACCCCGAATATGTTAAATGCTTTAATACTTGTCAAAATCTACTCGTAAATGAAACAATCATTCAATACCCGGACTTTACTAAACCATTTAATCTTACAACCGAAGCTAGCAACCATGCAATTGGTGCTATTTTATCCCAAGGTAATGTTGGCTCAGATTTACCTATCTCATATGCTAGTAGAACTCTAAATGATTCGGAACAAAATTATTCGACGATCGAAAAGGAATTACTCGCCATAGTTTGGGCAGTAAAATACTTTCGACCTTATCTTTTCGGCAGAAAATTTAAAATCATAACGGACCATAAACCATTATAGTGGTTATTCTCTCTGAAAGAACCCAACTCTAAATTAGTAAGATGGAGATTGAAATTGGAAGAGTTCGATTATGAAATTTTGTAAAAAAAAAGGAAAATTAAACACGAACGCTGACGCTTTGAGCCGCATTCCATGTAAAAATGAAAAACTTGTTCAAAATTCAAATACTGAAGAAGATTCATCACCTTCGACTCAGTATAAAAATTATTTAGACAGTAAACTAACTAAATCAGATAAAGAGTATAAAATCTTTGAAGTAGAAGCAGACCTCTTTGATTCACCCTGTAACGAAAGCCTTGCACATTGTGTTAGCAAAGACCTAGTAATGTTAGATGGAATAGCAAAAGATTTCGCACAAAAATTTCAAAGTATAGATAAACTAAAAAATCAAAGCCCTAAATTATATAATTTAGTTTACCTAAAAGACCAAAATAATAGATTCATTATTTACCTAATAACGAAAAACTATTATAAGCAAAAACCTACGAATCAAGATTTATTCTATACCCTTCTAAATCTAAAATCATTTTGCTTGAAAAATCAGATCAAATATTTAAATATACCAAAATTAGGTTGCGGACTTGACCAACTGAATTGGACTAACGTTAAACCTATGATAGAATTTATTTTCAGAAATAGTAGTACAGTAATAACCGTGTATAATAAACCAAATAATAAAATACCACCGTTCGAACTTAATGTTAATGAAACTAAGGATAATTGCGATGATTTCTTTAATTATATGGACGAATTTAATACACAATTAGAACAGAATAAAACCAATAGAAATTATGAACGGGCACTTTGAAACTAACTCACCTCTTGAAGTAGAATTAGAGAAACAAATTACACAAGACTATGTTCAAAAGCATAAAGAAAAAACAAAATTAACCTATCAAAATATCAATGAGCGAATGCAAAATAAAAAATCTACTCTAATTAATAAACTAAACGAAAATCGTGAAAATTTACCCAACATACCCGAAACAGCCTATATACAAAATAAGCAAAAAGTTAATAAAACACGCCAACCGAAATTCAAAAAAGAAACTATTAAAACAATAAATAAAAACTTAAAAACGGCAGAAATTAAAACAGATACGAAAGACAATAGAAAACAGACTAAAATTCACCTATCTAACATTAAACGACCAAGGAAACTTTATAAAACTGTTAATAAAAATCCCAATCTTCCAGGACCATGTACTTCACGTACACGTACGGACTAGACATCAAGAACATTACGAACAACCCTGGACTATTAACCTTAAATCTAGGACAAGCAAAATTACAGAGATCCCAACATACTTTCCTTCATTTTTACGACCTGCAACCTATTATCCAACAATATAACAACCTAAAAACACAACACAATAACTTAAAACAAACTATAAATGCAAATGAGATCAGTGCAAAAGAGTTTAAGAACAATGACGGAATCATTACTTACATTCAAAACCTGATAGACGAAAAATTTAGCAACTTACTTATTAATCATGAAAACCATAGACAAAAGAGAGGATTAATAAATGGACTAGGATCCATAATTAAATCAATTACCGGAAACTTAGACGCAGAAGATGAAAAGCGATATTCAAAAATTTTAAATCATTTGGAATTTAACCAACATAAATTAAATGAACAATTAAAAGCCCAATATTCCGTTAACCATGTATTAATTGAGAAATTTAATAAAACAATCGAAACGATTAAACATAATGAATTAGAATTGAAATTAAAAATAGAACAGTTGTTGCATATTGTTGTCGGCGGAACCCATAATCTAAATAAATTTAGTATTTATGATATTTACAGTCAACTATACATCTTGTTTAATATGATACTAAACGTAATGCAAGACATAGAAAATTCATTAACCTTTTGTAAACTTCACGCAATGCATTCAAGCATTATCAAAATTAACGAATTTCATTCAGAATTAAATAAAATCTATAAAAGTTATAATAACGAATTCCCGTTAGAACCCACTTTCGAAAACATACCAGAAATTGAAAAATTAATTACAGTAAATTGTAAGGTAGATTTAAATAAAATTATTTACTTTCTAGAACTCCCAATAAATTACGAAACTAACTTCCACCTTATACCTATTCCTAGTAAACTTGAAACAGAATTTGTGACTGTTATTTTAAATAAAGAATATTTTCTAAAATCTCTTGATGGCCAAATTAAATCTCTAAAGGACAAATGTACTAAAGGAACTATTTATCAATGTCCAAATAAGATCGAAAACACGGATGGGAAGACCTGCGAAAAAAATATCATCCTGCATAACGACAACAAAAACTGCCAATACACTAAAATAAACTTAAAAAGAAACAACATAGAAACCATCGAAGAAATTAACCAATTTCTCATTGTGTTCCCAAATGAAGAAAAGATCCATGCGTCATGTCAACTTGGTGACGAAATTAAACCCATACGAGGTATATTCCTCATTAAAGAAAATAATTGCCAAATTACATTCAGAAACCAAACCCTACATTTTCAAGAGGGAACATTCGGAAGACCGATAATATTAGACGACTTCAAGATAAAATTTGATGAAATACAAGCACCAAGATCGACTGTAGAACTCAACAGCATACAAGACCTGAAACTACCCATAAATAAATTTGAAGACATCGAAGACTACGACACTACTGCCGATATCTCAAATTACTCAATATTAGTATTATACGTAATTTTATTTATAGTTGCAGTTACAATACTGGCAGCTTTCCTCAGAAAAAAAATTCTGAAGTCCAGAAGACTCCACGACCATGAACTTCAGCCCAGGCGTTCAACCCCCCAACAGCAGCAGCCCCAGCTGAACCTTCCCGGGGATGCTCAATTTTAAGGAGGGAGGAGTTATGGAACAGCTTCCCACAGGAAAGTGCTGATAACAGCACTACTGCAGCCATGAACCCAGAAGAACTCTCCTATTACATTTATATCATATTTCATTTTGTCTTTGTAAACGTAGTTAGTAAGTCAGTTACAAGTTAGAATCCAGTCTGTAAACATCTAATCTTGAGTTGTACTTTTCGTTGTTTAAAAATATTTTTTTTTATAGTAAACTCTAATTCGGTTTACGTAATTTATATATATATATATATATATATATATATATATATATATATATATATATATATATATATATATATATTTATATATATATAAGTTAGAGCACCCGTTCCCATGAGAACCGCCGACCGCTGCACATTCCAGGCACAGTCACCACTCTCTTTCCCCACAATATGTTATATTATACTATGTGTGCATAAGCACTTTTAACACAACCTGTACTCTGTATTCACATTTGTAAGCCAGTTACTGTTGAGAGATTGAAGTATCAACTTGTATGAAAAATCTAATGTAATCTTTCGTTGTCAAATAATAAATAATTTTTTATTGTAACCGTAAATCACGTTTACGTTACTGGCGCAGTCGGTAGGATACTCAGACGGATTATTGATTAATACAAATATCAAAAAATCACGTTTCGTTTCAACTATTAACTGAGTATTAAATTTTCAACGAAAAATCGTCGCAAAGACTCTGTCACATCGCGAGTGAATATCGTGTAAGAAGAGATCTTCAGAAGGCCCTGCTGTACACCAAAAATCCAGCTCTATCACGCTACGATAAGAGACCGACGGAAGACCAGCTGTACGCAGAACGCCGGAAGCCGACACCAGTCCACGGAATCGTCACGGCCGAGCCCATGGACAAGTTGATGTTTATCCTGTAAGTACTTATGTCTATCAGTGATATCATTCAACTAAATTTAGATTCAGATACGGATACAAATTCAGTTGCTTCCAGTAATTCATCCCTTAATAATAATCCTATAGAAAATAATATTGAAACTTTATTAGAAGAATTTAATAATTTAAACATAAATAAAAATATGGCTACTCCAGTATTGAAAAAAGAATATTTGGATATGATTCCCGAATTTCACGGGGACCCTAAACTCTTACCGCGATTTATTGAAATCTGCGAAAAGTTATTAACTAAATTTTTTAATACAGTAGAACCGGGAGACTTTCAGAATGAATATCTGTTGTCGACCATTCTTTCAAAAATTAAAGGCGATGCTGCCGTAAACTTAGCTAGTTCCAACTTTAGCTCATGGTCTTGTATAAAATCAGCCCTAGTAAATTCCTATTCGGATAAAAGAGATTGCTATACTCTCGGAATAGAACTAACAGAATTAAAACAAAATAGTGAAACACCTTTCGATTTTTACCATAAAATACAAGATTTACTAAACTTACAAATTTCCTACGTCACTTTAAATAACTCAGGTGACGAAGCTTTAGTACTTGCCGAATATTTCAGGCAGTACGCACTGCGAATTTTGCTTCGCGGTTTAAAAGAACCACTAGGTACACTCATGCGCACAAAGAATCCTAAAGACATGAACCAAGCATTGAACATGCTCACCAACGATTTTCAAATTGAAAGTTGTTTACGCGCACAAAACAAAACACACACACTACAAAAACCAAAACATTTCATTCACACGAACACACATCTCAGATATCAACAACCACAACTCAGATACACACCTACACAAACACCACAATTAACATACCAACATAATCCATATCCTCAAAATTCAATAAATAAACCATTTAACCAAATTCAATCATCCAAACAAAATGTTTTTAATCCAAATCCCAATAGACAATTCCCAAATCCTACTCCAATGAGTGTCAGCACTCGACAATCATTCGTACCCAGACCAAGCCCATCAGGCTACAACAATCAAGCTCGACCGCAACAATACACACGACATTACCCCCAAACACAACCACGACCAAACGAACAAATGTATAACACAGAAATTACGGAATATAATGACGAACAATATTACGATGAAAATAACGCTCTTATCTACGAACCAGAATCAGACAACGATAGCCAAGAACTTGAACAAAAATCTAGCTCGAGTAATTTTTTAGAACTCATAGCCTCGGAACAGAATTTGAATTAATGAACTTAACTAACAATCAAAGCGAGTTACCATTCATTATTTACCCTGAACAAAATTTAAAAGTCCTTCTTGATACAGGTAGTACACGCTCTTTTATAAAACCGAATATCGCACACAAGTTTTTCAACAACAAAATTCAAAATGATTCTTTTAAAATTTCCACTGCACATGGTACATCCACTGAATATTCTAGTTTATTTATGCCATGTTCAAAATTATTTAAAAAATCAGACACTATGCTCAAATATCATCTTTTCGACTTCCATGATCAATTTGACATATTATTAGGACTCGACAACCTTAAAACAATAGAAGCAACCATTGACCTAGTAAACGATAAGATAAGAACACCGGGATGCGAGATAAACATTCACTATCATCAGCTAAAGCCGCGTCCACACTACGTACAAGTAGCACCTAAGTCCGAGAAAATAATAAAATTTTATACTAACTGCATTGATAACGCGGAAGTATTTATTCCAAAATCTCAAATTTCTAATACTATAATACCAGAAGGTATTGCAAAAATTGATAATCATTTCTTTTATTATCCGATAATAAATCCAAATGAATCAGAGTTAACCATAAATAGTATAGATAACAATATTTTATTTGAACCACTTGAACAATTTGAAATTAACAACATAAATTTTAGTCGTCCAAATCCAAAACCTCCTTTCGATCTATCTCTAATTAGAACTCAACACATGAATTCAGAAGAGAAATCTGCCATTACAAACTTAATTAAAGAACACGCTGATATATTCCATACTGACAATAATTCCTTATCATTCACAAACAATGTTAAACACCATATACGGACTAAGGACGAACTACCCATTTATACTAAGCCATACAGATACCCAGAAATACACAGACAAGAAGTACAAGAACAGATAGACAAAATGCTGGAGCAAAACGTTATCAGACCTTCGCATTCACCGTGGTCCTCTCCCGTGTGGATCGTCCCCAAAAAATTAGACGCGTCCGGGAAGAAAAAATGGCGGATGGTCATTGATTACCGCAAGCTCAATGAAAAAACCATTGATGACAAATATCCCATCCCAATATAACAACACTCTTAGATAAACTCGGCAAATGCCAGTATTTTACAACTTTAGATCTGACCTCTGGTTTTCACCAGATTTAAATGAACGATGATGACGTACCAAAAACTGCATTTTTCACCGAAAACGGACACTATGAATTCCTAAGAATGCCGTTCGGACTAAAAAATGCGCCCGCCACCTTCCAACGTGTGATGGACAATGTGCTAAGAAATTTACTGAATAAAATTTGTCTCGTATATCTCGACGACGTAATTATATTTAGTACGAGCCTGCAAGAACACATTGAAAGTTTGCGCGCGGTATTTGATAGACTTAAAAAGGCTAACTTAAAAATTCAACTTGACAAATCTGAATTCCTATGCAAAGAGGTAGCGTACTTAGGTCATGTAGTCACCCCTGAAGGCGTCAAGCCTAATCCGGATAAAATTTTGGCAATCAAAAATTACCCAATTCCTAAAACTACAAAACAGATAAAAGGTTTCCTAGGCTTACTAGGTTACTACAGAAAATTTATTCAAAATTTCGCAAAAATCACCAAGCCCCTTACTAAATGCTTAAAAAAGGGAGCAGAAATAGATATTAATAATCCCGAGTATGTTGCATGTTTCGACACATGTAAAAATCTCCTTGTCAACGAACCAATCATCCAATATCCTGATTTTACCAAACCATTCAACCTTACGACGGACGCAAGTAATTATGCTATCGGTGCTGTGTTATCACAAGGAACTATCGGATCAGATTTACCTATTTCATTTGCCAGTAGAACACTTAACGAATCAGAACAAAATTATTCCACTATTGAAAAGGAATTACTTGCTATTGTCTGGGCGACCAAATATTTCAGGCCTTATCTATTCGGCAGAAAGTTTAAAGTCATTACAGACCACAAACCATTGCAGTGGTTATTTTCACTCAAGGAACCAAATTCCAAATTAGTTCGATGGCGCTTGAGGCTAGAAGAATTTGACTATGAAATTATTTATAAAAAAAGGTAAACTGAATACAAACGCTGATGCATTAAGCCGTATCCCGCCACCTATAGAAAATCCCCTGCAAAATCCACTACAGAATACAATTAACAAACTAAATTCGACCAGTACAATAACTTAAAAACACAACACAACAATCTCAAACACACAATACACATAAACAATGTTACCCTAACAGACTCTATTAACCACGATAAATTAATTAATTATACAGTAGAATCAATAGATGATAAGTTTAGTCACTTAATTGTTAATTACGAAAAACCTAGATATAAAAGAGGAATAGTAAATAGATTAGGATCCACTATTTAAATTTAGATACGGAAGATGAAAAAAAAGATATAATAAAATTTCGAATCATTTGAAAACAAACCAACACAAATTTATCGATCAACTAAAAAATCTATACTCCGTTAACCATCAGTTAATAGGAGAATTTAATCAAACCATTGTAACAATAAAGCATAATGAAAAAAATAATTTTAAGTCAAAAATTAAATAGCTAATGCACATAGTTATTGATGGAACATCCACCAATGCCAATTGAAATTTAAAAACCAAATTTCAAAAATTTCGAGACGTACTTTCGGCAAATCAATCATCTTAGAAGATTTCCAAATCAATTTAAACACAAGCCAAATTCCATAATTCCAACGATGAGTATCAACATCCAAAATATTCAAGATCTGAAGTCACCTATAAACAAATTCGAAAACATCCAAGAAAATTAAGACATCGAGGACATTATAACTCTATATGTCATTGTTTCAATTACTAGTACAATTATTTTCGCAGTTATTGCCAAAAGAAGGTTCTTTCAGAAGAAGAAACGACCATCCAAGGATCAACCCATAGAACTCCAGCCAGGGCCTTCACCCCGAAATCATCAGTTGAACATCCCCGACGATGTTCCATTCTAAGGAGGGAGGAGTTAGAGCACCCGTTCCCATGAGAACCGCCGACCGCTGCACATTCCAGGCACAGTCACCACTCTCTTTCCCCACAATATGTTATATTATACTATGTGTGCATAAGCACTTTTAACACAACCTGTACTCTGTATTCACATTTGTAAGCCAGTTACTGTTGAGAGATTGAAGTATCAACTTGTATGAAAAATCTAATGTAATCTTTCGTTGTCAAATAATAAATAATTTTTTATTGTAACCGTAAATCACGTTTACGTTACTTATATATATATATATATATATATATTTCTAAGTATCGGTGGGGAAGTAAACTAGTCGTATACTGAACAGAAATATACATATATTGAAGGTAACTTATACAAACAAAAATAATGATCGTGATAGTTTTTAACACAGTTACTCGACAGGATAACGAGACGTGGGAAAATCCAGTCAAGGATACACGCACCGGAGAAGATGACGGATTGTAAAGCGTAGTGAAGGGGCGCTGTGTCCACTCTAGCACGTAGGATCGTTGTTGTTGCCAACGTGGCATAAAACTAAAACAATACGGCGCAACGAACGTCGATGAATCGGAGGTACCTGCGATGTATACGACGGTAGCCGACAATACTGAACTCTCAATCAATCCTACTACTACCACGAAGCACGAGCTACACAACACTGGTGCAACAATAAATAAATAAACTAAATGGTGCCAACAGCCGTAGCTTGACTAGACTTCTTACAATAGTGATACAGGTAAGAATTATCAGTCGTGAGTACTGAGCGGAAATAACAAATATACAATAATGTAAAATAAATGATAAGGCTTAGCTGTGCTCTCTCTGCCGAGGGTAGCCAGGACGCTGCCGGTTGGCGATGACTGGGTGCGGTCCGTCCACGGAGGAGCGTGACGTAACGGGATCCAAGGTCGTTCCTCAGGAATGACTCGGTCGCAACAGCACGAAGGCCCAGGGACAAACGATGAAGATGCGTGGCGTAAAATGTAGCTCAACCGATGAATATATGAGTTTGAGATGCGAAACCAACGCACACAAAACGGAAAGTCAGGAAAAAAAAAATCAAAATAAAAGTGAGAATAGGAACAGGGATGTGCGTGTAGTCTACTGCAAGTAATCTACGCCATTCTCTACGTGTAAACAATCATGTAGTCTACGTCTTCATTTTTCATGTAAACAATTTAGACTATGTAGACAATGAAAACACCTGTGTTCACTTAAGTCAGATTAGAACTAGGAAATTTTAAATGTTTTTAGAGATTTTTATTTTTATTCTAGGGATTACATGATAAAAAATTAGTTGTGCAGGGCCAAAACGTTCAAAATTAGTCAACTGGTCACTGTTAAAAATAGCGCCAAAGAAAACTCCGTCTGGTGAGATGGCGAGTTGACCGATTGTAAAAATATGACAGTTCGCCCAAGACAGACATTCGTCTAGTAATGTACGAGCACTTGCTTTATTAGTTTTATTATTTAAAGACCGATAATGACCCGAGCTTACGAATACGAATACATGTAATAGTTACAAAGGAATAAATTTAGGTTATGTAATTTTACAACTGTCAGATGCATTATCTACATTGTTTACATTGTCTACTTCGCTAGAATTGTCGACGTATTGTCTACGTGTAGATGTAGACAATTAAAGATTACACGTAGATGCACATCTCTGAATAGGAATGAAAATGAAAAGCCTGAAAACAAAACCTAGATTAGACGACTTGCATAGTTGATGACACTTGTTAATGTATTGAATTTAAAATAAACGATTTAAAGAAAACTATACTAGTAAATTACCTGAGTTGGTATGCGGCTTGAAGTGAATTTTATGAAGCGAACAATGAGCCGGAATATTCCGTATTAATAATTACTTTAATTATTATTCTCTTGGAGCGGTAGCGACGCTGATCCAGTAAACTGGGCAATTTCGTTTTTAAACTATATCGCGAATTTGCAAATAAAATGTCGCACAGCTCTCTCGCTTAAAACTGGTTAAACAGTGAAAAAAAATTATTAAAACCGTTAAAATTCAACGCATTTCCGGCGACAAGTAAAATCAAGTTAAATACCAAAAAAAGTGTCATCTACCCCTGCAAGGCGTCCATCGTCGAATTGTACGACAGCATAGCAGTAACAGTTGCATACGCTGCCGTAAATAACTAGTGTCCTGACTTGCCGTTGTGCAGCACCAGAGATGTCAAAAGAAGGTGAAGGCGAAATTTGACAGATGACTAAATGATAACATATGTGATTGAACAGAAATAGAGCAGACATAAGGTAAGTACAAAAAAAGGATGAGATGTAGTCAAGAATGAATTACCAATACTAATGTTATGATTTTCAGGTGATTATAATGATGATGAAAATAAACGATGTGGTGAATCCTAAATCTAACTGTAACAAATCATAACCTACCAATTCAAAATACACACATAGATGGTCCAGCGCCAGAAGTAAAACATTGTTTTCAATGTTTACATATACTCACTAGTAGTGATACAAAAGAATTTTTAAAACAAAAACTATTTTAAAGTTTTTATTTATAATAATTATATATGTTTATTTATAATATAATTATTTGTTAATAAATGTATGTAATATAATTATTTTTTTATGGTGTGTGGGTGTCAGTTAGATGATGATGAGTTATGGGTGTCTATCTCAAGGGGGCTTGTGTTTTAGACCCCCTTGTTGATAATAAAAATATATGTAATAGATATATATATATATATATATATATATATATATATATATATATATATATATATATATATATATATATATATATGTATATATATAATTATTTGTTAATAAATGTATGTCTATTCAATGTATTTCATGTATTTTTTTTCTTCCACTGCCGCCCTCGTCCTCGCCCTCGCCCTCTCCCCATCCTCCATCACCCAACCACCAAGTCTAGTCTAGGCTAGTTTTGTGTATTGGGGATTTTTTTTTTAGTAGTTTTGATTTTGTTTTTATCCACCAAGTTCAAATTTTTAACACTGCGCATGCGTGAGCTGTCGGCCATTTTTTATTTCAAATGATCAAATAATTTTTCTCATCGAGATTCCTATATTTTCCCAAAACCATTTCGCCCTATACCAGTTCAACCCTATTCCATTTTTAGATAAGAATAATAATCTTATAGTCTTAGAAAAAGAATCTTTGTTATATTTTAAAAGTGAAGACAATAAGTATATTGTAAATAACTTTAAGAAAATTAATAATAAATATTTTAGTGTAACTAATTATATTATAGTGGATCAATATATTAATGATCTTATAGAAGGAAATAATAATAATAACTGTCATTTTCTACAATTAACTAAGAGTAATGTTTTGTATCAAATAAGTAACACCAATAAATTAATAATTTTAGCCCTTTTAACCAAAATATTAAAATTAACTGTTTAAACAAAAATATTATAAAAACTATTCAAGGAATATTCATAATTGAAATAAATCCTAAATGTTTAATTAATGACTTACAGTTTACAAATATTAACGATAACTTTAAAGAAATTCAATTTGTTGATTATCAAATAACACAATATAACAAAATATTTAATAAAACAACTTATAAAAATTTGCATTCAATAAATATTTCGAAACCTATTTTTAACAAAATAAAACCAATAATCGATACAAAAAGTGACCATTATAATAATTATATAATATATGTTCTAATTTGTATTATTGTAATAATGTTATTAATTAAATACGTTGTAACAGGAAACCTAATTGAAAAATGTAGAAGAAAGAAAATCAACATTTCTGACATAGAAATGAACACTTTAAAATAGAATAAAATATTACATTATTATTGTTCATATTTGGAAGGGAAGAATTATGTAATTGCATTTCTCATAAGAACAATAATAATAAAATGCGCAGTTAGATTTCCTTATCATATAGTATGATATTCAAGCATCATGTTCAACATGCTGCAGTTATCTGTTGTAAGTTAGTTTTTAGTTCAGTCTTGTTGCACTCGTCTAAGTAAATACATGTTGTATTGTATTCCTCAAAAGTTAATAAAGTTTTTTTTATTAATAATTCAATACTGAATTATCTAATTTATATATATATATATATATATATATATATATATATATATATATATATATATATATATATATATATATTACGACATCAATTATGTTACGTTACTTTCTGATGTAAATATGTTATCTTTGGAAAACCGAAGGAAGATATTAAGTTGTTTATATCTATATAAACTATTGAATGGTTTTATTGATGATCCTTGTTGTCTACAGCGCTTATCGTTCATCGTGCCACGCATTTCTTCCAGAAGTAAATTTACTTTCGTATGTAATACTGTCAAAACTAATTACCAATTAAAATCGCCCATAAGACAATTGTGTACTATATTCAACAATATTTCATATAATATGGATTTATTTGGTGATTCTTTATTTCAATTTCGCAAACTATTGTTTATCAATTTTTCGCAGCCAACTTAAACTATGATTTTTATGTATATTTGAATGTATCTTTTTCTATATTTTTTTATGTAAGATATTTTTCTTTTTTATGTATTATGTTTACAAATGTTTATTTTCGCCAATTGTTCATTTATATTTACTTTATGAATCGTCCTGTAATTGGGATCTTAGTACCCTGTTGGATTGATTAGTTAATAAATAAATATATATATATATATATATATATATATATATTTTTCCCCACCGATACTTAGAAATCGTTTTAGCGCCGAACCCGTCCGTAGGTTTTGACGATCACTCCTTCGTCGAACTGTTGAGGCACATATCGTCTGGCGCCCCGAGCTTTCATCACATAAAATTGTCGTACCCACACCGACTTCGACTTGAGCCTAGCCGATTAGCGCGAATAATCAGTGAAGATGAAGCACTAAAAGCGGCTACATCTCAGTTAGTTGAAAGACTTCAGGGTGAAGAAGAGAAGCTGATGAGTAAGTGTGATGACGAAGAAGAGCGCCAGAGACAAAATCGAGACGAAACTAAGGCTGTATCTGTAGTCAGTCCACCTGCGGCGAGAAGGAAACAAATTCCTGTTATCCATTGGGACATCAAATTTGATGGCAACGTTCATGACCTTAGTGTTAATGCATTTTTGGAGAGAGTGAATGATTACCGTGTCTCTCGCAATGTATCTGAGGCGGAACTTTGTGATTCGGCAATAGAACTACTACGTGGGTCTGCATTGACGTGGTATAGATCTGTGCGACTAAAAATCAAAACATGGGATGACTTCGTGAAACATCTGCGTGAAGAATTCGAACCCTATAATTATGCGTTGGAATTGTGGGACGAAATACGTGCTCGAACACAAGGATCGGATGAACCAATTGGTGCCTACATGGCATGTATGATTAATTTATTTAACAGGCTTCCAACATCACCAACGGAAGAACAGAAGTTGCAAGTATTGCGTCGGAACATTTTGCCGTGCTTCATCCAGGGCATTGGTTTAACGAAAATTGAGTCCGTTGAGAGTTTGCTGTTGGTGTGTAAGCAATTGGAAATTAACAAACTCATGGCTGAAAAGTATCAACCACCGCCCTCGAACCGTAAAAATTTATTAGAGCCGGATTTGGCATATCAAGGACGGTCACGATTTACATCAGCTCACGCCATGGATATTCCTAAAACCTCAACTGCCCACAAGGAAGTCAATTGTTGGAATTGTCATCTTCCCGGCCATAGAGCCAACGACTGTCCGAAGCGCGAACATTGTTACAGGTGTGGAAAGCCAGGCTTTATCACCAGAACATGCCCCAAATGTTCGGGAAACGGGAACGGAAGGCCGTGAGGGACCGTGCTCGCCTTCCTACAATGAATTCGGTCAGTTCAGAAATTAGTACAGTTAGTAAATCACAATTTCAACAAACATCGGTTATATTAGATTACATATTTTCACACTTAAGTCACGATGAGCGACCGTATCTGAAGATATCTATTTTTGGAACAGAATTTATAGGATTATTAGACTCAGGAGCGTCTCGCTCGATCGTAGGGACAAAAGGTTGGGAGGTAATAAAACATTTTAATTTAGAATTAGCTGAGAAAGATTCGCCTGATTGTATTGTTGCGAATGGAGAAGTTTGTGAGAGCTTGGGCTCTGTAACGGTGCCAGTGCGTTTGGTAGAGAAAGTACGTTTGGTTAAATTTTTAGTGGTTCCGTCAGTCAGGCACACCTTGATTCTGGGGTTAGATTTTTGGCGATCCATGGGGATAGTGCCTGACTTAAGGCGTGACGAGTGGTACTTCTCTGCTAGCGAGCCGGTATCCGTGAACTCGTGTTCACCATCTTCGTTTAATCTACAACCAGACGAAAAATTAGCTTTAGAACAATTTTTAGAGGAACAGTGGAAACTCATGGGGTCAGTGTTAGGTTGCACTCACTTAGTTGCACATGAGATTGTGGTGGAGAGTTCAGAACCAATCCGGTAACGGTATTACCCTGTATCTCCGGTAATGCAGCAGCACATTCAGACCGCGCTGGATGAGATGCTCCGAGACGACATCATCGAACCTTCGACGAGTCCGTGGTCTTCTCCAATCTTAATGATACCTAAAAAAGACGGAACGTATAGATTTTGTGTAGATTTTAGGCGGGTGAATAAAGTAACAAAAAAGAACGCATATCCTATCCCGTACGTGTCCGCAATCCTAGATCGTTTACGTGGAGCAAGATATATTAGCTCATTAGATATTAAATCTGCGTATTGGCAAATTCCGCTGAAGGCAGAAAGTCGAGAGATCACTGCGTTTAGAATTCCGGGACGTGGGCTATTCCACTTCAAACGTATGCCGTTCGGTTTGACCAACGCACCAGCTACGTGGCAGAATTTTATCGACACTGTTCTCGGATGCGACCTCGAGCCATACGTGTTTGTCTATCTAGATGACATCGTTGTCATCTCGGAAACGTTTACACAGCACCTGGAAATAATGAAAAAGATATTTAGTCGCTTATTTGCAGCAGGCTTGACCGTAAGTCAAACCAAGAGTCAGTTTTGTCGCCCGCAAATTAGTTACCTCGGTTATATTGTGGATCATTTGGGGTTGAGGGTGGATCCTGAGAAGGTGGAGGCAATATTGAGGATACCGACTCCAAAGACTGCTCGGGATGTTCGAAGCTTCCTGGGTATGGCGTCTTGGTATCGGCGTTTTGTGCCTACGTTCTCCTCCATAGTAGCGCCAATGAGTCAGCTGACTCGTAAGTCGCGTAAGTTCGTGTGGACAGATGAGTGTCAGCAATCGTTCGATCGGTTACGCGATAGCTTAGTTGCGGCACCAATTCTCACTTATCCGGATTTTAATCAGCCTTTTGTTGTGCAAACTGATGCTAGCGCCTATGGTCTGGGGGCTGTTTTGACACAAAATCTGGAGGGTGCAGAGAAGGTGATCTGCTATCTGAGCCGTTCGTTAACAAAAACAGAACGCAACTATCATACAACTGAGCGCGAGTGTTTAGCTGTTGTCTGGGCGCTGGAAAAGTTGCGACCGTACCTCGAAGGCGTGCATTTCACGGTCATCACCGACCACCACTCATTACAATGGCTCATGAATTTTAATCAGTCGACGGGGAAATTGTGTCGTTGGGCGATTCGGCTGCAACAGTTTGATTTCGACTTGGTTCATCGCAAGGGGAAAGATCATTTAGTGCCTGATTGTTTATCAAGATCCGTACCTGTAGCGAATATTAGTGCAGCGAATCCCACCGACCCCGTTTCCACCGATCGTTGGTATAATTCCATGTTGGAAAACGTCCAGAACAAGCCGGGAAAGTACAAATCGTGGTGTGTAAAGAGTGGAAGGCTACTGAAATTTGTGGAATCCGTCATACCGGACTTAAGCGACGTGGATGATTGTTGGAAGGTAGTCGTGCCTAAGGAGAAGCGTCGAGAGCTTCTGGCGTCGATTCATGGTGAACCTACTTCTGGTCATCCTGGCGTGCTAAAGACATACCGTAAATTAGCACAATCTCATTACTGGCCTAAGATGCGTAGTGACGTAGCCGCGTTCATAAAAAGATGCGTCACGTGTATCGAGCACAAAGCGGTACAAAAAGCTCCACCGGGACTGATGGGTGCGAAGCCCCGCGTGTATCGTCCGTTCCAGCTAATCAGTATGGACCTGATGGGACCCTTACCGGCATCCTGCAATGGAAACAGATTTATTTTTGTTGTGTCCGATTATTACAGCAAGTACGTACTTACGTTTCCGTTGAGAACTGCGACTTCGGCAAATGTTCTGAAACACGTGGAAAACGACGTATTTTTAGTATATGGTGTACCGCAGTTCATTGTGTGTGATAACGGAGTTCAGTTTAAAAGTAGGAAATTTCGTGAGTTATGTAGCCGTTATCACGTAAAAATATTGTTTAATGCGTTGTACCACCCCAGAACAACCCCACGGAACGCGTAAACAGAGTCATAAAGACCATGCTAGCCGCGTACGTTAAGGAGAACCATCGAGATTGGGCAAAATATGTACCGCGAGTCACGTGTGCGATTCGCACTCTACACCATGATGTCACTGGGTGCACGCCATTTTACATTAATTTCGGGCGCGAACAAATAATGTCTGGTGCCGAATACTCACGTATTGCGATTCAGGACGGAGGGAAGGTCGAGTATGATCGCGAGAAAGTTGGAGAAACGCGAGAAGCCGGTTTTCAGCAAATCTACGCCGAAGTTCGAAAACGCCTGGACCACGCGTATGAGCGCAGCCGCGCACAGTACAACCTTCGTCGACGGCCAGTAAAATATGTTGTTGGTGATGTAGTTTGGCGTAGAAATTTTAAGCTTTCAAATGCAGCCGACTATTATGCT
The DNA here is from genome assembly GCA_947425015.1 of Pterostichus niger. Classification (NCBI taxonomy): domain Eukaryota; kingdom Metazoa; phylum Arthropoda; class Insecta; order Coleoptera; family Carabidae; genus Pterostichus; species Pterostichus niger. The sequence continues at coordinate 11,007,909 of OX380347.1, forward strand.
CAGAAGCTCGCGCCTAAGTACGTTGGACCATTCACCGTAAAACAAAAACAGTCTGACATCATTTATAAATTAGTGGATGCAGAAGGTCGCGATGCTGGAATTTGGCATGTGAAGGATTTAAAGGAGGGACCTCCGCTTGACAACGTGGCTCATGAGTAGTTTAGTATAATTCGGTTAATACGTAATTCACCTAGTTAGCAATCAGTTCAGTAGTTAGTTTAGTAGATTTACTTTTGAAGGAAATTCGGGGAATTTTCCTTCATGGGATTAAAGGGGGGATTTGTTACAGTTAGATTTAGGATTCACCACATCGTTTATTTTCATCATCATTATAATCACCTGAAAATCATAACATTAGTATTGGTAATTCATTCTTGACTACATCTCATCCTTTTTTTGTACTTACCTTATGTCTGCTCTATTTCTGTTCAATCACCTATGTTATCATTTAGTCATCTGTCAAATTTCGCCTTCACCTTCTTTTGACATCTCTGGTGCTGCACAACGGCAAGTCAGGACACTAGTTATTTACGGCTTCGTATGCAACTATTACTGCTATGCTGTCGTACAATTCGACGATGGACGCCTTGCAGGGGTAGATGACACTTTTTTTGGTATTTAACTTGATTTTACTTGTCGCCGGAAATGCGTTGAATTTTAACGGTTTTAATCATTTTTTTTCACTGTTTAACCAGTTTTAAGCGAGAGAGCTGTGCGACATTTTATTTGCAAATTCGCGATATAGTTTAAAAACGAAATTGCCCAGTTTACTGGATCAGCGTCGCTACCGCTCCAAGAGAATAATAATTAAAGTAATTATTAATACGGAATATTCCGGATCATTGTTCGCTTCATAAAATTCACTTCAAGCCGCATACCAACTCAGGTAATTTACTAGTATAGTTTTCTTTAAATCGTTTATTTTAAATTCAATACATTAACAAGTGTCATCAACTATGCAAGTCGTCTAATCTAGGTTTTGTTTTCAGGCTTTTCATTTTCATTCCTATTCTCACTTTTATTTTGATTTTTTTTCCTGACTTTCCGTTTTGTGTGCGTTGTTTTCGCATCTCAAACTCATATATTCATCGGTTGAGCTACATTTTACGCCACGCATCTTCATCGTTTGTCCCTGGGCCTTCGTGCTGTTGCGACCGAGTCATTCCTGAGGAACGACCTTGGATCCCGTTACGTCACGCTCCTCCGTGGACGGACCGCACCCAGTCATCGCCAACCGGCAGCGTCCTGGCTACCCTCGGCAGAGAGAGCACAGCTAAGCCTTATCATTTATTTTACATTATTGTATATTTGTTATTTCCGCCCAGTACTCACGACTGATAATTCTTACCTGTATCACTATTGTAAGAAGTCTAGTCAAGCTACGGCTGTTGGCACCATTTAGTTTATTTATTTATTGTTGCACCAGTTTTGTGTAGCTCGTGCTTCGTGGTAGTAGTAGGATTGATTGAGAGTTCAGTATTGTCGGCTACCGTCGTATACATCGCAGGTACCTCCGATTCATCGACGTTCGTTGCGTCGTATTGTTTCAGTTTTATGCCACGTTGGCAACAACAACGATCCTACGTGCTAGAGTGGACACAGCGCCCCTTCACTACGCTTTACAATCCGTCATCTTCTCCGGTGCGTGTATCCTTGACTGGATTTTCCCACGTCTCGTTATCCTGTCGAGTAACTGTGTTAAAAACTATCACGATCATTATTTTTGTTTGTATAAGTTACCTTCAATATATGTATATTTCTGTTCAGTATACGACTAGTTTACTTCCCCACCGATACTTAGAAATCGTTTTAGCGCCGAACCCGTCCGTAGGTTTTGACGATCACTCCTTCGTCGAACTGTTGAGGCACAGATCGTCTGGCGCCCCGAGCTTTCATCACATAAAATTGTCGTACCCACACCGACTTCGACTTGAGCCTAGCCGAGGTTCGACCGGACGGGTGACGAGGCCCACAACGCGTGAGCATCGTTATAGATGATCAACGCAGCATAATTGGTGAAAAATATCTCGATGTAGCTAAAATTTTAATGGTAATTTAAACCAGATTTGTTGCAAACTACGTCCATTAAGCAAACGTAGAAGGCTTATAAAATATTCTTCATTAATTTTTCCACAAACATATGCTGTTGGTGCTAGATCACCAATTATGTTAAGTATTTCACTTATATTATTATTATTATTAATTGTGTTTATAATACGTTTATACAATATATACGTATTTTCAGAGCACAACTTTGATTTATATGAAATTTCTAATATTTCTAAAGCAATAATTTTATATGCCATTGCCAATATTAAAATGCTTTAAAATTACACACACAACGACTAAGTGTTTTTAAACAGTTAATAACTATTTATATAAGTAATATAGGAGTCCAGCCCTGTATTTCACAATCTTTCAAGTTCATTGCATCAGACTTGTCTCTCACGGTGAAACATGAGAGACATTGCTGAGTAAGGTAATTTCTGCATATTATCAAGAACATGTGTAGTTAGAAGTTAGATTCTGTCAGTAGCTTGTACTGTAAACACGCTGTACTGTTTGTGTTGAAATAATAAATAAATTTTTTATTATATTGAATCAATCAATCAATATATTTGGCGCAGTCGGTAGGATCGTGAAATATCAATATATCGAAAATTCTGCAAGAATTCAATTCGTTAAAAAATATCGATAGTCAGTTTCTACTGTTAATTCGCGATCCGAACATAATCAAATAATCGTCTCCCGAAGAAACTAACTTCATAAGTGCCAGCAAAGCTAGTGCCATAAGTTATCACGAAAGACATTATTTCCAACATCAAAAATCTCATCACACAAGCAGTCCGAGAGGCCTGAAGCCGTCGTCATAGTCAGAGCATCATCCCACTCTCCAGCGTGAACCAGAATTCTCAACAACGAAGGAACCGGCATCAACTTCCCCAGTAGAGCGGATCCGTCCCTGTCTTCCAATCTGCCGAGCGAACATCGGAAAGAAGACAACAACCTCAATGATTAAAGAAGTAATACTATTACTGTAAGTTTATTTATATAATTGTCATAATCACTGTACACACAAATTCACTGACACAATTCCAATCCAAACCTGGATTCTTTACTCGAAGTATTAAATAATTTAAATATTAACATTGATACAATGCCTGAAACAGGACTTCCGGGTCAGCGCACGGCACAAATCGCCGCAGAACCCCTAAAAAAACAACAAACAATTAACGATTTAGTTAGCGCTATACCTAAATATAACGGTAATCCTAAATCACTTACGCGTTTCATAACTCAAACAGATGAAATAATTGAACTAATTAATAGCTTGCATCCTAACGCAATCCCAGTAAAATTAATATTATTCCAAATTAAAGCGAAACTAACAGATCGCGCAGAAGAATTAATAAACGATCATAAATTCGATACATGGAAAGAGCTTCGCGAATTTCTTATTGCAAAATACGATGATAAACAGCAGGCTCCAACTATCGCATGTAACATGGTTAAACTCCAACAAGGAAAACTTACAACCTTCGAATATTTGAAAGAAATTCAAAAACATTACGATCGTGCAGTAGCAAAAATTAACTTGTGCAATCTTGTGCCTGACGCAAAAGAAGGCATAATTGCTTTTATTCAATCCATAGCCGTACACTCGTTCATTTCAAATTGTAAAGATCCTTACAGAAACAACCTCGCTACTCGCAATCCTTCTTCTCTAGAAGAAATTGAAAACCTCCTTACAAATGACTTCCAATATTTACAAGAAACCCAACACCAAAATTTAAATTTAAATCAATCTAAACCAATTTATAAACCCACATCATATAACTTTAACCTTCCTGCTCAACAAAAATCACAACCCACATATAAAAAATACCAATCTCCGATGCAAAAATTTCCAACACCTCAAAGAACACAACAAGTGTACCAACCTAAACCATTCGCCCCACGAGCAAATATCCGAAACTCACAATTCATGAATCCAACCCCTATGAGTACACAAACTCGACCAGTCCGTCCACAAAATTATTTCCAACAAAATCAGCCACAACAAAACTTCGTATTTGAGGAACTATTTAATCAAAATCTCGAAAATAATGAATTCGAAAATCCCGAAATTGAAGAATACCCTGATAAACAACAAATTACAGAAAACGAAAATGAATACATCGAACAAATCGACACTCAAAATTTTCCCCAACTCGATTCACAAGAATCGAATCTTTAACGAATAATTTTAGTAAACTCCCATTTATTCAAATTAATAATTTTAAAATACTTTTAGATACAGGCTCAACTCAAAATTACATACATCCAAAATTAATTAAATCCGACACAACAAAATTTCGTGAATATTTTACAATTTATACTTGTAACGGTAAATCGTCCGGAACTGAATTTACCTATTTCCAATTTAAGAAATTAAACATTAAAAGCTACATTTTCAATTTTCATAAAGATTTTGATATTTTATTGGGCATACCCGGCATCGAATTACTTAAAACTAAATTTAATTTTGAAAAAGGTGATGTAACGTTTCTAAATAAATATAAATATCAATTTCAATATTTAAACCAAAAACAAAATAAAACATTTAATATAAAAATAAATAAGCAAGCCATCAGAACCGATCATTTAAACGAGTCGGAACAAAAAGGACTGTTCGTAACATTAAATAAATACAGAGATCTCATTTTAGATGATAATCAAAAACTTTCGTTCACAAATAAAATAAAACATGACATAAAAACAACCGACAACATTCCCATACACGCAAAACAATACAAGTACCCAGAAATCTACAAACAAAAGGTACATACACAAATTGAAAAAATGTTGAACGACGACATAATTCAACATTCTTACTGCCCCTGGTCGTCCCCCATTTGGGTAGTCTCCAAAAAAATTGACGCATCGGGTAAACAGAAATTTCGCGTTGTGATAGACTATCGTAAACTCAACGACAAAACTATCGACGACAAATTCCCTATCCCAGACGTAACTGACATCCTCGACAAACTCGGAAAATCTAATTACTTTACAACCATTGACTTAACTTCCGGCTTCCACCAAACAGAAGTCAATCCCGAAGACATTCCTAAAACCGCCTTCTCAACCAACAGCGGACACTACGAATTTAAGCGTATGCCGTTTGGGCTAAAGAACGCCCCCGCTACTTTTCAGCGCTTGATGAATTTTGTTTTAAAAGATCTGATAAATAAGATATGCTTCGTATATCTCGACGATATTATTATTCTTGGTACATCTTTCGAAGAACATTTAATAAATATTGAAAAAGTTTTCAAAAAATTGCGCGAAGCAAATCTCAAAATTCAATTGGATAAATGCGAATTCCTACGTAAGGAAGTAGCATATTTAGGCCACATCATCACTACTGAAGAGATTAAACCAAACCCCGCGAAAATACAAGCGATAAAAAATTTTTCGATACCAAAATCACCTAAAGAAATAAAATCCTTTCTTGGGCTACTCGGTTATTACCGTCGTTTTATAGATAACTTTTCTAAAATAACAAAACCGCTTACAAATTGCTTGAAAAAAGGAAATAAAATAGACATAACTAATAAAAATTATACGGAATGTTTCGAGAAATGCAAAACCCTTTTATCAAACAACCCCATTCTCCAATATCCTGACTTCAACAAAGATTTCATATTAACGACCGACGCTAGTAATTACGCAATCGGCGCTGTACTTTCTCAACGCGACGGAAACAACAAAGATCTCCCCATCTCTTACATTTCACGGACACTTAATTCTCACGAAATCAACTATTCTGTTATCGAAAAAGAACTGCTAGCAATTGTCTGGGCAACCAAACAATTCCGCCCATACCTTTTAGGTCGAAAATTCAAAATTATCACCGATCACCGCCCTCTCGTTTGGCTAAATTCACTAAAGGAACCAAATCAAAAACTTATTAGATGGCGCCTCAAACTAGAAGAATTCAATTATGTAATCGAATATAAAAAAGGTTGCCAAAATTACGTCGCCGACGCCCTCTCGCGAATAAAACCAAAATTCGAAATTCGATATAATAACGCAGACATCTTTAAATCAGACAACCCATTAGTACACTGTGTTTCAAAAGATCTACATATGTCACAAGGATTCGCCAAGCAAGTAAAACAAAATTACCCTGTATCAAAATTATTTAACGTAGATAACAAAATTTATATTCAAAAAGCACCCCGAACAATTTTACATTTAATAACGAAGGAAATTTATAATCAAAGGAAACCAACCCTGCTAGATGTTAAGAAATGCCTGAATAAATTACTAGAATATTGTATCCAAAATGACATCAACCAACTCGACTTACCACGTATTTGTACAGGACATGACAAAATACCTTGGATAAAAATCGAAAATCTAATCCAAGAATTATTCGCTAACACCTCAATTATTTTTAACGTGTACGATAAGCCCGAAAATTTAGAATTAAATTTGAATACTGATAATGAATCAGAAATAGCCGAAGTAGGATCGGAATCCGAAAACGAAACGATACATTCAGACGAAGAAAGCCCCGTAAACGGACTAACCTATTTAGACTCAAGTATTAACACTTGTCGCAACCAAGTAGTCGTAAAAGAAACCAATGGCAAAAATAATGTTAAAACAGAAAAAATTTTCGAAAATAAAATCCAACGCATTTATTTTTATTTAAATAAACAAAACTCAAACCCAAATATCACACAATTCATAAAAAATTATCTTCAACCCGGAATAACGTACTACTGTCTGATACCCGAAAATTTCAAAAAATATTTCAATTCCGTATTACAAGTATACTTTAAAAAAGGAAGTTATAGACTAATATGCTGTAAAAACATGGTTAAAGATATAGAAAACGTAGAAGAACAACAACTTATCATACGAAATTACCATGAGGGTAAAACTAACCACCGTGGTATCACTGAAACCTACAACAAACTAAAACTACAATATTACTGGCCGAACATGTCGAAAGACGTACAAAATTTTATTAATAAATGTGATATATGTCTCGCGAATAAATATGAACGGAATCCCATCCAGATCCCTAATATCCTAACCCCAACAGCAGAGAAGCCTTTCGAAATATTACACATAGACTTGCTTTCTCTAGAACAAACCAAAATCCTTACTATTGTTGACGCATTTTCAAAATTCGCCATGGCCTACGTTGTAAAAGATAAAAACGCGATCACTATTTTAGGAAAATTAATAAAATACTTTACACATTTCACTATTCCAATAAAAATATATCTGATAACGGTTTAGAGTTCAATAACAAAGTGATCCAAAATTACCTAGAATTACGAAATATAAAAATTCATTACACTTCAGTATACAACCCGAAAAGCAATGGAATAGTAGAGCGATTCCACTCGTCTCTAATTGAACATATGCGTATTATAAATCAAAATCCGATAATAAAATCCCTCAAACTTAAAGAACGCTTAAACTACGCATTAATTGCGTACAACAACAGTATTCATGCTACTACAAAACGAACCCCAATCGAAGTTATATACGGCATAGAAATAAATTTAAACGTAAAACCCGAAGAAATTGTTGTTGAAGATTATGTGCTTAAACATTCCGAAATACTAAAAGAAATAAATCAACAAGTTAAGCAAAATATTAATAAGGCTAAATTAAAATACGCTCAACCTCTAAATAAACAAATTAATATCCCGGAACAAGTACACGTAAAAATCCACAAACGAAACACAGGCAAGATTGAGAAACCTAAATTTAAGAAAATTAACGTAAAAGCAGTTGTACATGAACGCGGACAAATAATCGATGATAAAAATAAAAAACATAAGTTAACACAACTAAAGAAACCCCGTGTTACTGTTTCAGATTAATTCCCTTCGGAATTACATTAATAACAAAAGATGACCAAAACCCTGGCATCAATATTCTCGAACTCGGCCTTGCACACATACAGGTAAACACTCAAACCATAATTGTCAAAATTCCCCTAGAAGAACTATTCAAACAATCCGAAATACTTGAAGGAAACATCAACGCATTTTATTCAAAACTAGATCTCTATAAGATTGATAATAGTGTAATTAATAACCGTAACATATTAAAGTCCTTATTAAATCACATTCATGAAAAAATTCAACTACTTAACCTACATCGCAAAAAACGTGGATTGATCAACGGTCTTGGCTCAATAATTAAAAGTATAACCGGCAATCTCGACGATTCAGATAAGGAACGTTACGATCAAATACTTACTAATGTTGAGAATAATCAGAAAATCACATCCGTTAAAATTAACACACTTATCCAAATAAATAATAATATCACAGCCCAATTCAATGACAAAATAAAATTGATTAATGAAAATAATAATGCTTTAAATGAAAAAATTCAAATAATAAACGAACACGTTATAGTAATGTGGGACGAACTAACAACAATAAAATTTCAGAATATTATTAACGAATTTATACAAGTAGCACAAGATATTTATTTTACTTTAGTCCAACTTGAAGAGACATTCACATTCTGTAAATTAAACGTTCTATACTTTGGCGTAATTAACCACGAACTGTTCCTCAGAGAAATAAACAAAATCGAAAATAAACAACTACGTTCACTTGTACTAAACAACATTCAGAACAACGACATACTAAAGACCTATTGTACTTATAATAACTTAAAACTAACAATCCTTATTGAAATACCTGCAAACACACGAGTAGAGAACCTAATACAAGTCACACCTATCCCGACAAAATTACATAACACATATGAGACTATAAATATTGTAAATGGATTGTATTCAAGAAATAATTGTAGAGTTAGATCCATTAATAAATGTACGAAACTAGATGATAAGGAATATTACTGTATAGTTGAAAATAATGAGTATAGTAAATGTCTAGAAAATATTGTCTGTTATAAAGAATTCGAACACTGCCAATATTCAAAATTATCACAAATAAACTCAATAATAAATATAAAAAACTCAAAAATTAAATACTTATACTCTCCAAACGAACAACAGGTTAAATTTACTTGTAATAAAAATTTTGAAATAAAAACTCTTAAAGGAATTTATGTCACCGAAATGTGTGAAATAAATAATCAAATAGAAGTATCAAATAACTTTGGCAATTTAATTGATTTAAATCAAAATGTAACAAATTTACAAATAAAACATTTAGAGAATAAAATTCAGAATATTTCAAATTTTAATATAGAAAAACAAAAGGAAATTCGTTTGGATTCAATTTATAATATTAATAATCAAACTCATTATATAATATTGTACACTTTTATAATAATTATTATTATTGTTATTATATGTTGTAGTTTAAGAAACTTTTGTAAATGCAGAACTTATCTCTCCAAAAACACAAATAATCATAATGATATAGAATTAAACCAAATTACATAAAAGCAACACTCTCTCAGAGTTAGCTTTTCTTCTTAAGGGTGGAGGAGTAATATAGGAGTCCAGCCCTGTATTTCACAATCTTTCAAGTTCATTGCATCAGACTTGTCTCTCACGGTGAAACATGAGAGACATTGCTGAGTAAGGTAATTTCTGCATATTATCAAGAACATGTGTAGTTAGAAGTTAGATTCTGTCAGTAGCTTGTACTGTAAACACGCTGTACTGTTTGTGTTGAAATAATAAATAAATTTTTTATTATATTGAATCAATCAATCAATATATTTTATATAGCTATTACTTGTCCCCACTACTTTTTGTTTACGTATTACTTTTTATAACACTTGTTTGAATAAAAAGTTCTATACTTAAAATTTCTGGATATTTAATTGATTTATGAGGATAAAATTGAAGCTTATCATTTTCTTTTACTTCCAAATTTTGTAGTAAAACAAATTCCCCATTTAAATATACATCATATTTTGGGGTTTTTATATTACTAGTAATTTTAATTATTTTTCCGTTAAACGGTATTATATATGACGTATTATCATCATGATAATTATTAATTATTTCAAATGTTTCAACATTTTGTTTTAAATTTATCTTAATATTAATATATTGTTTTAATTGTGATACATTCTCATGAATTATATCAATAATACTAGTTAAGTCAGTATTTAAAGAAATTTTTAAACTTTCAACAAGTTTATTTGTTTGCGATACATGATCACTAAAGCCCGGATATTTAGGCTCTTAAAAACACCCAAATAAGCAGGCATATAGGCCGGTAATTACTCTAAAATAGGCGGTATTTTAGGCAGCCTAAATGTAAAAAATTTGTTTAAAAAAAAATAAACGAACCCTTTTTCTAATATTGGTACTCGTATCTACTCTTCGTTAGAAAAAATAATTTTAAACATAAATTAACGCAATCTGAAAAATAATAATGTAGGGCTTTCATTTTATTAACTATTATGCAAATTCAAATTATGTAGTATACTTTAATTCACAAAATATTACGAGCAATTGCTCTATGAAATTTTCGGAAAGGGACTGTCTTCGGTCTATCAGAACTTGCTTGTAAGCTGAAAACTTCGTTCGACATCACAGAATGTGACAGGAGCGTTCTTATATTTAGCCATATCGTCTAAAGTTACCTCAGCTCCATTGATTCATGGCAAAGACAATTGAATTTCCACGTAAAATTTTGACTAAAAAACGTTTTTTCTTTCGGCATTTTAAATTCACACACAAAAACCTGATTAAAGTAAGTTCTTTAGATATTATAGGTTAGGTTGAAACACTTTGTCGAGTGCTGAATTAATCAACGAAGTAGATGATAAACCTTGTCTGCTCAATAAAAGTTAAAATAGGCAACAAAAATAGGCAAAATAGGCTGTATAAGGTAAAATAGGCACAATAACATTGTGTGACACATTACTTATTTCATTACTTATAACAGACACTTTATCAAACATGTTTTTATTGTATGTTTTTAATATGTCCAATTCTTCCACTAATTTATTATATTTCGCCACATGAATATTATCAAGCTGAGTTATTTTAATCATTAAATTGGAATTTAATTTACTAATTGAAAAATTTACATATTCTTTATTGCACGCATCTTTTTCTTCCACTGCAGCTTTCACATTTATTAAACGTTTATTGTTTATATTAAAATCGCCATTTTTTGTTTTTTCAAATCCAACACCAGCAGGACCTCGTCTTAAATATTTAGAAGAATGAAATTGCGGATGAGGAGAAAAATTATTAAATTTACTAACACTCATTGTGCGAATGTATGTGCGTGTATGTTTATTAAACAACAGATCTATACAAACTAAATATTATTTGAAATATTACTTAAATTTATATCCCCATGGATAAGTATTTGTAAATAGATAATTTACAATTCTCTTATCATCATGGGGGCTTAAACATATTTTTTTTTGTTTAATTGTGTGTACTTTATGTTTTTTAGATGAAATAGTAATTTGATTTTTTGTTACTGATGTATTGGTAAATAGACAGTTATAATAATCTTCAAACGTTATTGTTTTTAACGTTGCAAACGTTATGCCCTTTGCTTTTTTATTTAGTTTGTTTTTACCATCAATTTGTAAAACTTTATAACTATACATTTTAGATCGCAATTCAATAAATTCAGTCATTATATTTCCATTATATTCATCCTTCATTAACGCTATAACTTTTTTATTTACACGAGGCATATTAAAAATATTATTTTCCCTGTAATCGGATGTATCAAATTTATTAATATCACGCTTCATTATTTCATAAATATTAATATTATTAAAATGATACGAGTATATTATACTATCTGTATCTGTGTATAACAACTTTGTATTTTCACTATAGTCTCGCATTATATAGTTATAGTGAAAATCATATATAAATGTTTTTGACAAATCCAATATAGCAAAACCAACATATATGGGTTTGTTAAAAATTACATATTTTTTAGACATTTCTATTAATACAAAATCATCATCTATTTTATTTATTATATGTAAATGATGTCAAACAGAATATCCCCAATGGTACCTTTGTAGCATATGCAGATGACTTGTCTCTATTACATCATGAATCCACTGTTCCTGACACAACTCAAACTACAAATGTATCACTATTATGTCTCCACGAATGGCTAATTAATAATAAATTGGTTATAAACTCTGAGAAAACAAATATAATTAGATTCTGTAATAGACCAAACAGTAACGAATGCGTTCTAGTTAAACTAAATAATAAATCATTACAACAAGTTAAATGCACTAAATTATTAGGACTGAATGTCGATGAATCAATGACGTGGGATTATCACGTCGAACAAGTGTGTACCAAGCTCATCCCTGTATGTTTTGCTATCAGACGCCTCAAAGAGATTACTGATTTACAAGTAATTAAAACATATTATTTCGCTAAATTTTATGCAGTGGTAAGCTTCGGTGTAATTTTCTGGGGTTTCTCATCCATCTCAAACAGGGTATTTACCCTCCAAAAAAGAGCCATTCGTTACATGTCTGACCTAAACTATCGCGATAGCTGTAGAGATGCTTTCATACGTTTAAGTATTTTAACTTTTCCTTGCATCTATTTGTATAATCTGCTTTTGTTTGTAAGAAAAAACTATAATGATTTAAAAAAACATACAGATAATCATGTTTACAATACACGTAGTAAAAATGATCTAATACTAATTCAACACAAGACCAGTATGTATAAAAATAATGTTTATTATATGGGGGCAATAATCTATAATAAATTGCCAAATGGAATAAAAATTGAATATTCCTTTAAGATTTTCAAACAGGCAGTAAAACTGTTCTTAATTCAAAACTGCTTTTACTCTGTTAATGAATACTTATCTTACACTTAATTATAGCTTAATTTCATCTATATGTTATACTTTTATAAAAATTGTATGTAAATGTTTTCCTTGATTTGTTTGACTCATCCAACATCATGTACTTATGATCTATGGAAATAAATATATTATTATTATTATTATTATTATTAATATTGTGCAAGAGTGAAAATTTGGTTTGAAATGTATGCTTTTGCACCGTAACGCCCTTTCCATTTAGTAACTAGTTTTACTTCTTTATGTTTTCGAACATTTTCCATAGTTTTCCCAAAAACCGCATTGTTCATTAGATTATAATTTTTTTTTTTAAATTCATTTGTAGATTTTTTACGTAATTCGGTGTTTACATCAATATATGGACTCTGCTTAAACTTCAAAATTTTATTAATTTTTTTAATTTTTAGCCCTAAATTCAAACATTGTTTTAAAGTTTCATAATGAATTACATAATTATTTTTATTATGTAAATTTGCTATTAATTTTTCTGTTTTTGACTGTGGTGGTATAAAATGCTCAGGGCAAAGGGGTAAATCTTTGTGTAATTCATATAATTCCTCAGGATATTCTAAATCTACTTCGAAAATATAACCAGTGTCAGACTCAGCAGATAAATTTTCTAAATTAATACTGTAAAAATTTAGCTCATCAACTCACTCAAAATCACCATACGGTAAAAACATTCTCATAGCCGCCCCATATAAGTTATTAATGTCATAATACATGATATGTGATTCTTGTTTAGTTTGATCATATTGATCACCCATGTATTTATTGTTTGCTTTTGCGTATCGATTAGAACATTGGGATAAACCACCACGAATACCTTTTTCTACAAATAAAATTTGATCCACGTCTGTTAATAATTCTAATTTAACCTCAGTTATTTTTAGCATAGCATCAAATGCTAAGCCGGGGGCCGTATAATAATGCAATGCATCTAATCCATACGTTTCCATGCATGTATTGCGAAAGTTTTCAAAAACATCTGCAAGCAGTAACACATCTGTTTTTAAGTATAGATCTGCATATTCACCCAAAGTTTTAATGTGAAATGTATTCCACACATTAACCGCAAATTTATATTCATCATCCGTTACCCCCTCACCCTTTAGGCTACTATAAAATTGTTCTTGTGAGGGTAATTGTGTTTCATCAAGTTTTCCCCATGAATCTATGTATTCATAGGGAAATATACCTTTTTTTGTAATCATTTTAAATTCATCATACGAATTATATTGAGTTCGACTTATTAGCTTTTCATCATCACTTAAATAGGAAGACAATTTATCAAGACTCGACGCCATAAATCTAAATGAATCAATAAACTTTAATTGAATTTTGGTATTTTTAACATATTTTGTGAATGATATGTATCGCTCTTTATTTATGGGTAGAATTGATGTATGTCCTTCTATTTGCGTGGCAATGTTTTTAATAATAAAATGTGCATCGTACCCAGATAAATTATGAAATACAACAGGAATTGTGTGTGATTTTCTATATTTTAAGTTACACGAATTATGAGAAGCTCCGCGATATTGGCCAGTAAAATGATTATGTTCTAGAATTTTTTTCTTATCGGAGGTGAAATCTTCACCACATATGTGACAATTTTGCGCATTTTCAAAATTAACTCAGAATCGTTTAATACTATAGGTATTACATTATTAGTTGTAGCGTTTACCTTTTCAGCAATGTTTTGTAATTGTTCTGTAAATTTTTTTATACAATCACTACCCCGATATAATTTAAATTCAGACAAAGAATCATCATTTGAGCATTTTAAATAATAAGCAATGCTAAACGCTGTATGTTTTTGCATTAATTGAGTGTTTTCACCCTGCGTATTCTTGTTTACTGGTTTTAAAATTGCCTCAATATCTGCATAAATAACAAATGGAACTTTATCTTGATTTTTGTAGTTTTTGAATTTTAAAATTTGATTTTCCTCGCTTGGAACTTCTATCCGACATTTATTATTTTGACAATTTAATAAATGTTTATTTAATAAATAATTAGTAGTAAAATGGTTTAAGCAACGATCACATAAATGACTTCTATGATTATTGTTTGACAGCTGTTTACTCACAAGTCTTGACATGTTTTTTATATACATAAAGTGAAAGTTTTTTGGGGATCTAATTTCATCTATGTTCATGGGCTCGTCTTCTTCTTTTTCGCCATTATCATCTACGTCCATGACATCATTTTCAATTGTTTCAGTCTGCGCAAACATAAAAATACATTTATAATTAGTTTAAAAAAAATTAAATATAATTACCTCTGACGAAATCATCAGCAGATGAATGGTTTGTTCAAAGGATTTAGTTGTCAGTGACACAGGTACCACTTCATGTTTTTTCTTTCCCACTTTCTCCAACGTATACACATTAATGTTTAGTTTGTTCATATCTTCAAATTTATGTATGTCTTTTATTTTTATGGGAAAATTAATTCCATCATATTTAAGCACCTCACTAAAATGAGGATATGACCAAATGCGATCGGAGTGATTATTTGCAGGACGTAAAGCAGCAACTACTGCCCACAGGAAGCAGTATTCATCACTGTTTTTAATGTTTATTACCGCTTTTTCATTTTTTATGTTTTTTGGTAGTTCCACATAGCTACCAATTTTTAATGGTGTATAATTATTGATGTTTATTTTTAAATGCAATATTTCATGTAATGCCCATCCTGAGTCTCGTTCTTGAAACTCCCCCAAGTCCCGTAATATTGGTGTTAGTACATTTTCCTCATACCACTGTTTAATGTTTGTTGATTGATCAATAATTTTATTCATAGTATTAAAGCCTTTTACTTCAATTTTACCCGTGCTGGGTAGAATAAAATCACCCGAAAATATTACATTTACTTTTAAAACGCTTGATTTTTTTATTTTTATTTAAACGTATTATAGATATTTCGACAGCTAGATCATTAATATCCCGGTACAGTAGGTATATACAAGTATAAGATACACATTATTATATTTTGTGGAGTAAATTGATTGATTTCAAGTATGTAATTATGTTTTCTTCTGTTTTCGTGTTGTTCTTGAGGGCTTCGTTGAGTGTTGGAGGTATGTTGTGCGTTCTTCTTTCGGCTGTGTATTGGGGGAAGTCTACTATAATGTGTTTAATTGTTAAGTGTGTAGTACATTGGTTACATATAGGGGGATCTGTTTTTGTAAAAATGTGATTGTGTGTAAGTCTCGTGTGTCCAATTCTCAGTCTCGTTAGTATGGTTTGTTCTTTTCTGGTGCCATGAAGTTTCCATGTACTGGTATTTTGTTTTACTTCTCGTAGTTTATTATTTGTTATATCATTCCATATTCGTGCCCATTGTTCGTTAATTTTGTTCTTCATTGTAGCTCTCAGATCGTACGGTTGTATTTGGTATTCAATAATTGGGTGTCTGGTAGATATTTTGGTTGCTTCGTCGGCTTTCTCGTTGCCCTTGATACCCACATGGGATGGTATCCAAATAAAGGTTATGTTGATATTCTTTCTTTGTAATGAGAGTAGAAGGTTTTGAATATTTTGAATTATGACATTTTTTGGGTATATTTTGTGTATGCTCTGGATAACTCCATAGGAGTCTGAGCAGATGGCGAAATTTTTGTCTGAGTGGTCTTGCTGGTGGATTATTTGCAGGCTTCTTTTTATTGCTTCCGCTTCTGCTGTGAATATGCTGGTTGGAAGGTGGTAGTGAAACGTGTTATTTTCCATGACAACTGCTGCTCCCGTTTGGTTTTCGTTTTTAGTGCCATCAGTATAGATATATTTGTAGTTTCTCATTTCGGCTTGTATTTGGTTGAAGGCTCGTCGGAAGTATTCTGGGGGTATTTCTTCTTTGTGAAATGATGTCATGAGTTCAAGGATGAAATGGGGTTTTTGGATGATCCATGGTGGAATATCGTTTATGTAATTGTCTTCTAAGTTTGATAAATTGAGGTCTAGGGCAATTAGGTTGTTTTTTTATGTCAGAGAGGAAGGGAGTGTTTTGTTTTATTTCTATGGAGTTGGGGGTTGTGTGGAAGAATTTGTTGAAGTTTGGGTGGTTGGGATTGCTTGCTAGTTTTCTGATATAGGATATTGTTAAGTAGTTTCTTCTGAGATGTAGGGGTGTTGGTTTGCTTCTACTAGAATTGAGTTTATTGGGCTCGTTCTTAGTGCACCTGTAATTGTTCTCAATTCTGAGTTGTGGACTGGGTCGATAATTTTTAAGTGTTGGTGTTTGGCCTGAGCGTATACTATGCTTCCATAGTCAATTTTGGAGAGAATTAGAGCTTTGTAGCTGTTCATTAAGATGTCTCTTTCCGCTCCCCAATGGTGGTTTGATAATATTTTAAAGATGTTAAGTCTTTTGTTTACTTCACTTTTTAACTGTTGTAGATGAGGTTTCCATGAGAGATTTTTGTCTAGTGTTAGTCCTAGAAATTTAAAGGTGTTTGTGTATGTTATGTTTATATTGTTATAATTTAATATAGGTGGTGTGCGGAGTCTTTTTTTCTTTGTGAAGTGCATAGCTTTCGTTTTTGATGTAGATATTTTAATGCTGTGTTTAAATGTTCTTTTATTGTGTTTAAGTTTACTCCTCTGCAGTATATGCACAGATCGTCTGCAAATAGCAATGATTTTATAGGTATTGGGATTTCATGTATAACTTTATTTATGGCTATTAGGAATAGTGTTACGCTGATAATTGAGCCTTGTGGAATGCCGTTTTCTAATATTTTCTTATCGGAGAAATAACCATTGAAATTTACTCTAAATGATCGCTGAGATAGGAATCCATTTATGAAGTGTAGTATATGCCCGCCAATTTTATATTCTTTTAATGTTTTTTGTGTCGCCATGTAGTGTCATAGGCTTTTTCTAGATCAAAGAAAATTGCTATTATATCTTGTTTGTTAGAGAAAGCTTTTTGTATGTCTGTGGTAATAGCTATTAATTGATCTATGGTTGATCTGCCTTTTCGGAAACCGCATTGCACATTGCTTAGAATTTTGTTTTTCTCTAAGTGCCACATGAGTCTATTGTTGATAATTTTTTCCATGATTTTACACAGGGTGTTTGTAAGGGTTATTGGTCGGTAGTTTTGTGCGTTTGTTTTGTTCTTATTGGGCTTCAAAATGGGTATAATAATGCTTTCTGTCCATTGTGTCGGAAAAGAATTTGTTTGCCATATTTGATTGTATATGTTCAGAAGGTGTTCTAGGGTTTCGTTTGGTAGTTGTTTTATGATCTCGTATGGTATGTTGTCCGGTCCGGGAGAGCTATTTAGTTTAGACTCGTCGATGGCTGAGGTCAGTTCATCCATGGTGATCAGGATATTTAGTGCATTGTTGTTGTCTTCGCGTATATTTATAGGTGATTTTTCTTCTTCATTTTTATATTGTACAAATTCGTCACAATAGTTTCTGTTGCTGGAATTTGATTATATAGTGTTAGCTAATACATTTGATATTTCTTGCGGGTCTGTTATTTTTGTGTTGTTGTCTATAATGACATTTGTGGGGTGTGAGTAGTTTAGATTTTTTATTTTCCTATTTTTGTTCCATACTTCTGATATTGGTGTTTGAGTTGTCAGTGTCGATACGTAGTTTCTCCAAGAGTTTGTTTTACTAGTTCTTATGATTTGTCGTGCTTTTGCTCTGGCTTTTTTGTAGGTTAGTAGGTTTTCTAGGTTTTTGTTCTTTTTGTATTTGTTTAGTGCTTTCTTGCTATCTTTGATGACTGTTTCGCATTGTTTGTTCCACCATGGTACGCATTTTTTGTTATTGTATTTTTTATATCCGATTTCTTCTTCGGCAGCTTTATTTATGTTTTGTGTAAGTTCTTCAATAAGTTCGTTTATATTTGATGAGTTTGATGTTTTCATATTTTTCATTTTTTCTTTAAATTTTCCCCAGTTTGCTTTTTTCAAATTCCACTTTGGATTTGGCTTTTTTGTGGTTTTGAGGTTTGATAAGTGATGAGATTTTGAGGGGATAGTGATCGCTTCCGTACGAACTTAGGAGGACTTCGAATGTTACATTTGTTGCCAGAGACGGGTGGGAGAAGATTAGATCTAGGGTGGAAAAGGTGTTTGATCTAGAACATATGTGTGTTGGTGTATCGTCATTGAGTAGGATATGTTTGTCAAAAGCATCTTCAATGATTTTTCCTCGCCTATTTGTGGTAGTTGAACCCCATAGCGCGTTGTGTGCGTTAAAGTCTCCCAGGAAGTGGTGCGGGTTGGGGATTTGTTGTATTAATGATTGAATTTCTGTTTGTCTAGGGTTTACATCTGGAGGAATGTATATATTTCAGATAGTTATTTCTCTAGGATAGTTGATTTGGACTGCTATGGCTTCAAGGTTTGTTTGTAGTTGTATTTCTTTTGATGGAATGGAATTTTTAATTAGTATAGCTACTCCGCCGCTACCATGATTTGCATTGATTCTATCTTTTCTGTAAATATCGTAGCCTTTTTGGTTAATGGTTATGTTATTTTTTAGTTTGGTTTCTTGAATGCATATGATGCCAGGTGAGTGTTCTGTGATTAATAGTTTGATTTCATCGTAATGGCTCCGAAGACCATTACAGGTCCACGAGATTATATTTGTCATTGTTGTGTATTTTCTGCCGGTTTTAGAGAACTTATCAGTTTTGTGAAACGGTATTTCATTGCTCTGTATTTTAGGTGGGGGTAAATGGATGTTAGCATGTCGGCTAGGGAGGCTGGGTCTGAAGTATATTCTTTTGCTAATTCTTTTAGATTACTAGTTTTTGCTGCATTTTCAATGAAATCTTTTAGTAGATTGTAGGGTAGTGTATACTTTTGTGGGTCTTCATTTATTAATTCTTTTGTTGGTGCTAATAATTCGTCTGTTGTGATGTTTGTTGGGGTTCGATTTCGATTCATTCTTTTCTGTTTTTTTGTTTTTGTATTGGTGTTTGTTGGGTTCTCTGTGTCCGTCAATGAATTTGAAGTGCTTATTTGGGATAGAGTGTCGTCGTTTATTGATTGTGTATCGCTGTCATTTTCTATGTAGTTTGCTGGTCTTTTCCCTTTTGGTTGTGTGTTTTCCGATGTATTTATGATTTTGTTTTTCTGTGCTTCGACATTTTTTGATGTTGATGGTAGGTTTTGGCTAGTTATTTGTTGAGGTTCCTGGCATTTACTTGCTATATGTCCTTTTTGTTTGCATATGGCACAGGTTGGTTTATCGTTCGAGAGGAATATTCTGTATGACGTATCATCGTGGTTTATTAGTAGTGAAGTGGGTATTTCTTGATTTTCTGTAGGTTTTATATACACTTGTCTTTTGAAGCTAAGTATGTGAGAATAGTCATTATCTTTAATAATGCCTTGTCGTAAAAAGGTTATGGGTGATATTGTATTTATTCCGATCTCGTTTAGTAATTGTTGTAAGCGTTCGTTTGGTATTGTTGGGCATACATTTGAGATAATGAGTCTTTGCGCTGGGTTAATCAATCTACGTATTGTTACTTCTTGGTCATTGATTTGTACTGTGGGATGTTTTTTAACAATTTCGTCGACTTTTTGTTTCGAGCTTAAGTAGATGCACATTCTGTTATTTGAAATTCGTGATGCGAAAGAGATATTTTTTGGTCCGACGATATTTCCGACGGCTACTATATATTCAGCTAATTGAGTTCCGTCAACAATGTGCATCAAAATTGCTTGGTCTTTTTTTGGACATATAGTTTGTTGTGTGGTTTTTGAGGCGTATGATTGGTTTTTGTTTTGTTTCATAGTATTGTTTTGCGAAGCATTTTGTTGATTGATATTTTCCGTGGAATTTTCGTCACGGGACTTGTTTTCTGTTTGTAAATTTTTTGTTGGGGGGAGCGTAGGAAATTCTGTTCCAGAGTACATTTTATAATGATGTTTAGTTGTGTTGGAGTTGCATTTTAAGGTTAAGATTTGTTTCTGCTATATTTGGCAACACTGACGTTGCCGGCGCGCGGATAGTTACGCAGTGCGCTAGGCACGTTTGACGTACTTAACCTTGAGTTCACTGGCACTGTTTTTAGTTGTTTTTCTTTGTATTTGATTGTTTTTCACTGAGATTTATTTACAGTTTTATAGATTTTGCATTTATAAAACTGATTTTGTGGTTTTATTAATTACCCTGCACTTTTACTTTTGAAATTTTTAATAAAATGCGTAGGTAATTCCGAAGACACTTAGCTATTCACTGTTGCCAACCTATCTCCCGCTTGATTTTAATGCATTTTTTATTTTGTTTTTAAATATATTTAAGCATTTTGTTAAAAATATATTAGGATCTTTATACCCGCATTTATTTATAATAGCACCTGTTTTAATTCTATTAATAAATACGGATTTGATGTCCTGCCAAATTAAACAGTTAGATTGTTTATTATTATTTAAACCTGCGCCAGTTTTAACTTTAAAATGTTTTAATTTTTCGCGGTACGTTTTAAGAATAGTAAGATTCCCTTCTAACTTAAACAAATTTTCACTTTTGTTTTTATTTTTAATGGCTTTATTTATTATTATTTTATTTATATGTTTACGCCAACGCTCTGCCTCCTTAGGTGTTTTAATTAATGTCAGTGCACCACGAATATTTTTAACGACACTATCACTCAAAACACTCACTGTAATTGACGACGACGACGACGATGACGACATTTTTAGCAGTTTATAGTTTAACAAAGTAATTTAAACTAATACAAAACTGGTGTTTATCTGTATTTATTTATAATTTTGCTTATCGCACGCGCTTGATGATAAAAAAACTCATAGGCGTAGGAGTAGCATGGGTTTTAGTGCGGCTATCGCAGTGGTGAAATACCGGAGGACGACACGTTAATCGCACATAAAAAACATATTTGCGGTAGTTTGCGGTATACAGGATGGACGCTGTGTAACGCGTCATCATTTATGTAGTAGTACATGTTAAATCTTTAATAAATCTTTTTTATTTATCCATGAATTATGTGTTTTATTAAAACCCAACCATTTTACTAACACTTTTGTGCCTTTTGTTTGAATTACTTTTTCTACTAAATAAATATCTTTATTTTGTGTTTTTTGCAATTCTTGTTCATAAAACCCACCCTCAATAGGATTGTTATGTAAATCTTTTAGTTTATACGTAACTGGATTTGTATATTGAATTTTTGTGATTATAAATAGTTCACAAATCCGAGAAGGCTCGTAACTTTTTGAAAATACATGCTTATATTTACCAATTCGCACATAATCACCTATTTGATATTTGGCTTTACCACTTATTTTTATATTGTTATATACAGTATTTAATAGTGTTTTTTCATTTCCTTTTGGCACTTCTATTTGTTTCAATTTAATTGTTCTATGATATTTATTATTATAATTGTTTAGTAACTTTTTAAGTATATTTAACCAATTATGAGTTCCCTGGTTACTAAATTCACGCCACATATTTGATTTTAACGTTCTATTAAATCGTTCACATATACTCACTTTTAAATTACTATAAGTTGAATAAAGATTTATACTATATTTTTGCATTAATTGTTTAAAATCATTATTGTAAAATTCTTTTCCATTGTCGGATTGTAAATTTTTTGGAATACGGCCATTGTTGAAAATTTGTTTCATAGCATTAGTCACATTAATTCCTGATTTACTTTTTATGGGTTCAACCCACGCAAATTTTGAAAATGTATCAATAACAGTAAGCAAATATTTATATCCTTTATTTTGAGAAGCATATGGAATCATTTCTACTAAATCACACTGCCACAAATCATCAACGCCACGCATAATTACACGACGACGAGGATAATTTCGTCTAGCTAGTTTATGTATCTCGTTTACAACTTCAAGTTTAGACATGATTGTCTAATGAATGATTGTTAGGAAATGATAAGGTGTTTTAAAATAAATACATTATATATACATACAAACATTAGTTTTTTATTTTATATATTATTTACATTTTTGTTGTTGTATAAATACATTTTTATTTTGTAAGCATTTCTAAGTGCACACATTTTTCTAGAGTTAACATGAAACATACATTTATCAGCAAATTTCAGTTAAATCAACAATATTTTCAACTGGTAAATATCGTTTTAAAAAACTTCTTTTTCTATCACCTTTTACATACACTGTAGTAGTATACCGCATCATTTTTGGAATATATCGAATAAAATCTTCATATGCTATTAAACCATCACACCAATGAAAATCATGATAATGTCTAAGTAGCCATGCAGCTTCGCTTTTATTTTTTCTTGGTAATTCACTCCATTGATATGGTGGTTTTATTAACAAGTGTTCACTTGTTTTACCGTCTAGTGAAATAATAGCAAACTCTTTTACTACAAATTCACCATAGCCACCAGTAAAACCTTGAATGTCAACAATACACCGCATTGTATAAAGTATTGTTACAAAGTGATTTAAAATATGCAAAAAATATTTACTTTATACTTTTTGGTTTACTTGC
Organism: Pterostichus niger; assembly: GCA_947425015.1. NCBI lineage: Eukaryota > Metazoa > Arthropoda > Insecta > Coleoptera > Carabidae > Pterostichus > Pterostichus niger. The sequence goes on from OX380347.1 coordinate 11,031,219, forward strand.
CCCCTCACTCTTTACAGCATTACAACTTTTAATAAATAATTTTTGCTTCACGTAATTCCTCAACAATAGATAATATTTCATTATCATGATTTGTATTTCCGGCTTGTTTTGAAGCCCACAATAAACGTAATCGGTCTACTAATTCATTAGGATCATCCCAGTATGTATAATTATTTTTTTGATTTAATAATTTCATGTGTGTTGGTAAAATTCCTGCACCTAATCGACTACTACTACTAGTTGACTGTGATCTTAATTTATGTGGGTTATTACGATAATGTAAAGCAGGCTTAATAATATTTATATATTTCCAGTTTTGTGAACCTTTTACTTGTGAACCAACGGTATTATTTCTTAAATGAAGATTGGTTTGTAGCGCAATATCTAAATAAGCTTGTTTATCGTCTTCAGTAACTAAAGTAATATTTGGTTTTTTTTTAAATAGCAATTCATATAAACCACGCGTTCCCCCATACTCGGAATCGTTTACAAAAATATCATTATGCTCAATAGTAATAGGTGTATTACCAATTAAAAATTTATTATTTCGCTCATTATATTTCACACCATATATGTTGTCAACATCTTTACCACCAGTTAAAAAAAATTCCATATATTCAGTAGCGATATTACCAAAATTTTTGGTGTGTTTTAAATTTTCCATTTCTTGTCGACCTTCAGGTGTTCCAATAAAATGAAGAACTTGAGGTTGTAAAGGTGGTATGTCAACATTTTCTGCTATAAATTCCTCACGTAAAAATTGTGGTTCATGTTTAGTTTTAAACTGGGATGATTGTCCCAATACATTTGATGTTGTAATTATTTGTTTTTTAGGTGTAATATAATCATTGTTTAACGAAAAATTATTCGCGTTTATTGGCAATGATGATGATGATGGTGGTAACGATGAGTTTGAAACAAGTTGTTTTAAAGGTATCGTTATAGGTTTAAACGTTTCCTCTAAATTATGCTCGGTTTCAATTTTACCTCGTTTAAAACTATTATACTTTTTACGTATAATATTTCTAGTTTCTATAATTTGTTTTAAAGTTTCACTTGAATTATTCATTATTTTCACTACTACTTACTTTCAGTTTCAACCACCGTATTATTATTATTATGATTATTATTATTATTGTTGTTTATTAAATGCTTCAATGCAATATATGATATTTGTAAACAGTCAACAATTTGTCTGCACGCTGTATAAGCAACTTGTAAACAGCTCACAATGTGTTCACAACCTGCTTCTGTAAAAGCAACAAATCGATTATATATACTTTGGGTAAAATTTAATTGCTTTAAATTTTCACTAGATACAGATGACATGTTATCTAAATGATGGACAACATTTAAAAGAAATATTTAACTATATAACTTTATATATATATATATATATATATATATATATATATATATATATATATATATATATATATATATACATATATGTATATATATATATATATATATATATATATATATATATATATATACATATATATATATATATATATATATATATATATATATATATATATATATATATATATATATATATATGTATATATATACAGGGTGAGTCTGGGAGTCTGGGGGGGGCGTCTTCCCAGACTCACCCTGTATATATATATATATATATATATATATATATATATATATAGGGTGAGTCTGGGAAGACGCCCCACCCTTTAACTTTTTTATTATGAGTAATAGAAAAAAATGGTTCATATGAAAGTTTTATTATTTTAAATATACTATTTGATGGCAGATGTAGATATTTTTTATAAAGTCAGGTTTACAAGATACGACTATCAACTTTTATTTTTTAAATAGCAACCTATAATAATTTTACTAAAATAAAAACCACCATTTTTTTCTCTTTTCAACGGTGTATTAGTTTTTGTTAATGTATCTGAAAAAATTCGAGAAAAATAAGAAAATTGAGAAATACTAGAAATAATTTTTATACAAATATTATAGGTGGCTATGTGAAAATAAACAAAATGTAACAGTGTTATACAACTTTATTTATCCCGCCAACACAGCAAAATTGCTTAAATAATTCAAATGGCATGTCTGTGTTAACATGATCATCGTAAACATGTTTTAAATTTAAATAGTCTTGTTTAAATAAAACAAGTAAATTCGCATTGTCTCTGATGAGATGTTTTGGTATACGAGTGTATGTTTGACACAAATAAAATGAGTCTATTAAATTGTGACGACCCATGCTAAAATAATCACGCATACAATCCTGTTTGTCGCACGCCACATCATCGAAAATAAATATAGAATTTGGTTTTGCATTACAAGGTTTTACTATTTTCTCATTGTCACTAAATGGAAAATATCCCATGCCTTTTATCCCCGTTACACATTCCTTTAAAAACATGTATTTTGGTTTATTTAATGACTTAGAGTATAAGTAGATATTTTTAAATCGTAAACCATTTTCGTGTGTCAATAGACTTAAAATAGCGTTTGTTTTTCCACAATTCGATGGACCACAAATAATAGATCTAATTGAATCAGGCAATAAATCACCATGTTTTTTCTCTTTACTACCACAACCATTTTCATTATTAACAATATTATCAAAATTGTTAATATTAATATTACGTTGTTGCTTTGTAAACATCATATTGATAACTAATATAAAATAAATAAATTGTTTACTTTTATATCATTCCACATTAAACCATCAATGATTCAAAATCACGAAGGTGCAGGCTTTCTAAATTCTGCAATTAATTCGTTACCTGTTGAATTACACATACCTGGATACAATTTTTGTGGCCCCGGTACAAAACTTAAGAAAAGATTGGCACGAGGAGATTCTGGTATTAATCCTTTGGATGAAGCGTGTAAAGTACACGACATTGCTTATTCTTTAAATTCTGAAAATTTATTAGAACGTCATAAAGCTGATAATGTGTTGCAAGAAAAAGCTGAGCAACGTGTTCAAGCAAAAGACGCATCTTTTGGTGAAAAAACTGCTGCAGTAATTGTTTCAAAAGCTATGGCTATAAAAAGAAAAATTGGAATGGGTGTTAGAAGAAAACAAATGGTGGTATTTTACCTCTTATTCCAATTTTAGCAGGAGTACTGGGGGCTATTGGCAGTACGGCGGGTGGCGCTGCGGTTATAGCAAGTGCTGTTCATAAAAAACAATTTCAAAATAAAGTTCTTCAAGAAACGTTGCGACATAATAAGGCAATGGAGGGTAAAGGATTATATTTAGCACCATATAAAAGGGGTGCTGGTATTAAAAAAAAAAAACCTCAAACGCAAAAACAAAAAATAATCCAACAATTACCTAATAGAGCATTAACAAACACTGATTTATTAGCACATGCAAAACACATTCCCCATTTTCGCGGTGTTTATATGCGTGATACTTTGCCTTTAAAACCTAAAAAATATGAGTGTGCAATAGTAAATTTAGATAACAACTCGGGTCCGGGAACACATTGGGTTGCGTATAAAAAAATAAATAATTTAATTAATTACTATGATAGTTTTGGTAATTTACCCCCACCACTTGAGTTAATAAATTATTTTGGTAATAATGCAGAAATTAAGTATAATTATAAGCAAAATCAAAGTTTTAATTCATTTAAGTGCGGACATTTATGTCTACAATTTCTTAAAAACAGCAATCGCTGCTGATAATCTTTAACATTTACAATTACTGGTACATCGGAAAATTTAAGTAGGTAGTAACTATTTTCCACCAATTAAATTAGACGCAAATCACTCATATGAAATTGGATTAATAAATTTTCAAACGTACAATTCTATTCCAAATATAAATGAAACAAATAATAAATTTTATTATGATAATGGTAAAGTTATTACACTACCCGTAGGAGCATACGAACTTGCTGACATTGCAAAATATATTTATAAACATTTGGGTTATGATGAGCTGTGGAAGACTTGTGAAGAATATGAATTACATAACATTACCGATGATTTCTATGAGGAAGACGAACAAAAAATTGTACTTTATGCAAACAATAATACGTTGAAATGTGAAATTGCTAGTACATTTGAAATTGACTTCACACCCGATAATAGTATAGGTAAAGTATTAGGCTTCACAAAACAAAAATTAAAACCACATACATTGCATATTTCTGATAATCCTGTTAACATTACAAACATAAATTCAATGCTAATTGATTGTAATATTGCAGCTGGATCATACATAAATAGTGATTCAGCTCATGTTATTTATGAATGCTATCCAATGGTTCCACCGGGCTATAAAATAGTTGAAACTCCTACAAATATTATTTATTTACCTGTTAGCGTTCAAACAATACATAATATAACTTGGCGTATTTTAAATCAAAATTGCGAATTAATTAATTTTATGAATGAAGAAATATCAGTTCATTTACACGTACGAAAAGTTTTAAAATAAATACAACACCCACAGTCAAAATACTATCAGTTAATTATTAACTACATACTAGTAAACTTCATAAAATATTACATTTTAATTATGGGCATTTATTTTGGTATAAATGAGCAATTTAGTTCAAATAATATCAGTCAATTATTGACTACATACCGGTTAACACCACGAAACATCGCATTTCTTAATTCAATTGGTTTCCAAATTCAAAATGAATACAGAATTAAACGTAATTAATCCAATACAATATAACAATTCAGTTCAACGAGAAGAGTGGCATTCTTATGAACCACATTCTGGAACTGCATACGGTAATAATGATGAAATACGAATACCTATAAATCATGAAGACATTTACACAACACCGCATGATAGTAAAATAGTGATCGAGGAAAGTTTTGCAAAAAAAGATGGATCTCCATTAATTGCTGGTACTGGTGCAAACAAAATTCTAACAAATAATGGATTCGCATTTTTATTCGATGAAATTCGTTATGAACTATTTGGGCAAGAAATTGATAAGTGTAAAAATGTTGGTACCACAAGTATAATGAAAGGTTATGTTTCACTAAAATCATACGAACTAGCAACATATAACAGTTGTGGTTGGCATAATCAAGATGTTATTAATGAAACAGGACAATTTAAATGTACTATTCCTCTGAAATTACTACTCGGTTTTGCTGAAGATTATCAAAAAGCTATCATTAATGCAAAACAAGAATTAATAATTATTAGAGCTCGAACTGATACAAATTCATACGTTCACACGGAAGAATTAAAAGTTCAAATAACAAAAATTCAGTGGCGAATTAAACATATTTTCCCCAATGATGCTGTAAAATTAATGTTATTAGATACTATTAACAAACAAATACCGTTACAAATAGCGTTTCGTTGTTGGTCTTTATATACAAATCCATTTGTATTAAATACTACAGATCATAGCTGGTCTATAAAAACATCTTCTAACTTGGAAAAACCGCGCTATATAATTCTTGGATTTCAAACTGATATAAATAATAAAATTGATAAAAATAGTAGTAAATTTAATCATTGTGATATTAGAAACGTTATGGTTTATTTAAATAAACCATAACGTTTCTAATATCACAATGATTAAATTTACTACTATTTTTATCAATTTTATTATTTATATCAGTTTGAAATCTAAGAATTATATAGCGCGGTTTTTCCAAGTTAGAAGATGTTTTTATAGACCAGCTATGATCTGTAGTATTTAATACAAATGGATTTGTATATAAAGACCAACAACGAAACGCTATTTGTAACGGTATTTGTTTGTTAATAGTATCTAATAACATTAATTTTACAGCATCATTGGGGAAAATATGTTTAATTCGCCACTGAATTTTTGTTATTTGAACTTTTAATTCTTCCGTGTGAACGTATGAATTTGTATCAGTTCGAGCTCTAATAATTATTAATTCTTGTTTTGCATTAATGATAGCTTTTTGATAATCTTCAGCAAAACCGAGTAGTAATTTCAGAGGAATAGTACATTTAAATTGTCCTGTTTCATTAATAACATCTTGATTATGCCAACCACAACTGTTATATGTTGCTAGTTCGTATGATTTTAGTGAAACATAACCTTTCATTATACTTGTGGTACCAACATTTTTACACTTATCAATTTCTTGCCCAAATAGTTCATAACGAATTTCATCGAATAAAAATGCGAATCCATTATTTGTTAGAATTTTGTTTGCACCAGTACCAGCAATTAATGGAGATCCATCTTTTTTTGCAAAACTTTCCTCGATCACTATTTTACTATCATGCGGTGTTGTGTAAATGTCTTCATGATTTATAGGTATTCGTATTTCATCATTATTACCGTATGCAGTTCCAGAATGTGGTTCATAAGAATGCCACTCTTCTCGTTGAACTGAATTGTTATATTGTATTGGATTAATTACGTTTAATTCTGTATTCATTTTGAATTTGGAAACCAATTGAATTAAGAAATGCGATGTTTCGTGGTGTTAACCGGTATGTAGTCAATAATTGACTGATATTATTTGAACTAAATTGCTCATTTATACCAAAATAAATGCCCATAATTAAAATGTAATATTTTATGAAGTTTACTAGTATGTAGTTAATAATTAACTGATAGTATTTTGACTGTGGGTGTTGTATTTATTTTAAAACTTTTCGTACGTGTAAATGAACTGATATTTCTTCATTCATAAAATTAATTAATTCGCAATTTTGATTTAAAATACGCCAAGTTATATTATGTATTGTTTGAACGCTAACAGGTAAATAAATAATATTTGTAGGAGTTTCAACTATTTTATAGCCCGGTGGAACCATTGGATAGCATTCATAAATAACATGAGCTGAATCACTATTTATGTATGATCCAGCTGCAATATTACAATCAATTAGCATTGAATTTATGTTTGTAATGTTAACAGGATTATCAGAAATATGCAATGTATGTGGTTTTAATTTTTGTTTTGTGAAGCCTAATACTTTACCTATACTATTATCGGGTGTGAAGTCAATTTCAAATGTACTAGCAATTTCACATTTCAACGTATTATTGTTTGCATAAAGTACAATTTTTTGTTCGTCTTCCTCATAGAAATCATCGGTAATGTTATGTAATTCATATTCTTCACAAGTCTTCCACAGCTCATCATAACCCAAATGTTTATAAATATATTTTGCAATGTCAGCAAGTTCGTATGCTCCTACGGGTAGTGTAATAACTTTACCATTATCATAATAAAATTTATTATTTGTTTCATTTATATTTGGAATAGAATTGTACGTTTGAAAATTTATTAATCCAATTTCATATGAGTGATTTGCGTCTAATTTAATTGGTGGAAAATAGTTACTACCTACTTAAATTTTCCGATGTACCAGTAATTGTAAATGTTAAAGATTATCAGCAGCGATTGCTGTTTTTAAGAAATTGTAGACATAAATGTCCGCACTTAAATGAATTAAAACTTTGATTTTGCTTATAATTATACTTAATTTCTGCATTATTACCAAAATAATTTATTAACTCAAGTGGTGGGGGTAAATTACCAAAACTATCATAGTAATTAATTAAATTATTTATTTTTTTATACGCAACCCAATGTGTTCCCGGACCCGAGTTGTTATCTAAATTTACTATTGCACACTCATATTTTTTAGGTTTTAAAGGCAAAGTATCACGCATATAAACACCGCGAAAATGGGGAATGTGTTTTGCATGTGCTAATAAATCAGTGTTTGTTAATGCTCTATTTATTTAAATAAAATATATATATATATATGTTAAATAAATTATTTCGTTTTATTTAAATATTACCAAAAAACTTTTTTAATTTTACAGTGATTGTGTGCGCGTATTTTGATAACGATTTTATATCCGTTTGTTGGTTTTTCTCATTTAAATATTTCAAGGGGAACTAAAACACGGGTCTCCTTGAGATGTTCCCTTTTGTGCTTTAATTTACATGTATTTAAATGGGAAAATGTTTCAGATAGCAACTTAAAGCAATTTAACATTAATTCTTATAGAAAACACACACAAATTTATATTTGGCGCTGCACACTTGCTATGAGTATTTCTATTCCGTTCGAGTGTACACAATATATTTTAATATAATTGTTATTATTTTTATTATTTATTAACTACTTAAGCTGTGAACATGGGTAAAATGTTGCTTATAAAATTTTTATTGTTAACACAGTTTTATTTAATACAAGCTAATAATAGCGTTGAAACAAATGACGCAGAAGTGTTTTTAGCTACATATGGATATTTAAATACTAGTAATACAAATTTTGAAAATTTAGCTAATACTACATTAAAAAGTGCAATACAAAAGTTTCAAAGAAATTATAACTTACAAACAAAAAATGGGTTGTTAAATAATGAGACAATTAACCAAATGAAAAAACCAAGATGTGGTGTATCAGATGTAGTAAATTATGCTACTAAAAAATATAAGTGGAATAATCATACTATTACTTGGGGTACACGTGACGTACATTTAGTTAATATTACAACTGAGGCATTTAATTTGTGGTCATTATATGCAAATATATCGTTTATTTATCGGGCTAATTTGGATGTAAATATTTTAATTAGTAGTGGACGAAGATGGCATTTTAATTTTGCACGCAACAGTTTAACAACGTTTTGTTCAAGCTACTTCGATGGACCAGGTTCTATATTAGCTCATGCATATCCACCAAATTTAAATCAAAATCCTGTTGAAATACATATGGATGTAGATGAAAATTGGGATTATGAGCGTACTTTTAATTTAAATTCAAATAAACATTCATATTTTTTAACATTAGTACATGAAATTGGCCATACATTGGGGCTAGGTCATTCTTTTAATATACAATCAATAATGTATGCATATTATAAACCTGAATTTCTTACGTCAAATATAATTTCACAAGATGATATAAATGGAATTGTACAATTATATGGTGAAAAAGTTGTTACAACACAGCCAACAGTACCAACAACAACAACAACAACAACAACAACAAAATTAACAACAAAAAAAAACAATTATATTAAAAACACTAAAAACAACAACGCTGTTACCGCCTTTATCAAAGGCACAAAAAATATTACCTCCTAATTTATGTGATGTAGACATTTCTGCATTAAAAACATTTTTAATTATAAAACAACAATTATATATTTTCTATAAAGAATGGTATTGTAGTAAACATTTAAAAGAAACTTCGATGAATTATCAAGCTAAACCTTTACAACAATGGTTTCCGTTTTTACCTAAAAATTTTACTCAAATCGATACTATATATCAAAGACCGAACGATAACATTGTATTGTTTTCAAATGGTAAAATATATAATATTAATTATCCATCACTAAGACTTGATAATGATTTGTTTTACATCAAAAATGTGGCTAATATACAAACAGCATTAAATACTTATACAGGACATTCTTATTTGTTTTACAAAAAAGATGGTCTTGTGGGGCAAATAAATGATTGTAATTATTCTGTAAAAGCATATACATACATGTATAACATATTTCCAAGTATACCAAACAATATTAACACTGTTTTCGCTATACAAATGGATTGTTATATTTTTTACAAAATAATACATATTTTGCCTACAATGAATTTTTAGATACAATTGTGGAAGTGGGGTCTTTTAATTTATCATTATTTAATATTAAGTGCCCCTCAACACCTATGTATAAACAACTAGCAAATTTAATGTCACAATTATTGTCTTATTATAACAATATGTAACTAAGGTTTATTTTTCAATAAAATATATGTTTAATAAATTATTACTTTTTATTTTTTGTAACTGTACTATTTCCTTTTAACCTTCAACATGTTTTTTCCTGCACAAAAAAAACCGTTTAAACTACAAGTGGAAGGGGGTGTGACGTAAGTATTACATGTGATAACATTTTCATATATATTTCAAAACATTAGTAATTTAACATTATTCAAACTGTAAAACTTGTTTACAACATACAACATCCTAAACTGGTAAGTTAATTTTTTTTATTTTATAAATAATTTTTTTAATAGTGCTTATTTTTTATTAGCAAAAAAAAACATGGATAAATTAAACAATATTGGTAAATCTTATTATAAAAGCACTATAAAAATTCAAAATATTGATACAAATAAAAAATTTAAAATAACAAGTGCTAAAATTATTAATGGCCAATATGGAAAGTCCATATTACTAGATTTGGGGGAATTTGTAACATTTTTACCAAAACGATTCAACACGTTGGAGGAAAAGGAAATTCAAGACGAATTGGTGGGCAATTACATTTGTATTGTAATGAATGAAGACACAAAACAAAGGGATATTACTTTCTCTAAAAATTAAACATTTGTAACATTTTTTATTATTATGATAATAATAATAATTATTATTATTATTATTACTATTACCACTACTGTACTGTTGTGGTATTATTACAAACTTTTAAATAAAAATAATCATAAAATAATATCAACTGTATAAGTAAAATAAAAAAACAATAAATGTAATATAATTATTTTTATTTGTTAATAAATGTATGCCTATTCAAATGTATTTCATGTATTTTTATTGTATAAGGAAACTAAAAAAACAATAAATGTAATATAATTGTTTTTATTTGTTAATAAATGTATGTCTATTCAATGTATTTTATGTATTTTTATTTTTTTCATCCACTGCCGCCCTCGTTCTCGTCCTCGCCCTCGCCCTCTCCCCATCCCCCAACCCCCAAGTCTAGTCTAGGCTAGTTTTGTGCATTGGGGATTTTTTTTTGAGTAGTTTTGATTTTGTTTTTATTCACCAAGTTCAAATTTTTAACACTGCGCATGCGTGAGCTGTCGGCCATTTTTTATATCAAATTTTAAAATTTTCCCTCGCTACAAATGACGATGCCACACCCAAAATTCAAATTTTTAAATTTTCGCGGGTTTATTCAGACGCCATTTTGAATTGTGACGTCACATTTTAAAATTTAAATTTTCGCGCTATTTTTTAAATTTTCGCGGGTTTTTCCGGCGCCATTTTAAATTGTGACGTCACATGGCCTCCATTTCTTTTATCACATCCGGTTTTCTGTTTATCACATTATCTTATTTGGCGCATCCTGTTTCCTGTTGTCTATGATAAGAATTTTTTGTTTGTGACGTCATACCTCGTTCGCGACGAGTGACCTTGAAGTGGTCTAGAACCGGCATTGCTTCACTACTTACTGTGTAGTTTATGAATTGAACAAAACGTGAGACTTGTTTCAATGTTTTTACAGAAATTGTTTAAATTATTTGTTATATGAATAATTTTGTTAAATTTAGATTCTACTTCCATTAAACCTTGCCAATTGGAATTTTTCTTTAAAATGTCCTTAATACTATTAATTTGATCTAGTGTTTGATTTTCGTTATGTTGAATATGATTCAATTGTTCATTAAATTTAGAAACCATTTCTTCTGAATATTTTAAAAGTTGTTTGTTTTGGCTTTGTAATTTCTTTTCATTAGTCTTTATTTGTTCAAACAAGCGATCATATCGCTCTCCATCGGAAGCGTCTAAATTGCCAGATATTGTTTTGATAATAGAGCCTAACCCGTTGAGAATTCCTCTTTTATTTTTTTTGTTGAATAATTTACCTATTTGTTATGAGAGTAATTTAAAATGTTAATAAGTGTTGCAAAATGTTTACTAGTTTTAGTTTGCTCAATAATTGAATTTTTAAATTTAGTTATTTTGATATATTCTTCATATATAGGAGTTATGTTATAATTGTAGTAATGGATGCTCTGGGATGTTTGAATTTTTGTTTCACCGAGTTCAAATAGTAAGAATCCATTATTATTTGTTATATTCTGAAGCTGTCCAGAGACGCATTGTCTGAAACAAAAGATCAGACTTTTAATTTGCTTAATTTTACAATTATAGTCTCCCAAATTTATTTTTTGATGTGATTTTGCCTAAAATTTTATCATATTTTTTTACTTTAATTCGTTTAAATAAAGGGGCTTTATATTTAGAAATTAATCTTGGCTTTTGTTTTAACCAAACTTCTTTGGGAAGTTTTTGGGGAATTATATTAGGTTTATGTCTGCGTTTCTTTTCATTTTCGATATTTTGTTGGACTTGTTGAGTGACCTTTTCTTTATTTTCATTATATGATAAATTATTGAGGTAATCTGTACCAAAAATAATTTCATTTGGTGTTAATTTTGTGATGGAGTGTTTAGAATTATTATATCCAATGACAACATACTGAATTTGTTCATCTAGGGTTTTATTATTAAAGTAACTTTTATTTTCCATAATTCTGAGGGATTCGATTAGAGTAGAGTGTAATCGTTCAATTGCATTTGATTTAGGATTGTTAACACAAATGAAATGCATTGGAATGTTATTTCGTTTTAACAAATGTACTATTAATATATTATTAAATTCTTTTCCGTTATCGGAAATTATCTTTCTCGGAATTTTATATGTTTCAAAATATTTTACTAACTTTTTAGCAACCGTTTTAGCTTCTTTATTTTCTAATGGTTCTACTTGGCAATGTTTAGAGAACTGGTCGAGAAATGTTAAATAATACTTTTTATTTAATGTCTATATTAATTATCTCGAAAGGTTTCTCTGGTGTAGGTGTTAAATTGTCATTTTGTTGAATAGGTTGTCTATTGTATTTATTTGCTTTACAAACGTCACATTTATTAATGTATTCTATTATATCTTTGTTTAAGTTCAGCTAGTAATATTTTTCTTTTAAGGCTTGGTAAGTGGCTACAATTCCTCTATGATTCGTGAGTCCATGATGGTATTCGTGTATTATATTAAACTGTTCATCTTCGTTTTCAACATCTTGTACTATGTTCGTTACAGAAATAATTTTTATAGAATCTTTTATAAAATTTTCTTTTATAATTTTGGTAAAAGATTTGTCTAAATTATCTTGAAAAATTGCAAAGTATCTAGCCTTAGGTATAATGAAATTTTTTATAAACGTTATTATTTCTTCGTCTAAATTATTTTCATTGAGTTTTATTGTTATACGTTGTTTTGTTTTATTAAATAATTTTTGGATTTGTATGTCTGTATCATTTTCGTGTTTCGATATTATTATTTGATTTGAGGCTATATTTATTCTTTCCTTTTCTAAATACTTAATTCCTTCAACTTAATTTTCGTTGTCAGAATGTACGGTTTGGTTAGAATCGGAAGAAATTGTTACGTTCTCCGAGCTATCTAAATGATTATTTTCGTTTAATATCCAGATGGTAATTTTGATATTAGTGTCTCTAAATATGTTTTCTAATTTTCGTTTTACATCGCTCCATTTCAATTCATCGCAACCACAACCAATTTTTGGAAGATTTATTTCAAAAATTACATTTTTTATTAAGTAGTCTCCGAGTTCTTTAAGTGGTTTATCTAATGCTTTTAAGGCCGGTTTATCAAAATAATTCTCTTTAGTTAACAAATGAATTATTAATTTATCTTGATAATTTTGGAAAATAATATCTCTATCTTTGTAATTGGTATTTATACAGAATGATTTGGAATTAAAATTATTATTTACTTGTTTCGCTAGACATTTTCCAAATTGTAGGTCTCGTGATATACAGTGTGCGAATATGTTTGTTTCACATACGTCACCTGTTTTTTCTATAATTTTGAATGGTTCACGTTCTCTGGATAAATAATCGGCTACGACATTGTGTTTACCAGGTAAATATTTGATTTCGAAATCGTATTCGCTCAATTCAACTTTCCAGCGAATTAATTTGGAATTTGGATTTTTCATGTTAAATAACCACGAAAGAGGGCGATGATCAGATTTTATGATAAATTTTCGTCCGAATAAGTATGGTCGGAAATTTTTGACTCCCCACACGATAGCTTTCAGTTCTTTTTCTAGTGTAGAATAATTTAGTTCCGCGCTGTTTAAAGTTTTACTCGCATAAGAGATCGGCTTTTCTATTCCGTCATGAATTTGAGAAAGAACTGCGCCTATAGCGTAGTCTGACGCATCCGTTGTTAGAATGAAATCCTTATTAAAATCGGGATTTTGTAGAAGAGAATTTTCAGTTATAACGTCTTTACAATCTTTGAAAGCTTTTTGATATTCTAAATTTGTCAAATCAATTTCATTGTTTTTGCGCAAACAGTTGGTAAATGGTTTTGTTAGTTGTGCAAAATTTTGAATAAATTGTTTGATTTCTTTTTTGGTTTTTGGAATAGTTAAATTTTTGATTTTTTGAATTTTGTCTTGATCTACTGAGACTCCATGTTGTGTTAATACGAAACCTAAATATTTTACTTCTGACTTTAAAAATTCTGATTTGTCCATCTGAATTTTGAGATTAGCTTGTCTTAATTTGTTAAAGACTAATTTTATATTTTTTAAATGATCTTCTAAATTTTTGCCGAAAATTATTACGTCATCCAAATAGACTAAGCAGATTTTATTTACTAAATCGCCGAGTGCTGTGTAAATCATCCTTTGAAATGTGGCGGGGGCATTTTTAAGGCCGAAAGGCATTCTAACAAATTCATAATGACCTGATTCTGTTGAAAAAGCAGTTTTTTCTGTGTCTTTAGCATCTAATAAAATTTGGTGGCATGCGGAATGCAAATCTAAAGTCGTGAAATATTTGTTATTACCAATTCTATCTAGTATCGTATCTATATTCGGTATTGGAAATCTGTCGTCTTTTGTTTTCTGATTAATTTTTCGAAAATCAATTACCATTCTAGTCTTTCTTTTACCCGACGCGTCAACTTTTTTTGGCACTATCCATATCGGAGAGTTCCAAGGTGAAAAAGATTTTTTTATAACGCCTTCTTTTAATAATTTTGAAACGTGACTTTCAATGTCTTGTTCGTAGACTTGGGGTAACCTGTAATTTTTTGTGTGTATCGGGGTTTCGTCATTCATTATTATTTTGTGTTTAATAATGTTCGTATGTGTAAGGCTCTCATTTTCATTAGGAAAAAATCTGATGTGGACACCACATGACTTCCTTGTACGCATATTAAACTATAGATATTTTTTTAATTGCACATATATTTGACATAAAATCTTTTATTTTTTATTTTTTGTTCTAATCCATAGCAAACTTAATTTTAAAAAAAAATAAAAATATATAATATTTAAATTTAGATATCTCGCTTATGCAAAAGGCTAATTTAAAAATTCTTAATGTGCTAGACGCAGAATTTAATTCTCTAAAACTTTTAATTGCAGCATTCATTTCTAAAATTAAAATAATACCATTTTTTTCAAGGAAAACTGTTAGCAGCTTCATGTAATGTGCCACTTCCGGTTAGCCTATTTTAACCAAAATCTATTATGTTATTTCCATTGATATAGTAGTCTTATATACCAAATTTGGAAAGTTTTAAATTATATTTGAATATAGTTTTTCATGAAAATCTATTATAGGCTTCAAGTAAAGTACCACTTCCGGTAGTGGTATAATGACCAAAAAGGGAGGTGCACAACTAGATGTTATAACAGTCCTAAATATAAAGTTTCAATTTTCTATGGCTTCCCGTTTTTGAGTTATGCGAGATACATACGTACGTACATACGTACGTACAGACGGCATGACGAAATTAGTCAAAATAGATTCAGGGAGGGCCAAAATACCTATTTCCGTTGAAATCTGAGAACCGAAAATTTTCGCGATTACAATACTTCCTTTACTTCGTACAAGGAAGTAATAAGTCAATAAATTCGTTAATTATCTGATTAAGTTTATCTTTTTCAAAACAATTTAAATGATTATTAGACTCTTCTTGTAATTTGTCAGGATTAGTTAACTTATACTCTTTGTTTTTTATGATTACTGAATTTTTATTAATTTGTAAAAGGATGTCCAAGTTTTTAAAAGCGTCAATTCCTAGCAATAAATTATATAATTTGTGGAATTTATAAACGCAGAATTTTGTAGGGATGTTTCTAATGTTAAAATTTACATAGTATTTACAAGTAGTTTTGCCAGTGATGGTTTTAAATGTTAATTTTTCATCGTATAATTTTAATTTTAATTTTTCTACTAGTGATGGATCTATGAAATTTATAGTTGAACCGGTATCTAAGAGAATTATGAAAGGATCTATTTTTAATGTTGGTAGATTTGTTGTAAATGCGTTCATTACGTAGTATTCTCGGGTTCGGAAACCTCGTGAAAATTTTCTGATTCCGCTACTTCTTCGTTATCAGACTGATTCAATTTGTCATTTGTTTCTTTGACTTCGCAATTGTAATTTTGTCTTATTGTTTGTGTGGACATTGGTAAAGTACTTCTTGTTTGTAAACTCATTTGAGTGGGTTTATCGCGTTTAGTTTGTTGATAATTAATTAAATTTTGTCGAGGGGCAAAATTTTTTTGGAAGTTTGGACCGCTAGGTTTTAGTTGGATTTTTGTTTGTGGAAATTGATGCCCAGGGAATTTTTGAGGTGGGTTGTTGTTTTTAAATGGTTCGTTATTTTTCAACAACATGGGGGAATTTCCGAATTTCATAAAATTAAATTCATTTCTTAGTAATTGTTCACATTCTTCGAGAGTGCCAGGGTTTTTAACAACAAATGAGGCTTTAATTGACATCGGAAGCAAAGTAATGAAATGATGTACAACTACTTTTTGATTTTCCTTGATAATAGCATTCTTTTGGTCTTGTGAATAATTGGTAAGAAGTATCTTAGATTTATACTTATTGAAATATTCTATAATAGTACTCAAAGTTGTTTCGGGACTGTTTTTAGTCTTACAATAAATTATTTCGAGTAGAATAGTTTCTGCTTTTGATTTGTCTACAAAGTTATCTTGTAAAAATTCTTTAAGCTCTTCCCAGTTTTGGAAGTTGTTAGTAGATAAGTATTCTGCAGCTTTATCTTTTAATTTATTTGAAATTATTTTTTATTTTTTTATTTGTGTTACTCTGTACAACAGGAATTTAATCCCAATTACAGTACAGGGTCCGCACTCACCGAGCCGCAGTGTGGTAGTTTATATAAATTTTAGCTTGAGTGAGATTCGAACTCGGGATCTCCGGATTCGAATTCCATATTGCTATCCACACCACCGTACTGACGGATTTCCGTAAAATGTACAGGAGAGCAGGAAATTGCATAAAACTAATATCCCATGTTAAATTCCTATGTTCGCACTCACCGAGCACCACCCGGTATAATTGAATCCTTTTTAAAATATATATTATAAATAATAATAATCAGAATAAAATGGCAGCTATTAAATAATAATATAAAATAAAACATTACCGATGTATTGTTTACGAAAAAAAAATGTTTATATTTAATTTTATTTATTGTTTTATTTGTATAATTTAAGAGTTTTGAGAAATAAATAAATGAAACATTAAAAATTACATTACGTTTTTTTTGGCTGACCACCCGGCACCCCGGAGCAGAATATGCTTAAGACGGCCCTGGTAGATTTTACCGTTGAGTGATTCTCCTACCGACTGCACCAATTAGATAATTCAGTATTGAATTATTAATAAAAAAAAACTTTATTAACTTTTGAGGAATACAATACAACATGTATTTACTTAGGCGAGTGTAACAAGACTGAACTAAAAACTAACTTACAACAGATAACTGCAGCATGTTGAACATGATGCTTGAATATGATACAATATGATAAGGAAATCTAACTGCGCATTTCATTATTATTGTTCTTATGAGAAATGAAATTACATAATTTATATATATATATACAGGGTGTAACATGAAAACCTGGCCATAGGCGTTTAACATGGGAAATCAGTTTTTCCTTGCGCAAAAGTGGCCAATTGATTTTAGACAAAAATGCTTCAAAGAGCTTGAAATTATGGATCTAAATCAGTTTTCAGGTTTTATTTTGCACATTTAGTAAGCGAAATAATCGCATTAATATTTTATAAGAATTTCTACTTTATAGTGATAGCCATGGAATTGAGACAAAATGATAAACAAATGTATGACGTTTTAACTGTCAGAAAAGTTTAGTTTTTAATGGATTTGTGATTTGTCATTATAGAAAATGGATAATTTGATTTTATATTTATTTAATATTTATTATAATAAATAATAGAATTTTTACGCAAATAATTATTTTATTTATTTAGAAATAATATTAAATTACAAAAGATGTTCGAAAAGTCCTCCGTTTTGTGCTAAGCAGTATCCTAATCTATTGGTCCTTTTTTTTTAATCGATTAAATGGAAACAATTATTTAGAATTGTTACGAGAAATAGTGGGACCGGAAATAGCCCACGCAAATAATGAGTATGTGTGGTTCCAGCACGACGGCTGTCCTGCCCATAATACAAGAGAAGTTGTAAATTATCTGAATGATACGTTTCCAGAAAGTTGGATAGGGCATGGAGGGCCAGTTAACTGGCCAGCACGGTCTCCAGATTTAAATCAATGTGACTTTTTTTTTATAGGGACACTTAAAGTCTTGCGTTTATAAAAAAAGATACAATGCCATCCAAGAACTTAAAAACGCTGTTGTAGGCGAATGCAACAAAATAAATATTAGACAGTTGTGCAATGTTAAAAATGTTTCTACAATAGATTAGGATACTGCTTAGCACAAAACGGAGGACTTTTCGAACATCTTTTGTAATTTAATATTATTTCTAAATAAATAAAATAATTATTTGCGTAAAAATTCTATTATTTATTATAATAAATATTAAATAAATATAAAATCAAATTATCCATTTTCAATAATGACAAATCACAAATCCATTAAAAACTAAACTTTTCTGACAGTTAAAACGTCATACATTTGTTTATCATTTTGTCTCAATTCCATGGCTATCACTATAAAGTAGAAATTCTTATAAAATATTAATGCGATTATTTCGCTTACAAAATGTGCAAAATAAAATCTGATTTAGATCCATAATTTCAAGCTCTACAACTTTTATTTGAAGCATTTTTGTCTAAAATCAATTGGCCACTTTTGCGCAAGGAAAAACTGATTTCCCATGTTAAACGCCTATAGCCAGGTTTTCATGTTACACCCGGTATATATATATATATATATATATATATATATATATATATATATATATATATATATATATATATATATATATATATATTATTTAATTCATGCTTGTAGCTTAGAATTTTTTACAGAACTAAAGTACATTTTATTCTATTTTGTTGTAAGTTGTGGGATACAATCAACATCATTTTGTTATACATTTTATTTCATTTCATTTCTCTTTTCTTCTGTAGTTCTTTGACCCATGTTTCGGCTCCCCCGTCCTCACTTAACATGTGGTATGGGCTGCAATGTTGTCTTTGGAGCTCCTTACAATTATATAATAAATGTATTAGTGTTTCTTGTCCTTCTTTGCAGAGTCTGCATTTTCGATTTTCTTCTTCCAACCAATATTTATTTTCGTTTTCTTCGTTGCCACACCTTCTTTAATCTGGCTGTTAATTTTATGGAGTTTCCATTTTTATTTCTTAAATATTGTGGGATGCCTACTGTTCTAATGTTTTTGTACATCTTGTTATATTTTGATTCTTCTGTCTTCCTATTTTGTTCTTGTTTTTGAATATCTTGGTCTCGGCTAGCTACTGCTAAGTTGATTTGGTAGTTTTCTGACCGTTTTGTTTCAACTTCAGTAGTTGAGAATCCATTTCTTTCGTAATAATTACGTCGTTTTATTTCCCAGGGACTTTGGTGCATCTTTCTTTCTTCTTTCTGCAATATTTCTGTCCAGCATTGGTAGATTATTCTGCGCGGGTCACTATTTCTGATCTTTTCCTCGAAATTTGCCGCTCTCAGTCCCTCTGCTATTCTGATTTTGTTTCTATTCGTTTCTTCACGTACGATATAACCTGACGTGTTCCTGTCTAGTCCTAGTGTCCACTTTAGGTATTTAAGTTGCACTTGTTCGAACTTTCCCTGCTCTTCCCAACCCCAGATCTCTGCACCGTACATAATTATGCTTTTTATAATGTAATCAAATAGCATTATTCTTATTTTGTAATTATTGGTGAATTTGCGCTCCGCGATGCTCCACACTTCCCTCATTGCGTAGTTGGTTTTTTTTGTTACCTGTTCTATCTGCTTGTCCATGTTGTTACTTTGTTTGAAAGTGTATCCTAAGTACTTAAATTCTTTTACTCGTTCTATTTTCTGTCCTCTCCATATCCAGTTTGTTTCTTTTTCTTTTCCGCCTCCTTTTTTAAATTTCATTACTTTCGATTTCTCAGTATGTAGGAGCATTTTCTTTTTTGCTAGGTACGTGTCAAATCTTTTAAACATAGATTCCAATTCCTTGTCAGTCTTCGCCAATAATATCAAGTCGTCTGCGTATGCTAAGGTCCAGAATTTTGTTTTTCCGACAACTAGACCTCCGGTTTGTCCTTTTTGGAAGTGTTCTTCAATGTCCGCTATGTAAATTGCAAATAAAGTTGGGCTGAGAGGGCATCCTTGTATTAGACCTACATCTGTCCAAAATTCTTCAGTGTAGTTTTGTCCTGCTTTTACTACATTTGAGGTTTGCTTATAAATTTCTTCAATTTTTCTGATTAGGTGTGCGTCGATTTTTTTGTATTTCATTGCTGTTGTTAGTTTCTCTCTGTCAATGCTATCGAAGGCTGCTTTTAGATCTACGAAAAATGCGTAGAGTTTCCCCTTTTCTTCTTTCAATTGTTGTTCTATTTAGTAGTTTAGAATATATATGTTGTCTATTGTACTTCTATTTTGTCTAAACCCTGCTTGTGTGTCCGGCAAGATTTCTATCCTTTCTACTTCCTCTTTGAGTCGCTGGTTCAGTATCATTGCATAGATTTTATATAGTGTGTTTAGTAGTGTAATTCCCTGGTAGTTATTGGGTTCACTGCTGTCACCTTTTTTGTGGATGGGTATTATTATTCCTTTTGTCCATTGTTTTGGCAGCTTATTTCCTTTCCATACTTTATTGATGATTTGTGTCATAATCTTTATTATTTTGTCCCCACCATATATCCACGCTTCATTAGGTATTCCGTCTTCACCTTGTGTCTTGTTTTTTTTCAATTTTATTATTTGTGTTTCCACTTCTTCTTCAGAAATCTCTTCACTATCATAATTGTTATATAAATACATATGTTATGTTTATTATATCAAAATATTAATCGTATGCATGCTACATTTATTATTTCGCAATTACAAAAATTAAGAAATTAAAAAAAGAGAATCTTCTTGTTCTTTGTGTCAAATGTCAATGTAATATTTCTGAATAAATTATCAAAATTACACTTTTATTATTTAATTATTATTTTCATAATTATATAACGGATGACATAAATTTTAAGAGTCTTATTCACAGTTACTTTACTATCTTTATTTTCACGTACACTAATAGTAGTAGTAAACATATTTATTTATCATTTTTCGGTGTTTAAATTAATCTACATATCATTTTTTTTTGTTATAATGGTTTTTGTAATATTTATATCAAAATCATTTTTAATATTTATTTTATTTTTTTCTTTCCTGTGCTGCTCTTCTTTTGATTAATTTTTTCATCCATTCCACGTCTGGTCTTTCGCATTGTAGTATTTGTTGGTCTGACTTCTCGTTTCTAAGCTCTTCTGCGCAATCTCTTCGGTAGTGGCTAATCGTCTCGAGATCCCTTCCGCATATTCTGCATTCCCTCTCCTCGTCTCTTGCCCAGTAGTTGTTTCTTCTATCTTCGTTTCCTGTTCTGAATCTAGCTATGATCTGCAAGTTTTTATTCTCTTTTATCATGTATCTTGGCCTACTGTTTGTCTGTAAGTATTTATATCCTGGGTTATATGTTGAATTCCGTATTTTTTCTCTTCTTATCTGCCTTTGTATGTCCTGTTCTCTTGTTAGTAATTCATTTGCTGTGTTTTGGCCCTGGTTTCTTTTTCTTTCGATGTCGGTTGTTGAAAATCCGTTTCTTTCATAGAATTTTGCTCTTTTTTCTTCCCAGTGATTCTTTTCTTGTTTTCTTTCTTCCTTCCTGGATATCTCCACCCAACAGTCATATGCTAGTTCTTTCCATGGTGTTCTTCTTAGGTTTTCTTCATACTTCATTGCCCTCTTGCATGCTGCTGTTCTCATTTTGTATCGTTTTGATTCTTCTTCTATTATATATACAGGTGTTTGTCTTCCTAGTCCCAGTACCCATCTGATATATTTGGATTGGATTCTCTCTATTTTGTCCTGTTATTTCCAGCCCCATACTTCAGATCCATACATCATGATGCTGGCTATTAATTTATCGAAGAGTAGCATCCTTGGTTTGAAGTTATTTTTAAATTTTCTTTGTCCTATGCCCCAAACTTGTGGGAGAGCTAGGTTAGCTTTCTTTGTTACCTGCTTTATGTGCTCCTGCTCTTCGCCATTCTTGTGGAACGTATATCCCAGGTATTTAAACGTTTTGACTTTTTCTATTTCTTTTCCCTGCCACCACTATCTGTCCTCTGCTTGTCTTCCTCTTCCTTTGTTAAAAACTATGATCTTGGTTTTTTCTGCGTTTAGTACCATGTCTTTTTCCTTCAAGTATTCTTCAAGCCTCTTTAAAAGCGACGCCATTTCTTGTTTAGTTTTCGCTACCATTGCTAGGTCATCAGCGTATGATAGCGTCCAGAGTTTCTTTTTTCCAATCACTACTCCTCCTGTCTGGCCTCTTTCACAGTGTCTTTCGATGTCTGACATATAAATAGAAAACAAGATGCGGCTTAGTGGGCATCCCTGTCTGACACCGCTGGTTGTCCAAAATTCTTCACTCTCTTCTCCGTCTATTTTTATAGTATTTGTTGTTTCCGTATATATTTCTGCTATTCTCGCTGTTAAATTTTTTTCAATTCCTACCCCTATCAGTGCTTCGATCATCTTTTCCCTGTTGACAATGTCGAATGCCGCCTTCAGATCTGCGAAAAGAACGTATAATTTTCCTTTTTTCTTCTGTATTTCTTTCTGTATGGCGTAATTCAATATATAAACATTATCAATTGTTCCTCTCCCTTTTCTGAAACCTGCTTGGTTATCTCGCAGTATGTTTTTGTCTTCGGTGTCTTTACATAGTTTTTCTTCTAAAATCATTGCGTAAATTTTGTATGCCGTGTCCAGTAGGGTAATACCTCTGTAGTTTTTTGCTTCCTCTCTATTTCCGTTTTTATATATTGGGCAGATTATACCTTTTCTCCATCTTTTCGAGAAGCCCTTACCTCTCCAAACGTTATTTAGTATTTTTGTGAGCCTGTCCACTGTTTTGTCTGCCGCGTGTATCCATGCCTCGTTCTGTATCCCGTCTTCTCCGGCCGCCTTTTTTTTCTTCAATTTTTGGATTTGTCTTCTTACGTCGTTTTCTGATATTTCCGAGACTGGCTGAACTTCGCCTTGAATCCTAAAATCTGTCATAGATTTTTTGCCAGCGCCGTTTAGCTGAGTCATGAAGTGTTTTTTCCAGATACTTATGGGTATATTCTTGGTAGTTTTGTTGAGACTTTTCCTTTCTAAACTAATGTATTTCCAGATTTCTGTCTCGTTAGATATATTTCTTATTTCTTCCTCTTCTTTCTCTTGATGAAGTTTTTGTTTTATTTTGCATGTTTCTCTGTATCCTTTTCTTTCTTTCATGTAGGATTCTTTTGATGTCCTCCCGATTCTCAGCATTGATAGTGCGTTTCTAACTAATTTTCTCTTCTCTCTGCATTCTTGGTCCCTCCAACTGTTTTTCCTATTTGTTTCCGATTTTCTTATTCTTTTCTTCCTCAGTGAGTTATGTATATTATTTATTAGTTCGTCTACCGCTTCGTCGCAGTCGTTTTCTTTGTAAGTTATCTCTTTTGAGATTTCATGATACATATTTATGCCTTCCTCAGTCCAGTCTATTCTTATTTCTTCTTTTTTCTTTTCTTTCGTTGTGCTTCCCGTTTCTAGTTCAATCTCCAATGGTTGATGATCCGAATCTATTCTCTCTATTACCCTAAAGTTTTTAATTTTTCTTATTGCTTTCTCATTTGTGATGCAATAATCAATGACTGAATCTCCGTTTGGTCCTATGTAGGTGAATTGTCCTTCTTCATCTCCTTGCATTTGCCCATTGAGTAGCTCCAATCCATTTTCTTCTACTATTTTGAGTAACTTTGCTCCTTCGCTGTTAACTATTTTGTCTTTTGAGCATCTCTTGTTTTCTGTTCCATCTCTTCTGTCAATTGTGTTGCCTTCTTCCCCTGTTCTTGCGTTGAAGTCGCCACCTACTATTAAGTTATATTCTCTCCTTTCGTCCGTGTCTTGCAGCTTTTCCTGTATGAGTTTCATTTCGCCTTTGCTGTATATTGTCATTATCTTCCATTTTTCTTTGTCTATTTCTACCGTTCGTTCTTGAAGCTGGTCCGTATTTTGTCCGGTTGATATGTCCTTGAGTGTATTTTTAACTCCTGTTATTATTCCTCCTTTGGCTCTCCCTTTTTTAAATTCTCTTTTCGCAAATGTACATTTCCACTTAAAATTACTTGGTAATCTGTTTTCCCACTTTTTCCAATCTTTCTCTTCTATCCACGTTTCTACTAATCCAATAAAATCTAATTCTTCTATAAATTTCCAAAAGTCTGAGTCCTTATTTTTTAAGCCAGCCGTATTCCAAAATTCTATCTTTATTCTATTTACTTTTTGTGCGTCTGCGTATTTTAGTTTGTGTCCTTTTTTGGATCAGCATTTCCTGTCGTCTTTTCTGTGGATGCTGTTATGGGTCTTGTTGCACTTCCTTTGATTGGTCTTTCATCGTAGCTATTAACTCTTGTGCTGCTCATGTATTCAAAAATTGGTCTTGTGCCCGAGGTTGACTGTCTCTGATCCATATTTTTCATTTCAGTTTTTTTTTGCCGGTTGAGTGTCTCGTTTTTGTATTTGTTTGTGTTTTTTCGGTTCTTGTTTCTCAAAATTTGTCATATCCTTGTTGCTTACTTTTTCCTCCGAGTCTGTATCAGCTTTTTCTTCAGAGTGCTGTCTTTTTTTTCCTGTTTTTCTTGTACCGTTCTTAGTGCTTTCGTATTTTCTACAAGGTTTCCATCAACGTAGAGTTTGTTGTACTTTATAATTGCATGTTTCCCTTCCTTGCGCATGTCTTTCATTACTGGCAGTAATTGCTTCCTTTCTTCTACTACGTCGTTGGGAAAGTCTTCAGAAATCACTATCTTTGTACCTCGTAGGTTTTTCCTATTGGACAGGATGTCTAGTACTCTTCTCCTTGAAATAAACTTTATTAAGACCGGCCTGGTTTTGTTTTTGTTTCTGGATCCTAATCTGTATATATTATCAATCTCTAGTATTATTATATCCACCTTCATAGTATCCTTTATAAAGTTTAAGCATATACTTTCTAGTTCGTGTCTGTTGTTTTCGTTTTCTTTCAGTCCATATATTACGAGATTTTTCTCTCGACATATTCGTTCAACATTTCTCCATCGCTGTTCATGTTCACCTAATATTTTCTCGTGTTCATCGAATTTATCTGCCACTGTTATGAATCTTTCTTGCATCTGTCTTCTTATACTGGCTGTATCGTTTTTAATATCCGCTATAGCGTTTAAAATCTTTTCAGTATCCATTTCGCCTTGTGGTTATGCAACTGTTCTTATCAGTAGGTGTGTTGTGTCACGGTCTCCTCTCCAAGTCGCTAGCCGAGCGTCGGTAATTCAGTTAGTGTTACCGCCCTACTCTATTCAAGCAGTTACCTGAATCGCCGCTGGCTCAGTATCCCGATTGGATAAGAGATGTCTCTACTTCCGTGTCGTCGGTTGTACAGTTTTTTTCTACAAGTAATATGATTGTCAGGTCAATTAACCTACAAAGTGGACATTTACTTATCTGTTATCTGTTATCTTTCTTCTCCCTTCTCAGATCCTTGTTTTGCTCTTATTGAGTTACCCGTTCTTTTTTGCAGCTTAAATGAGTTTAGTTTTATTTTCTTTGCTGTTCCTACTGCCATTAAATGGTCCAAATATCAGGAGCAATGACAGTTACACCTCACCACATCACCATTCATCAACACTCATATATAATTGTTATATGTTTCTTGTTTGTAATTGGTTTCTGGGTCTATGTCTATAACCTTTTAGTAGATTTTTGAAATGTTGATTCGACTGTACCATTGAAATATTTTCGTCTATGGTCGATTGTTGTCTTCTTTCTTTTTTTAAGTACTTCCATGTCTGGGCTTCCGTATTGATTTCGTATAGTTCCTTCATTATTTTTTCTTTGCTCAACTTGTTTGCATTTGCAGAATATTTTGTATTGTTTTATTTTTTGTTTGTACACTTCAAGCGTTATATGACCTTTTCTGTAGTGCCTTAAAAACCTTCTTGTTTCTTTTTGTTGTTCTTTACATTCTTTGTCCCACCAATAATTTCTGGAGATTGTTTCGTTGTTTGTTCTCTTTGTTAATTTTGTCATTGAGATATGTATCACAGTTGTTAAGTTCCTTATTTCAACTTCGATGTCTCTTTCCGTCACCTCGAATTCTGATTTATCGATTTTTTGTTTATATTGTTTAATTGCTTCTTCATTTATATATATATATATATATATATATATACGAGGCGTGTTTTTAAAGTAAGTATCGTTTTGAAATTCCGCCGCTGTAGTGCCGCGGTTGGCATTTGGCACATGCACACTGTGTACCGCACTCTGTTGACAAGCGACAGATGTTATTACATTGTCATTCGGCGTCTTTATTAATCTTTAGTGAGTATTTGAAATGCCTCCTCCGATTGAAAATCCCGCCGACTGTAAAATACGCGCTGTGATTTGTTTTCATAGTGCTAAAAGCGTGAAATCTGCTGAAATTCATCGTCAGATCAGAGAAGTGTATGGAGAAAACATTATAAGCGATGGGATGGTACGGAAATTGGCTAATCGAACTCAAGAGCTGATCGGATCATTTGGCTGGAAACAATTTCATCATCCTCCATACAGCCCCGATCGATCTGTAGTAAGTAAGTACTTAAATACTGTTTTTTTAAAACAAGATATTATTCTTATTGTTGGATATGAAAAACAAATGTATACAGCAGTCGCCTTTTTAGATATAGAATGTTCAAAGATACTCCGTTATGGCTTTAACTTACTAAGCCTGTGTTGAACCGCACACAGTAAGAGATTCTACCTGTTGGCGCTCAGGGTAGGATTGCAAAATATTTAACAATTGTTAGAAGTTGTTCAAATTAAACCCCCTGTGAAACAGTTGTTATACAATGATACTTTCATGTAAATTTTTTTTTGCTTCATTATCAATAATAATATTTGTACAAAATTCTCTGTTTCATTATTATAATATATATAAAAATAAAATTAAATTGGGAAATACTGAATACATACCAGTCCTTGCACCCCTATAAATCAAGCTTAAATCCCTAATAATAGACCCGCTGAGAGGGCCATAACGGAGTATATTTGAACATAGTATATCACACAAGCATTTGATAAGGTATGGATCGATGGAATCAAACATAAAATACTAAAACTAAACATCCCACAGTATCTAATAAAAATAATTTTTTCATTTCTCGAAAATCGAACATTTGCTGTCAAAATCAATGCAACAATATTAGATCAGAAACCGATATATGCCGGAGTACCGCAAGGATCCGTTCTTGAACCAATATTATTTAACATATACATGAATGATTTTCCGAAGTCCCAAATTTGTGATGTTGCAATGTACGCCGACGATACAGCAATAATAAGCCAAAACAAAAATATAGACATAGCCGCAGAAAATCTACAAACTTTTCTGAATAATATATCGAACTGGTTTAAAAAATGGTCGCTCACATTAAACGCAAACAAATGTGAAGCAAAAATATTTACTCTTAGAAGACAACGGCCAACAGCACAACTGATAATAGAAGAGAAAATGATACCATGGAACCCTGACGATAGCGCGGTGAAATATTTGGGTATATATCTAGATAAAAAACTAACCTGGAAATACCATATAACAACCAAACTTAAACAATGCTACCAAAGACTTGGTATACTTTATCCACTAATAAATAGAAAGTCGGTATTAAAACTAAAATGCTCATTACTAATTTACAAAACAATATTGAGACCAATTATAACTTATGGACGTAATTTATGGTACTCAGCAAGTAAAATACTATTACACAAAATACAAATCATGCAAAACAAAATATTACGCATAATAACCAACGCTCCTTGGTATATACGAAATCATCAGATACATAAAGAACTAGGAATATCTCCCATAAACGAATTTGTAAAAAAAAATTAACCAAAAAATATATATACACAATCCATTTATGTCCAGGAGCAACCTATTATAAGCTAGGACAACGCAGCGAAACCACACGATTAAAGAAGGGACTGGCACAGGACCTACTCACCACAAGCGAAGAAAATTAATAAAAAAAAATGACCACACCACGCTAACAAATAATAAATGTATGATGTTATAATTAATTATATTGTGATGTATTAGTTAAACATTATTTGAACACTGCCATGTATAATACTGTGTGTATTGACCCTTTAAAATAAACGTTCAAAGAAAATTCTTATTGTTAATTGAAGAAAATTATGAATTTTACATATTTTTCAAGTAAAAGGTTGAATGTATTGTAATACTTGTACATTAATTTATGTGCAAATATTAATGGATAATGATTTCAAAGTTTGTCTCATTTTAAAAAACTGTTAAATTGAAGCCATATATAAAATTGACATGTTATTATTGCAGCTAGCCATTAGTCATTTACATATTCAAAAAACTTACTCATGTGCTTTAAGCTTCCGCTTAGATGATTTGACTGCCCAAAATATGCAAGCGTATGATACAATAATCGCAATACAAGGCAGAACGAATCCTACCAAAAAAATAATCTTTTTGGGGGAATGGCCGTCCTTTTCCAATATAGTACAGGAGAAGGTCGGCTTGTGTTCGCCCAGCTGTCCCCAAATTCCCAACAGTGGTGGTAACTGAAAAATAACACAAAACGCAAATATAATAAACAGTATAATCTTTCTAACGGTACTTTTAAAACAAGGTATAGCTTAAAGTCAGCCATTATTAGTGTATTTCATTTTCAAGATTCACTGAAGAGATAAGACTGTTACCTAAATAAATTGATGCTAACAAAATAACAACTTGACGTTGATATTTCGGTAACTGTTAAACTTCGTAATAAAAATTATTTTGTTTTGTTGTTTTCCACAGCACTCACAATTTCAAATTTTCTTTATAAAAGCCATATTTCGTTTGCTTCTTACTCTTGCACAAAAACAATTACATACTCATTATAGGTCTAATTTAATTAGGTAAGCAACAGTCATCATATTAAAAAAAAATACCATTGTATATCCTATGTTACGTATTTAAATTTTACAATCACTGTATATAACTCAGTTAATAATAATTTGAAATTATATTTTATTCCAAAAACAAACAAAAACCCATTATTTTAATATATTGTAAATATGGTAATAAGGTTTTGTAAAAACATAAAATACAACGTTATAAACTGAATAGTCTTTTGTTCTTCAAAACGTTGAAATGATGCTAGTGCAGTCCTGACTCAATAACATTAGTAACTTACCATTATAGCAAACGAGAAACCCCATACAAACAACAGCTGAACGCATATGGATTTTAGCGAATAGAACTGGACATACAATTGATGACAAGATATTAGGAGATATCTAAACAGAAAACAAATATGATCATATTACCTCATTAATTGAGACGTGAGCAATTATAATTAAACAATTATAATCTCGCTGATTCTTTACGAACTCTGGTAAGCTCAAAGCAATCGTAAAAATTTCAACATGACATTATAAATAAATCATTTAATTTCATATATAAACACAATTAACATTAACAATTCATTTTCAGGCAAATAATAATTATTTATTTAACTACGCAAAAAAGTAGCAGCTTCACTACAGCGACTAGCTTTGATGAACTAGCCGAGACATTCAATCTGCATTGTTTTTGTCGTGTAGAACACATCATTTCTTTTACCGATAATTCAGATTTAATATAAATTTTGTAATTATTTGTAATATTTCCAATGTTATTGCTATCATTGTACCGTTATAGCCATCTAGCTGCTATACATTTGTTAAGCGATCGCTAAGTATAAACAAATTTGAAGTTTACAATTTCATAAATGTGATTCTGGTTTTTGTGAATGTTATCAACCAGTATACAGGCTGTTTTCTTTCAAACAACCAGTAGGTTTTTGAGGAAACTAATGACTTGAGAGAAAAATATGATATACATAAAATGATCAAATAAAATATTAGTTTATCACTAATAACAAACCCTATATTCAACCAGTGATTTTCAAACAGTATAACAAAATTGTATTTTTTAAATGGTAACCCGTGTAATTTTTAGTGTATTAGATAGAGGAATTCAATGATATAAATATTATATAAAATTGTATAATAATTATTTCGAAAAAACGACATAAAAATTAGATATTACTATTGACTGTTGCCTAGGTTACGCTATAATTTTTTTCTTATATCTAAAATAGCAACGTGCTTAACTAAGACATTAATAATAACAAATGTAATACAATTGGATATAATATCAATAAATAATTGTCCTAACATAAAAAAAAAACAATATGATGTATATTATTTATAAACTTATGCAACCAGAGGCATTTTTGTGCTTAAATGTACTAAACATTTTAATTTTGAAGATAAATTTAAATTCTTTTTATTTATTCGGAATCTGAAGCAGATCTAATAAACTGAGCAATTAAGTCTAACTGCTTAAGGCTGCTCCGGAGTGAATACAATTTTCGTATTTGTCCCTTTATCTTATGCACCCGCTAAACCCAGCAACTTGTCGTATTGCTGTTCTTGGCACCGTGGTCTGCTGGCAGAGGGTCTATTTTTTAGGGGTTGTAATTTTGTTTTACAATGCTATTATTGTGTATTCAAATATTCGTTGTATTATCTTCGACTTCCGAAATATCCAACCCAGATGATACGAGTTTCACAGACATTTAAGTTTTTGACGAATTTGCATGTTATTTTGTATTTTTATCTATTATTAAAATATTTATTAGATTAGAAACAACAACAATTAAAATAAATGAACTGGACTTAATATCAATATAAAAAACTCAAATCATTTATAATACAAACATGAGAAATTGCTTTGCTTAAATAAATATTAAGGAATAACATTATGTTCTTAGAATCCCAATCATTTACATTTACAGATTTAGTAATAGAAGCAGAATCTTCTAAAATGAATGACGATGAAATTAGAGGTAGAAGAATCGTGGATATACAATACTGTTTCAATGATCTAAAATCTTTAAAACATCGTAGTTTCGAGTGTTCCTTTTTCGACATAAAGAATTATTTAAAAGTATTTTTAAATTCAAGTGTAATATTTGTGACATAGAAAATAAAATTCACCCTGAAAATTCAGAGATAACATCGGATGTCAATAAATTAGTCTCTTTTTCCATGAATTCGAAAGATTTTCATGATAAAATTCAATTAGGTATGAGACGTAAAGTTGGCAAATATACACTGAAGTACATAGAAAAAAGAGAATTAAATTAAGTGCAAGGTGAAACCGCAGATATCTCAAAAAAATATTACATGTTGTTAATCACCCAGTTATGAATTATAGTCCAAATGCCAAAAATCCGGAACCTGACATGAGCAACGAAGAATATGACGAAGCGAAAAAATATTTTTTAATATTACAAAATGCTGACCGAAATTAAATATAATATAATAGGCCAATTTTTGTGATGTGTCCGGGATAGCTGATCAGTGGAGATGTAAATTTTCAGGAATTCGTAAATAAAAGATCGACGTGTAAATAATTATTTTATTTCCACAACACAAAAATACAAAATGAACGGATATGTATCTGTTTCTTGAGAGCCGTGCCTCGGCGGGTCCGCTGATTTCTGCACCTATAGAAAGTACAAAGTCGGGGAGCATCTATGTCGGGTATAGCTCAGTCACAGATGGGAAGAACGGAACCGTATCAGGTAAAGCGCAACTACGGTTAGCGGAAGCGGAGGGGTATTGCGTCAGGTAAATCACAGTCGCAAGAAATACAAAATAAAATGCCCGGTGTTAGGTTAAACTCTATCACTGTTTGTAGATGTTCAAACATACACAAGTCTTGTTATTACCACAAGACAATGAAAACAAACTCGTACCGTTTTGACAAGTAATATTTATTTAAATAATAGAAATACACTCTGCACGGCGTGAGTTGGTACAAGAGAATGACATTGTTGAATATTACTCGTGCTATCGTTCCTTAAAATGGGGGGGTGAAAAGTTGAGTAGTAGGGATAATACAGCCCTTATTGGTTATGCTCATCTGCATGCACTAACATATTCCCCCCCCCCCCTTGAAAGGATCATCTTTTAAAACAAATAAACACAAACATGAATAAAACAAAAAATACTGTCTATACTTATTCAAACTAGTTGTCTGTTCTTATACATAATGGACAATGTTTGCCATCATCACTGATTTGGCAATGGACAAATTTTTGACACTGCACGCTTTGCCACTCCACGCACAGTTTCTATCGATACAGTCCTGGTGAGACCGTCTGCACCTGGGTGACACGCCCGAACTCTACCAAGAGCCCATTTTTGAGGTGGGAGATTATCCTCCTGTAGCAGCACCAGGCTGCCGTTCTCCACTTGTTGACCCCGATGTCGCCATTTGACTCGCTGTTGCAGGTGGTGCAGGTATTCCTTGCACCAGCGTTTCCAGAAATGTTGTCGTAATTTCTCCAACATTTGAAATCTGGAGAGCCGGTTGGTTGCTGTGGTTGACACGGCTGGTTCGGCTGGTGCTGTCAAGGCGTCTCCAACCAAAAAATGACCTGGTGTGAGTGCACTTAGGTCGTTTGGGTCGTCGGAAAGAGGAGTGAGGGGACGTGAATTCAAACATGCCTCAATCAGAGATAGTAATGTGTACATCTATTCGTAGTTTAATAAAGTATTACCCAGTATTTTTTTTAAATGTGACTTCGTTGATTTTACGGCGGCCTCTGCAAGACCGTTAAAATGAGGTGACCTTGGGGGAATAAACTGCCATTTAATCTCCTGATCGGATAATGAATCTATTACGGTAGTTTTGAAGTTACTTGAATTAAATAATCTTTTAAGCTCTTTATTGGCGCCTACAAAATTCGTGCCATTGTCTGAATATAGGACGGAAACTTTACCTCGCCTAGCCATAAATCTCTTGAGAGCGTTCAAAAAAGTTAACGATGTTAAGTCACAGACGAGTTCCAGCTGAACAGCCTTTGTTGCAAAACATACAAATAGTGCAATATAGCTTTTAATTGTTTTATTTGTTCTTCCGTGTCCATTTTTGATTACAATTGGACCGGCATAATCAATTGCACTACATATAAAAGGTCTGGAGGGAATTACACGATTTACAGGTAGGTTTGCCATTAGCTGAGTGAATGGTTTCGGTTTACTTCTAAAGCATACATTACATTTCATAATGATTTTTCTTACTGTGTTACGACATGACAGGATCCAGTATTTTTGGCGCAGTGCAAAGGTCGTAGCCTGACAACCAGCATGAAGATTTTGTGCATGATATTGTTTAATAATAATGTTTGTGATGTGATGACCTTTCGGTAAAATTAATTGATATTTTTTATCGTGATTTAACGGCGCACATTTAAGTCGCCCGCCTACACGTAATAATCCGTCTTTGTCCAGATATGGATTTAAACCGATAATCTTACTGGCCTTGGTAATTCACCGTGTTTTTTCAAACAATGAATATCTTCCGAAAACGCTTGTTGTTGTACCATTTTAATGATCCCATTATGCGCATATCTAATTTCATCTGATGTTAAACTACCTGTTAATTTATTGCTTCCTCTTGTTGAATTATGAACAAATCTGAACATGAAAGCTACCACTCTGACTGTTTTTGAAAATGATGAATATTTAATTGATACTACAGGGTCCGATGAATTGTTGTTTAATAGAATCGATGATACGCAGCAAACTGTTTTCACCTCAGTTAATATTTCTACTTGCTCATACTTTGTACAAATATGATGATTTATGTCGTTGGGAATTTTTACTATATCTGGACCGTGCCACCATAATGTAAAACTGCTTAGTTGTTGTGGAGTAATTCCTCGCGTTAGAACATCGGCTGGATTGTCTAATGAATTAATATGTTTCCAGTTTTCTACACAAGTTAGAGACTGGATTTGGACTACGCGATTAGCGACGAATGTTTTTAACAGATTTGGTTCCATTTTAATCCAAGACAGGACAATCGTTGAATCTGTCCAATAGATACATGTACTAATAGCAACGTGAATTTGTTGGCGTACTTTATTTATTAGTTGACTAAGTAAAACAGCCGCTAATAATTCTAATCGGGGTATTGTTAGGATGTTAAGAGGAGTTACTTTGTTTTTTGCACATAATAACTGTGTACTTGATTGATTGTTGTGGTCAAATGTTTGTAAATATACACAGGCACCATAAGCCTTTTCACTACTATCACAAAATCCATGCAGTACTAATTTCGTATATGTACAGGTTTCTATTATCTTTCTTGGTATCGATAAATTATTTAATTCATTAAATTGATTGATGAATTGAGACCACTTAGTTTGTAAATTTATGGGCAAAAAACCATCCCAATCAATTTTTAATTGCCATAATTCTTGTAAGATAATTTTAGCTTTAATAGTGACAGGACCTACTAAGCCAAGTGGATCAAACAATCGCGCTATCACACTCAATACATTTCTCTTGGTAACATGTTCCCCTAATTCAATGGTATTCACGCGATATTTAATTGTATCAGAATTATATTCCCAAATAACTCCTAATGTTTTATTCTGCTCTTGCATATCTAATGTAACGTATTGATTGTTGACATTATTGTTTGTCGTAGGCAATACATGAGGAATGTTTGAGACAAATTTACGTAGTTCAAAGCCTCCCGTTAATAACATTGTGGTTAATTCTTCCCGAATTTTTATTGTTTCGCTTATACTGTCTGCACCAGTAAGTACATCATCTACGTAAACATCGCGCAAGAGTATTTTGTATGTGTCTGGATAATGATTTGCGTTAGCTAATGCTAACTCATGTAGACATTTTATTGCTAAATAAGGTGAGCAGGACATTCCATATGTGACTGTTTTTAGACGTAATGTTTCTATAGGTTGGTGTGCTTGATCGCGCCATACTATTAACTGATAATTTTGATGATCAGGGTGAACTGTTACCTGTCTGTACATCTTAGCTATATCTCCACAAATAATATATTGGTGTAAACGAAAACGTATAAGTAAACTAAATAGTTCCTGTTCTAAAGGTGGTCCGATAAACAAGTTATCATTGAGACTTAATCCGTTCGTTGTTTTACATGAAGCGTCAAAAACAACGCGCAACTTGGTTGTTGAACTATCTTTAAAGACTGCATGATGTGCCAGAAAATAACAATCAGAATCTAATAGATTACGTTCTTCCTTTTTGGATAATCTTTCTAAATGTCCTAAAGTCTCATATTCGATAATAAAATTGGTATATTCCCTTTGTAACTGAATATCGCGTTTAAACTTGTTTTCTAAACTAAGAAATCGTTTTATTGCTGTCTGCTTGCTGTTACCTAAATCCGGAGGGTTATTTTTAAAAGGTAATTTAACTATAAATCGCCCCGTATCGTCTCTTTGTGTATTATTTACAAAATGGATTTCACATTGCTGCTCCTGCTTTGTTAAGTACCGAGCGTCGTCAAAATTCTCTACTTCCCAGAACTTTACTAATTGTTTTTCAACATCTGTTGACACATGGCAGACCCTTTTTCCTTTTGAAAGTCCCAAGTCTAATGTACCCCCCACAATAAAACCTAAAAGTGTTTCTTGGAAATACAGATGTTCGAGATTTGTTTGCATCTTCTCCGAACCCAATACTTGCCAAAAAATATTTGCTCCTAATAACAGGTCTATGTTTGAGGAAATATTAAAATAAGGATCGGCCAGAACTAAATGAGTTGGAATTTTTACTTTAGATAACGGAAATGAACAAATCGGTAATTTTGTGGTGACTGTATCCAGAATTAAAAATTCTGCCTCGACTGAAAATTCGTTTGTGTGCGAAATAATTACAGATTTTGTTTTATGCATGACTTTACTACCCGCTTTGTTAATGCCAGTAATCGACATATTAATTGATTCTAGTTTTAATCCCAATTTTGCGCATAAGCTTGCTGATATAAAATTACTTTGAGAACCACTGTCCAACAACGCGCGGCATGTGTGTGTCTGCTTGTTTACATCCATTATTTGCACTAGCGCAGTGGATAATAAAACCTCGTCTTGAACTTGATTATCGCAATAATTCGTAGTACTATACTCTGGACTATTTGACGGATTTGCATTAGCAATGATTAGCGGATGTAATAAGGTATTATGTTTAAAATGTCATGTTCTACAATTTCCTGAGACACATATGTCCGCTATATGTCCCGCATGTAAGCAATTTTTACATAAATGATGATTTCTTACAGTATTTACGCGTTGTTCAATAGTTTGAGCTAAGAATTTTTGACATTGATATAATTTGTGAGGTTGTTTGCATAATGGACACACAATGGAATGATGTTTCGTACTTATACAAGATGCCGAATTTTTACTCGGATATTTTGATGCGTTATGAATATTATGATTCGTATTTTGTGGTTTTTTGTTTGTTGAATTAATTTCTAAAGACTCTAACGTTTGACACCGTTGTGTAAGAAAATCGATAAGTTGTTTAACTGTTGGTGGCTCTGATGTTAATTGATTCTCCCAAGCAACCGTAGTGGAGTAATCAAATTTTGTTGCGATTAAACAAACTAACCAGTCATCCCAATACTGAACCGGTCGTTCTATTGATTCTAATGCTTTAAGATTTGAAATAAAACCATTTAATAATTGTCTTACAGTTTTAACTTCTTTATTAAGAACCGGTAATGCGGTGATGGCGCGAATGTGATGCTGGGTTATTAAACGCTTATTTTCGTACCTTGCTTCTAATAGTTCCCAAGCTGCCTGGTAATTATTATCGGAGATTGTTAAATGTTCTATTGTTTGTAAAGCCACTGATTTTGCACTGCCCTTCAAATAGTGAAATTTCTGTATGCTAGTTAAGTGTTCATTATTGTGAATAAGGGATCTGAATGTATCCCGAAACGTAACCCACTCAGTGTACAAGCCATTAAAAACTGGTAATGGTATATTTGGTAATTGGATCTTAATATTAGACTCGACTGAACTATTCATACTACCTGTTGATTCGCTATTATTACTCACGCATTTATTTTGATTGATCTGAGATTTTGCCTCTGCAACGACTCTGTAATAACTATTTTCAAATTCAATCGTGTCTTGATTA
Organism: Pterostichus niger; assembly: GCA_947425015.1. Taxonomy (NCBI): domain Eukaryota; kingdom Metazoa; phylum Arthropoda; class Insecta; order Coleoptera; family Carabidae; genus Pterostichus; species Pterostichus niger. The sequence continues at coordinate 11,068,621 of OX380347.1, forward strand.
CAATCTTCATTCAAAAGTTCTAATTTTAAACAAACTTTTTCAAAGTCACCTAAACAACTCTCAATAGCATGTAGGCGAGATATTATTTCTTCAGTTTTGTTTTTATTTTCTGAATTTTGAAAAAATGTGTTAAATCGTGTTACTCGACCCTTTATTAAACCACGAGTGATTTTTAATTCTTTAATTTCGTCTTCGACCGTAGGCATGTTGAATGCAATACTGAATATATATATGTGCAGTACTTAAGGAATAAACAGAGTAGGTAAGGTAGGAATTTGACCTAGTGCACTCACCTGACAATTGTTGACACCTGGACAGCCTTTTGAAGTTTGAACAGCGTCTGCAGATGGCTCCCGTGGAATGTTGAAATAAAACCTCAATTCTGATGATGATTGAATTGTGATTGCCGGTAATGTGGTATCCGGCTCGAAGGACCATTTATGTTTGTAGATGTTCAAACATACACAAGTCTTGTTATTACCACAAGACAATGAAAACAAACTCGTACCGTTTTGACAAGTAATATTTATTTAATATAATAGAAATACACTCTGCACGGCGTGAGTTGCTACAAGAGAATGACATTGTTGAATATTACTCGTGCTATCGTTCCTTAAAATGGGGGGGTGAAAAGTTGAGTAGTAGGGATAATACAGCCCTTATTGGTTATGCTCATCTGCATGCACTAACAATCACCGTACGTCACTAACCAGTGTTAGGTAAAACGCTACCACTGAATAAAACAACAATCAGTGTTAGGTAAAACACTACCACTGAATAAGACAACAATCAGTGTTAGGTAAAACACTATCACTGAATAAAACAATAATCAGTGTTAGGTAAAACACTACCACTGAATAAAACAACAATCAGTGTTAGGTAAAACACTCCCACTGAATAAAACAAACAATCAGTGTTAGGTAAAACACTACCACTGACTAAATAACAATTGAAAATTGCTTACCAAGTAAACTCGGAGTGGAGACGGAAGATCAGCTGATGTCGCACTGAACGGCTCATTCGGAACACACTATTGGCCAGTTTACTGAACAGTTTGGAAGTAAGAAAGGTGAAAACGTAAAATTTGTAGAAATTAGAAATGACATAAATTTTGAAAATAAATCTAATGTGGAAACCACATGATTTCCTTGTTCGCGTATTAAACTATAGATATTCCTTACCAACCTTAATTACAAAGAAACAAAAAATTATATAATTTTTAAATTTACATATTTCGCTTATACAAAGGGCTAATTTAATAATTCTTAATGTGCTAGAAGCAGAATTTAATTCTCTAAAACTTTTATTTGCAGCATATATTTCTAAAATCAAAGTAAGACATCTTTTCTAGAAAAACTGTTAGCAGCTCCATGTAATGTATCACTTCCGGTTAGTCCATTTTAATCAAAATCTATTACGTTATTTCCATTGCTATAATAGTCTTATATACCAAATTTGAAAATATTTGGATTATATTTTAATATAGTTTTTCATTAAAGTCTATTATAGACTTCAAATAAAAAATATACTTGATTTTATATTTCTTGTTCAGTTCACATTTGCAAGGAATATCGTGAGTCTTCAGACTATTTTTGACAAAAAATATTCTGTGACCGTAGCGGTAAAAGTTTATGGTTACCCCGCAATAAATATATACCTGCTTCCAAACCATTGTAGCTGCGTGAGCACAAGATGTAAGTTTGGTTGCATTGTTTTGTACATTTGAGAATTCAAACGTGAAAATATGATGTAAAAATCGAAAACAAATATAGAGTTTTCTTTTAAACGGGATATTTTTAAACAAATTTGACTGATAAAAAGTATTATTTTTTCATAACCTTTCATTTCATATACAAATTGTATATTGAAATGCTCTGTAATCTGTGAAGAGTTTGATAATGTCTAAACACAAAAATGACTGTATCTTGTTTATTATAAATTTTATCAAAAACCTGACTGACAATTGTTAATATTTTTATATCATCATTATTTATATTATACTTGAATAAATTTGGTCTGTTAGAAGTGCAAATAACTTGATAGCATATTTGAGCGTTTTCGCTTGTACTCCGGACCGGCCTTAAATAATTTTATTTTTGAATTCATTCTCAGTTGGAGAAACAATAAACACGTTTTTAAGATATCTCAAGAAAAAAAAACAAATGTAGATAACTCAGCCAATGTAGCAAGCCAAAGTATTGGACCATTATCGCCTATTCATCTATCATCAAAAAGTTGATACGGAGCCAGAACGGCGTTAAGCATATTTATCAAATTAAATTATATGTCAAATTTATTATTATTTATTTGTTTTCTCCATAGAACACTTTCTATAGTCATATATAAATAAAAATAATACATAATTAATTTTACAGTTTTCTCTAAAAATTAACGGTTATATAAAGGTATAAACATATTGCATCGTTAACTTTTTTTAAAATCTCTATAAGATGAAGTATTTATTAATTAAAATGGTTTTGTATGACATTCTACCTCTTACTTCGAAGTACAACTGACTTAATCAATATTGCATGTCCTATATTAATGATTATAGGTACTTTATTAAAACAAATTAATTTTTGGATAATATAATTAAAATTGGTCAAAATTTTTCATAATTAATAAACAAATAGTGAAATACATGTTAATTTCTAAATTACTATAAAAATATTATTAAAAAATATATAATATATTAGTTATGAATTTATATATCAAATCCAAAAATTGTAAAATTACAAATTGTATTATGAAACTCTACGATTATATTAATTCAATTATAATTTTCGCAAGCAATAAAACGTTTTTTTTTATGTGAATGTTTTAACAAGTATAAAAATTATTGATACATCGAATACGTATGGAAGAAGTGTTAATATGGTCGAAACGAGTATCGTGTGCCAGGATGAGAATGTTGACGTGAACTGATTTTTTTTTATGAATCTTTTAGTGGATGCTCTATGAATGTTTCAGGGGTTCGTGCTACCCCATTTAATTGGATATAGCGTGATGTTATGTATGCATGTATGTATACTGCATACATGAAACTAGTTATCTTAATTATATAGCATCTTGCACATAGTAGGACGTGTTGTTTAACACAATAGATGTAAATAATAATTTTGTGTGTTTCTTTAACTACAAATTTAGAAAACTTCAACAATTACTTCAGTAAACGGAAACCAAAAGAATATGAAGTGTATTTTTAATACTTTACAAAAGTATTATTTACAGTACCTAAATACAATCTTATTTCTCTCTATCAGTTAGTTCATATGTCTGTGTCAGATTTTATCTTAGTTGCCCACAATTATGGATAATATAAAACACAAACACAGTTTATTTGGGTCATCCCGCATTTTCTGATGATTTTGTCTGGAAAGCGGAACTACAACATTATATGTAAGTGAAGTTTTCGATATGATTTTTATATGATTTAATTTCAAATTCAAGTGGTTCGTGGTTTGATGTTTATATTAATTATGTATTAATTACCTCACCGTCACTCTGACAGTTAGTTGCAGCTTAAACCTCAAGTTTGGCGCATAGTAATATTAGATGTATGTAAAATAATGTCGTTATGTAAATGTTGAATGAGTAGCGTCACAATCGAAGAACCGGGAATTATTTTAAGAAAATTATGAATGAAAAATATAATAGATTTGGATTATTGTCATTTATATTAGGGCCACTTTTTTATTTTGGTATTCTCCCATAAGGTACTCTACATGAGACATCTTATTACCCGATCTATATTTGATAGAGAAAACATAGGCTTCGAGTTTTATACACCAACGGGCAACACGATGTAAATCGTTGCCCGAACGGAATAGCAATCCGTGAAGATAGTAAAATGCACTCCGTACAAATAGAGACAAAAGTGTTCGACTGTTTTAACTATCGCAAAAGTCACCAAATCATACAAGTGATATTTATATGCTGTTGTACACCTACTAAAATAAGCAACAGGACACGTAACACATTTTAAAACTTGTAATAATGCTACTCCTATATCAAATGAGCTAATATCTGTGTAGTGTAGTTTGTGATTTTTTGTAATACTGGCTTATTAGTTAGGATAGCAATGACTTGCTCGTTCACAGTCGTCGGACCATATAAATATATAATTCTTCTTTAACAAAGTAATAATTAGAGCTGTAATCATTAAAAATTTAAGCAGCACCCCAAGAATGATGTGTTAATATACGTATATAGTAACACAGACTACCAAGATGCTGACTTCGCACTCATGAAAGCCAGAACGCTATTTCAGGCAGTCACGAGAGTGTTGAAAGTAACGCATCATCTCATATTAATTGTATTAGTATATTAAAATATATTCAAATTGTTTCACTAAATTATCAATTGTAGGAAATAATTGGTGTAACAAAATTGTGAAATTTGACTACATGAACGGAAACGACAACATGCCTCCAAAGAAAAATCTAGCGATAACGCTATCGTGCGAATAGTTCGAAGAATTGATGGCGTGCCTAACTCGATCCACGCCTACACAAGATACAAGCGAGCTGGCGCGATCTGTAACGCCAGCGAGTTTTTATTAACAACTGGTAGTTTTGCGAAGTGTACGTCGCGTTTCGATAGTAATGAGTCATCAGATGTTGATGCCTTCTTGGACGCTATCATAACATACAAAGAATGTATGAACATAAACAATGATAATGCTTTGCGCTGTCTGCTAATACTTTAAGAAGGATAAGCCGCGATATGGTGAAAAGGCGTAAAGCAAACGTTGACAAATTGGGATAATGCAGTCTTTAATAAAATGTTTATTCAAAAAAGTTGCCCGCAGATTTCGTGTTTCTTGATATATGTTTCAATGGACACTCCGAAAATGAACATATCGAATTTTGTATTTAAAGAAAACGTTCAACTCGATATGTTTATGTACTGAAATACGTACGAGTATTAAAATTCCAGTAAAATGTTATGTCCACAATTTTCACAAAGAATATAACTTACTCCTAGGCATAGAAGCATTTAAACATAGAAATTGACTTTGTAAAAAATATCGTTAAAATACAGGAAAAAGAAAGAAAATTAGATAATTATCCAGAAATAGTAAAACAAAATAATAATACCCAAATCAGAAATGAACATTTAAATAATTTAGAAAAACAAAAATTAGAATGAGTTATATTAGCCCATAATAATATAAAAAAAACACTCTATTACAAAGTTAACCCCTAACGAAACATTGTTTGAAAAAAATGTTAAAATTACTCCCCTCATAAATGAAGAATTAATCCAACAATATAAAGACGAACGAACTGAGTTGTTTGAAATCACTAAAACAAAAATTGAAACAGAAAAGCAAAAACGTCATAAAGAAAACTATAACCCCTTACAGATACCAAGAGAAATGTCTGTTAAAAAGAATCATAGATTATTAAAGAAATTTAGAAACCCATTATTTGAGAGAATAAAAATAAGAGAATATGACTCAACATTAGGAAAAGTAAAAATTAAAAGCAACTAGGCATGAAAAACATTCGGATAAATAGATTAAAACAACAAAACGTTTCAGATGCGTAGCTCAATTGATAAATATCTCACAAGATAACGGATTCTACCCGGCCGACTTAGGACAATGTAAATTAAAACCCTCAGAATAAATTATATATTTCAATTATAATATTACCCTCATATATTGAGAATTCATAAAAGTATCGAAATTAAAATCTATTCTATTAGAACAAATCTCTGATCAAAAGACATTATTCCAAAACTATATAAATATAATAACGTATATTCATAATGATTTAGAAAGTTAAATCCAAAAACTTTTAATAAACGAGCAAAATGCAGCGGAATAGGTAGTATCATAAAAAAACGATATGACAGACTTTTTGAACAAATAAATAAAAACGAACAGATACTACAGACACAAAATGACCAAAACAAAAAAATAATCAGAGACATGATTGACAAATTTAATGAACAAATAAAGAATCTTGAAAGTAACGAAAATCAATTACAAATCCAACTAAATGACATACAAATTATTCTAATAAAAAACCTTGATTGGCAAAGCAAGATAGACATTGATAACAAATTCCAAAAATTAATATTTCTTTTACAAAATATGAACGATTTGTGCAAACAGATCGAAGTCAGCCTAACATTCTATAGCTCACTTTAGTTGAATAACGGAATAGTGCTTCCTTCTCTCTCTCTCAACAGCGAACGCGAAAGAGAGACGCCACGCGTTTCATATGTCTTGACCGGTTTTCGCAGGTAATGACAATGCGCTTGATTTCTTCGTTCTTTATATATAATATTTTTGATTGTATAACATTTATTTGATTTTTAAAAACATATTCAATTTTGAAAAAAATATTCTTTCGTTTGATAAATAAAAAAGGAAGTAATAAATAAATACAATACCGAAGACGACGAAGGAGCAAAACCATCTTGATTATTTTCAATTTTACCTTGTCGTACGCTACAATTAGAAGGCATAGTTTTTATAAAAAAAAAGTAAAAATTAATTAATTTTTAAGTATAAATAAAAACGAATTAAAAGAGAATGATAAAATGTAGTTAGGCAAAATAAAATACAAAAATGTATTGTGGGAACTATAATTACACACACTGATTTTTTTTTATTAAATTGTAATAAATACTGCTTAAGTTTTCTATGTACATCTGTGCATTAATGTTGTTTTTAACTAACTTTATATATAGCATCTCTATAGTTAAATCTTTTATTTAAAATGTTTTTTCCCATTTTTTTTCAATATTTTTGTGTTGTCGAAACCGAACTGATGGTTGTTAGTTCTTGAGTGTTCCACTAAAGCACATCCTATAGTTTTTTTTTTCACAATTTTTTTTATGTTCTGTTAATCTAATCTTAAATATCTTTTTGGTTGGCTAGAAATAAATTCTTTTTTTTGTCCTATCTTTGATCTTATTATATAAATCGTCAACTGTTTTATATTGCTTGTAAACTATGATTAGTTCACACTTTTTTTCTTTAAATAGTTTTATTTTTTTTGGGAGTTAAACGTTGAATATATGGCATAGATATGCATTCTATTTTACTTTTATTACTTCTTATATCAATGGACTCTCCTTTTGTATTATTTAAAATTTTATTCATTGTTTTATTGGGAAAGTTATCAGTTTTTAATAAATTTGTAATTGTGATATTTATTTCTGAACGATAAATACTGGATGTGAGCTGAAGCACTCGATTTTTTTTTGTTAGTGGCAATATGAAGTTTTTGATGAATTGGATGATTTGAATTGTAATTCAAATATCTTGTTAACGATGTAAGATTTCTTTTTTGTACCATTTAATGGAGATAGCGTTATCATTGTTGTAAGACGTCTAGGAACGAAATTTGATCGTTGATTCCTAATTATGACGTAAATTGTATATTTTTATGAAAACTATTGAAAACATCTTCTACTAATTTAATTTTATTAGCAGGTATAATTGTTGTACCAAATTTCTATAAATTCTAAAAACTCTTTCTGAGATAGATTGGTTTTTAAACTAATGATGTTCCACTTTAATTTTATAACTTCTAATATTAATTCTATTAGACATAAAAACTTTTGACTAAAGACCAACAACTCATTGTGACTATATGAGCCATAATAGCTCTAAACATATGTCTACTAACATAACTATACCAATTTGTATCCCAATATATATCTTAAATACTTATTCCTTATATTAATTTACCCCCATCCCTGTTTATAAAAATGATTCCCTCGTTATGCTTAATAAAAAAATAAAGTGTGTATTACCCAGATAATGAAAATAAGTATGTTACTCATAACTGTAAATAAATAATGTATATTATAGTAATAGTCGATATATTAAAATAAATAAATGTATTATGAATATTGTAAGTAATCAAAAAAACGATGGTTGTTCATCTCATGATATAAAATTAGAAAATACTTGGGAACAGATAGAAATTACAAACGACTTAACAATTATAAGCCCCATAGAACAACAAATTCAAATTAATTGTCAAACAAATATTGTGAATAAAAATATACAAGGAGTATATAAATTTAAACTAACAGAAGGGTGTAGAATAAACAACTTTAAATTTAATATTATTCAAGAAAATTACAAAGAAATACAATTCGAAAATTTCGACTCGTTCAACAATTTGAAAATAATTAATCAGAATAAATTGAAAGAAATAAAATCAGTAGATATAAAAACCGAAAATGTTCCACAAATAAAAGAATTACAAATAAATAATAACCATCATACTTATATATTATATTGTATTATTGTAATTATTGTATTGTTTATGATATGTTAATGTTATAAATTTAAGAATAAATGTAAGAACCTATTGAAATCAAAAAAGAATGTATTAAATAATAAATTAAGTAATTTAGAGACAATGGAATAACACCTTACAAGTATTGAAAAATTTTAGAAGGGAGGAATTATGTAAGGCCTTGAAAGTATTTCACAAACATTGTAAGTTGTGACTTTCTGCATCAGCCAAACACCTAGTAGTTTTCCATCATGTTAGAAATAGGATAAATAGCACGTCTCATAAGGTAAGGTTTACTTGCTCTTGTAACTTCTTGAATGCACACGTACACGTCATTGTAGTGCAACAAAAAATTAATAAAGTTTTTTTTATTAAATATTAAATAAATCAATATTTAATATATATATATATATATATATTTCACGGGTGTGACGAACAATTCGGGGTGGAAGTGAATAAGTGTAGTGAAGGACTAAAACATTCATTATTACCTGGACATTGTATTGGATTAGCAGTAATTAAAGGTGAGTTATCTCACTGTCTTTCTAGGTCTAGATTCAACGTATGCGGAGAACTGCAGTGATTTAACATATGTCTGTTGTTTATTAAATGCCACATTAATTGATGATATATTGATTGGAGATTTGTACTGACTTGATACGTGTCTGTTGTTTCTTGAATGACACGTAAATTGATGATATAATGAGTACATTATGTTTATGTTTTGGTGTGGTATTTGTTTGGGGATATATGTGTTTGATCAAATGTTACATTCTATATTATTATGTGCTATTCTGTGTATTCACACTTTGCCTTCCTTAAGAACTCAGTACTGAAGTCCCTCCGCCAGGTTGCGGCATTTAAGAGCATACTACAATTGCTAATCAGGTGGTGGTGACATACAGGGCCGTATTGAGGGCTCTCCGCGCTGGGTCTGCGAATCCAGCTGCGCATCCGTCAATGGCTACATAATGACCACAGAGTGAAATTTACCTGTGTCTGTAATTGGAGTCCCTCCTCTTTTGTGTTTAGCGGTCTTCAGCGCATACGACAGTATTGATCCTTGATCAGGTTGGGAAGGACCTGCTACTATCGGGTCTAAATACCCGCCACGATCGGGTCTAAATACCCGCACCGATGAGGTCTGGGACCTCGTGTGGATTAGATCCACACGGATGTCTGGGACATCCACGGCCGCATCAATCGGGTCTAAATACCTGAAACGATCGGGTCTAAATACCCGCACTGATGAGGTCTGGGACCTCGTGTGGATTGGATCCACACGGATGTCTGGGACATCCTAATTCGTACCTGTAACCTTATTCCTATAGCACTACCTAAAATGTAAATCTCAGTGACCGCTGATTGAGACGGGAATGACATGTTATATTTTGTCATGCAGGTGTGACCGGTACGAGGTGGTCCAGTTGCGGAACCATTCAACGGGGCCGTGTGACCGATAACGTCAAGAACACCACCCGTTTACTCATATATATTATCCTGAACTCTGTATGTAAAATGTATATTATATTCCCGTTAATACATGCAATGAGTTAACAAGGTTTGAAATCAATTTTATATTACATTTTCCTTGTTACCAAGTCTTTTAGTATGCCTTTTATATATATATATATATATATGGTAGAAAAAAAGTTAATATGCCGATCTAGTCTGTTAAATAAGGTACACATGCGAACTTTTGGAGATTGTAAAAGCAGATTAGTTCGAGCAGGTGAAAGGTAAAGGGTATATTGCATTCTAGTTCGGAAAGTAGGAGCAAAAAAGTTTAAAAGGCTTAAACAACTCATCATCATCTATAATATAATTAATTAATTTATAAAAATGTAAAACAGATGCTATATTTCGTCTAAAAGCGAGAGAATGAAACTTAAATATATGTAATAATAATTCATATGAGACGCGGTCCAAGAAAATTAACAAGAAATTTACGGTTATGGAGATAAGATGACAAAAGTAAGATTATAGAAGGAGACAGCGAATAAAATTTTAACTTATTGAGCAGAACTTTGTGATCTATGCGATCAAATGCTTTGGTAAAATCTGTATAAATAGTATCAATTTGTACATTTTTGTCTAAAGTAGCAGAAACTAAATAAGTAAAATTACTTAAGTTAGTTGCAGTTGATCTTTTGATCATGAAACCATGTTGATTGAGGGATATTTGACTTTTCACTGACTATATATACTTTTGTATAATAGGCATTCAAAAATCCTACTAACATTTTACAAGATTGAAATGGGTCGATAATTTTTTATATTTGAAGTGTCGCCAGATTTGTAAATTGGTGTAACACGGACACATTTCCAAAAATCAGGAAAATATTTAGTTTTTATTGCTAAGTTGAATATATGATACAGTGCACGTGAAAAGGGATGATAACAATCTTTAATTATGATATTTGGTACAAGATCTGGACCACAATATAAATGGTTTTTAAGATTTTTTATAGCTGATTGAATTTCATCTTGACACAAATTAGAAATGTTTGAGTAGGAGGAATTGCCAGGTTGCGTGTCACTGCAAAAAGGGGTGTAGACGCTAGGGAAATGGGATGCGAATGCTTCAGCAATATTATTTGGTTTATTGAAAACATCATTATTGTATTGCATACTAGATGGAAACGATGACCTTTTCTTTTTAAAGACAAAATTTCAAAAATGTTTGGGGTCAGTAACAATTGATGATTCACATTTATTCATATAATTAGAGTAAGCTTCCTTCATTTCAACTTTTATTTTAATACGAAATTTACTGTACGTTTGATAGAAAGATGAATCATGAGGGAACTTTTTGTACATTTTGAAATAATGTGCTTTCTTTTTAAGGCTAGATTTTATTTGGGCTGTAAACCAGGGTGGAGATGAATTGCATTTAGTAGTAGAATTAGTTTTCAAATGGGATAGGTGGTTTAGTGGTATCGAGTCGGCCTTTGGATCTTGTGAACCCTGGTTCTATCCCCACAGCCGACAAACAATTTTCACCAAATTAAATCTACCCCTGTGGCTCCCCCTCCACTAACGTCTTTGGGGGCCGTAATTTGACGGCTGGTAACCACACTTCACGCGAAGATAATATATCAGTTACCGAGATCTGCTCCGGTAGAGTAACACACTCAGTAATGGGTAATAGGCGTGATGGTATATTTTAGTTATTTTATTTTAATTAGTTTTCGAATAATTTAGGTATGGTACTACTGTAACGTCGTCTGTGATTCTCCTATTTTTAATTACATAGTTTCGCAGAATAAGCCTTCACTTGACAGAAACATTAGTGCGTGATACTGATATTATTCATTTATTGTAATAATAGTACATCATTGTCCTTTTATTGAACGTTTGAATCTGTCTACACCAATTGTAGTTCGCTAAATAGGTGTGCAGAGGTGTAGTTCAACGGTAATAAAATGTAAGTAAAAAATATATTAACAAATCATTTAAAATAAAAATGTAAATATGGCAGAAATAAGAATGGCGGCATATATGGCGAAACACAATATATAGCATTTAATGTTGCAGAACATTTACCTCATTTGATTAAAATAACGTGTCCAGACTCAAAAATTGTTCCATTATATGGGACCCTATTTAAAAGTTCAAGAGCAAGTGAAATTCTTAAAATTTGTTTATTATAAAATAATTGGTAAATATCCTGACTACCGCGTCTCATATGAATTATTATTACATATATTTAAGTTTCATTCTCTCGCTTTTAGACGAAATATAGCATCTGTTTTACATTTTTATAATTTAATTAATTATTTCATAAATGATTCTAATTGTTTATGCCTTTTAAACTTTTTTGCTCCTACCTTCCGAACTAGACTTCAATATACCCTTTACCTTTCACAGGCTCGAACTCTCTGCTATTAATATATATATATATATATATATATATATATATATATATATATATATATATATATATATATATATATACAGGGTGAGTCTGGGAAGACGCCCCCACCCCCCTTTAACTTTTTTATTATGAGTAATAGAAAAAAATGGTTCATATGAAAAATTTATTATTTTAAATATACTATTTGATGGCAGATGTAGATATTTTTTATAAAGTCAGGTTTACAAGATACGACTATCAACTTTTATTTTTTAAATAGCAACCTATAATTATTTTACTTATATAAAAACCGCCATTTTGTTCTCTTTTCAACGGTGTATTAGTTTTTATTAATGTATCTGAAAAAATTCGAGAAAAATAAGAAAATTGAGAAATACTAGAAATAATTTTTATACAAATATTATAGGTGGCTATGTGAAAATAAACAAAATGTAACAGTGTTATACAACTTAACAAACTAAAGCAACAAATTCAGTATCAAAAATAACTTAAAACAAATTATTTTCACATAGCCACCTATAATATTTGTATAAAAATTATTTCTAGTATTTCTCAATTTTCTTATTTTTCTCGAATTTTTTCAGATACATTAATAAAAACTAATACACCGTTGAAAAGAGAAAAAAATGGCAGTTTTTATTTTAGTAAAATAATTATAGGTTGCTATTTAAAAAATAAAAGTTGATAGTCGTATCTTGTAAACCTGACTTTATAAAAAATATCTACATCTGCCATCAAATAGTATATTTAAAATAATAAAACTTTCATATGAACCATTTTTTTCTGTTACTCATAATAAAAAAGTTAAAGGGGGGGGGGGGTTCTTCCCAGACTCAGCCTGTATATATATACATAACACCCTGTATACATACAGGCTGTTATGTTTTAATAGACCCAGCAAATATCTCGCTTATTTATCAACTTAGCAATTTCTTTCATATAACATGATTTATACAGCAACATGTAAGCTAGTTGATGACGGATGTAAATTCATGATATCATTTCCGGTTTGTTAGTAATTAATATCAACTTTGAAATTTCAAATGGAACATACTATATTTTTTTACAAATTTGAAAAGTGCATCAAATTTGTTTTACAATCATGTAAAATAATCTATATGTTACATTATTAAAAAGTAAAATGGCGGGCACTTTATTAAACACCAAATCGGAAAGAGAATAGTGAGCCATGACTGTGGCTTGCAATAAAACAATTAACTAAATCAATTGTAATTATTATTATTAAACGAAATAATCTTTTTTTGTCATAATAATACAGAAAATAAGAATAAGGAAAACTTAATAACAACAAAATGATTTAGAAAAAATATTCAAAATGGCTCCCAGTCTCTTCAATACATTTTGCACAACGTTTTTAAACAGAATAAGTAGCCATTTATACGTATTTGGTTAGCAGATAAATATTCAATTGCTGCTTCATTTTTATTCTTCAGTCCGTTTAATGTGTTTACTGGTTCATTACAAACAAAATCTGTCACGTAACTCCATATAAAAATCAAGTGGTCATATCGGGAGAAAATGCATTGAAGAGGCTGGGAGCCATTTTGAATATTATTTATAAAATCATTTTGTTGTTATTAAGTGTTCCTTATTCTTATTTTCTGTATTATTATGACAAAAAAAGATTATTTCGTTTAATAATAATAATTACAATTGTTTTAGTTAATTGTTTTATTTCAAGTCACAGTCATGGCTCACTATTCTCTTTCCGATTTGGTGTATAATAAAGTGCCCGCCATTTTACTTTTTAATAATGTAACATATGAATTATTTTACAAGATTGTAAAGCAAATTTGATGCACTTTTCAAATTTGTAAAAAAATATAGTATGTTCCATTTGAAATTTCAAAGTTGATATTAATTACTAATAAACCGGAAATGATATCATGAATGTACATCCGTCATCAACTAGCTTACATGTTGCTGTATAAATCATGTTATATGAAAGAAATTGCTAAGTTGATAAATAAGCGAGATATTTGCTGGGTCTATTAAAACATAACACCCTGTATATATATTCCGGTTGTAACTTAGAGTTTGCACAGTAAAAAGGATAACATGTCTTTATTTCACACGTATTTATAGTGTGTATTATCAGATAGGTTCTTATTACAGCGTGAGAGATTCCGTTAGACATTCATCACATATTTGTTATGTCGTCATCTAATAGGGTTACATAATACCTCCCCTTCTAGATGATGGCTAAGAAATAGTGGATGGAAAAGAAATCTGATGTTCTACTTTATTAGTTGAAAGTGGTAATTGAATGATTTTTGTTTTATCAGATGTCTTTCCTTTACATATTTTATTCTTATATTTATTTATTAATTTATAACATATGAGGGTTAAAATAATAATAATTAGTAATACATACAATATAGTAAAATGTGTTTCATGTTTAGTGTCTAATTCTTGCAGTGGTCTTATAGTAGGAATAGCTTTTGTAAATTCTTCTATATTTTGCAAAATTTTATTTTTGTTTGGTTTTATTTCTAACATCAATGGTTGTGGAAACTTAAGTTTTATTTCTTTATATTTATTTGCAAAAGGTTTGAAAACATAGTCATTAATTTTACATTGACTTGTACTGGAAATCTGAAATATTCATCGTATACTTTTTATTTCTTTAATATTTTTACAATTAATTTCAACGTTCTGTTTATCAGGACTAAATATAATTCATTCATTCGAATTTGGAATACGAATTATATTATTATGGAATGTTATTTGTTTAACTTCACATTTACTATTATTGCTGTTCAATAATTGGTTAGTATATTATTAGTTTTACAGTAATATTGCTTATTATTAATTAAACAATCATCAACCTTAACATTATTGTCTATATACATTGTTGTATCTTGGTCATATACATAGTACATGTCGTTTTGTTTAAAGGGAATCATTGTCATTTGGTATCGTACAAATCGTGAGTCTTCTCTGACATAACAGGAATGGTTATTATAAAGTATATTTTATTTTTATCATGATTACAATTAACAGTTAATAATTTTGAGATTTCGACTATATCATACATGGGTAGCATTTGTTTTAAATTTTCAAAAGATATTAGATTTACATCGAAAGTGTGCAGAGAACAAAAATTTATACTTTCGTTTATTTGAGATAAGGATATTAATCTGTAACAAATTATAATTTTGACATATCGCTTTTTACTTTTCTTTTATGAATTTTCCCTTTTACTTCAATAGTATGGTTTTTATCATTATAATTATCAATTTTTACTTTTTCGAAAAGTGGTTTTTTTAATTTTGTTATCAGTCTAGGATTTTGTTTAAGGGAAGCTTGAGAGGCGTTTTGGAATTTTGTGTGGGTATTATTTGGTTTAAAGCGTTTTAATTTTTCGTTCACGATTTTATTTCGTAATTTATCATGTTCAATTTGTTTATTTTTTTGAAATGATTCTATTTGTTGTTCGTCTGTTAAGGTCGTTCTTGGTCGGATGTGTGAATAATCTCTACCGTATAGTATTTCATTCGGTGATAATTTCGTGACAGAATGTATGGTGTCATTGTAGGCTAGTATAGTTATCGTTAATATTTCGCCTAAATTTTTATTTGGATATTTTTGGAACAAAATTCGCAAATGTTCTATAAGGGTAGAATGTAGTCTTTCTATTGCGTTTGATTTTGGATTACCAACGGGTGTAATATGTAAATTTATTTAATAGTTGTAACAGAAAGTTTTGAACGCTAAATTATCGAATTCTTTCCCTGAGTCGCAAATGATTGTTTGTGGTTGTAATCTTTCTCTAATGAAATTTGAAATTATATTTATAACAGTGTTTTTTTATAAAATATATTTGGGCGTATTTTGAAAACTGGTTAAATATTGTCAAATAGTATTTTGAATCGAGGATTAATATATCTAGATTAATAATTTCGAAAGGTCGTTGGGGGTTGGTGTAAGTTGGTCTTCTAGTTATGGGGGTTGCATATTTGCATTTCTTACAAGTTTCGCATTTATTTATGAATGTTGTTATAGTTTCTGACATTTTTGGCCAGTAGTACTTTGTTTTTAATTTATTATAAGTTTCTAGTATATAACGGTGGTGCCTTTCCGTGATGGTAATTAAATATTATTTCGTCCTGTTCATTCTCGTTTTCTACATCTTCTACTTGTTGGTTAACTCTTATTAAATTTACTGTTCCGAATTCAAACTTACTCTGTATTATTTTATTTAAAGTGTTAGCGATTTCGTCCGTGCAAATACAATAATATCGTATTTTAGGTACTATGTAATTTTGAATAAATTCAAATAGTTGTGTTTCTTTATTTTCTGGTTTTAATGAAAATATAATTCTTAATTTTTTATGATTAAATAATCTTTTTGTTTCTACCTTATTTTCCGTATCTTCCTGTATTATTATTTGATTGTTAGCAACGTTAATTCTGTTTTCTAAAAATTTTAAACCATTTATAGGTTCTTCTGGTGAGGAATGAACAGTGTCGGTTGATAAACTTTCTAGTTCTCTCTCTATATCTTCGACGTTATTTAATAAACTATCTACCGATTCGTTTGAATGATTTTTTAAGAAATTATCGATTTCTTGTGAATTTGCAAGATTATGAGGTAATTCATAAATATTAATTTGGATATTTGTATCTTTAAAAATGTTATTTAATAATTGAATTAATTTAGATTCTTCTAAGTTGTCTAATCCACATGATAAATATGGCATGTTGATTTCAAATAAATCATTTTTGATTAAATAATCTCTTAGAGAGATAAGACAAGATTTTAATTGTTTTAAGTTAACGTTTTCTTTATAGGTGTCTTTTGTATACAAATGTAAGATTACTTTATTTTAAAAATTTTGAATAATTATATTTTTGTTTTTGAAGTTATTCTCGCAGTACTTTTTTCTAGCAAATTGTTCATCTATTTGTAAGGCTAATCCTTTATCAAAACGATTATCTTTAGAAACGCAATGACAAAATATATCTGTTTCAGTTACATCTCCGGTTACATAATTAATCTTGGAAGGTTCTCTTATTCGTAATAGGTAATCAGCAATTTTGTGTTTAGTGTGAGTAGTATATGATAAATTTTCGCCATCTTTTGGGAAGAGTTTAGGATATTGTTCTAATGATTTGTGAATTTTTAGTTTTTGGGTGTTATTTAAATGTTCTGATCGAGAATTTAATTTACAAAAATTTGATTCTGACATTGGGATAAGTAGGAATTCTATATTTTTTATTTTCATTTTTTGATTAGCAAAATTTATTTCGCATTTCAAGTCTTTTAATATATTTATACCAAATAATAAATCGCAATTTTTATTAAAAGTATGAATAAAAAATGTATGAGGTTGATTAAATTTTTTTAAAGTTATGGAATTTTTGCAATGTGCTTTTGAATTGGCTGTTTTAAAGGTCAAATTCTCACTTACAATTTATATAATTTTGACATATTTTCGCTAATAAGATTTACATCTGATCCTGAATCTATTAATACTTGTTGGCGCGAAGCGGCTGATCGGCCGCGAGCCTTGTCTGATGGCGCCACCTGTCAAGCCACAGCTGTCGTACAGAAAACGACAGCGGCCTTAAGTTCTATTCCGCCATTAGTAATTGCATGTTCGACATATTTTATTGTAACTTGTTTTCTGATTAAATATACGGTTGTTAGTTAAAAGTGCCTTCATATCGTTTTGATTTCACGAGCCCACCCTCGTCCGCTAACAGGTTATGGGCCCAGAACGCTATCGTGAATCGAAAAAATAACAGCCGGAAAGTTGCTTTTCTCTCGGATACCGGGCAAGTGTGAACACGTGCCACGACTCATCAAGATGAACGACGGAAACCCGTCTCGGATCGAGTTGCTCCAAAAAGACAACTTCGACACGTGGAGGATCAAGATGAAGTGGCTCCTGGTAAAACACGACAGGTGGGAGTTCGCAGACGGTACGGCGGTCAAGCCAGAGCCCGGCATAGGCAACCAGGATGCCGTACGAGCATGGGAGAGGGCCGACCAGAAAACCATGTCGGACATCATGCTGGCGATAGGTTCGTCGGAACTCAATCAGGTAAAGAACTGCAAAACGGCCCACGAGACGTGGACCAAGCTCCAGGAAATCTACGTCTCGAAGGGGCCGGCCAGAAAAGCGATGCTGTTGAAGAGGTTAACCCTCATGAAAATGGCGGAGGATGGAGACGTGCGTCTACACCTCAACGATTTTTTCGAATGCGTGGACAAGCTGCACGAGATGGGGGTGGACATGAATCAAGATCAGCTCTCGATTATGCTTTTATAAAGTCTGCCTACCATGTTTGAAAGTTTTCAGATCGCTATCGAGACACGCGACGACCTGCCCACGCCGGAGACGCTGCGGATCAAGATCATCGAGGTCGCCGAGGCACGAAGAAACGTCGAGCAAGCCAGCTCGTCGGGGGCCATGATGGCGAGGAACTCCGGCAGGCAGTTTTGCAAGAAGAAGAGGCCCAACAGTCGGACGAACTTCTCGAGGCGACAGGAAATGTCGCGAGAGCAATTCCAGTTCTGTTGCTACGGATGCAATCAAGTGGGTCACGTGAAGCGGGATTGTCCCAGTCCTGCCCGATTCCTACTGGGCAGAGGCGGTGAACACCGCGAACTACATCAGGAACAGGGCGCCGACCAAAGCCATGGCGGACGGACGCCCTTCGAAGCGTGGACGGGGGAGAAGCCGGACATCAGAGGTTTGAGAGTCTTTGGTTGCAGGGTGATCTATATCGACCGCAATCCGGGAAAGGGGAAGCTGGAGCCGCGCGGGCGAGAAGGCATCTACCTTGGGCTCGCGCAGGAGTCAAAGGCCTTCCGAGTCTGGTCGACTAGCGAAAAGAGGGTGGTGGTCACCCGCGACGTCACATTCCGCGAGGAGGACAGGCGTGGGTGGAACGACAACGCCAGCACCAGACCGACAAGAGCACGACCGGACGAGTCGCGCGACTTTGTCGAGACTCTATCCCCATCGAGCGATCGAGAAGTTATCTCGGACCGCGAAGAAGACGACGAGTTCATCGACGCGTTCGGAGACGCGGATTCCGAACTCGACATTAAACCACTCACCGGAGCGATGCACCCCCACCTCGGAAGCAGTAGCGCAGGGGAAGCGCGCAATCCCTCGAGCGACATCGTCCCGGGGAACGGTGGGAACATCGACCGGGGACGCGATCCCGAGCCGGGGAAGAGGGCACGAGGACGCCCACAGAAGACCGATGCAGATCCGAATCAGCAGCACAGCAGTGGTTACAGGCTGCGCAGTACGACGCGTTCCGCAAGTCGAACGACAATCCGGAGCCAGGAGGGATCGTCCTTGCTGTCGGAAATTCCCATTCGACAGGCCCTGGCGAGCGACGACGCAGTCGAGTGGCGTGCTGCCATTGACAAGGAGATGGCGTCGATAATCGCAAATGACACTTGGAGAATCGTAAATCGCCCCAGGAATTGCAAAGCAGTCGGCAGTCGCTTCGTTTTACGAAACAAATACGACTCGACTGGAAACATCGAGAGGCGGAAGGCACGACTCGTTGCCCAGGGATTCAACTAGCGACCGGGAGTTGACTGTTTCGAAACGTTCGTATTTCTCCTCGACGGCGGAGCGATATCGTGGGACGCCAGGAAGCAGCCCACGGTTGCACTATCCACCACCGAGGCCGAATATATGGCTCTTTCGGAGTGCACTATCCTTAGTGCACTCCGAAAGAGCCATATATTACCTGAGGCGCTTCCTCGGGGAACTCGACATCGAGAAGGAGGTCACAGTACACTGTGACAACCAAAGCGCGATCAAGCTCGCGGAGAATCCAGTCTACCATGCGAAGAGCAAGCACATTGATCTTCGACACCACTTCGTGAGGGACGTCATTCGGGAGGATTGGTTCAACGTGAGATATATCGCGACAGAGGAGCAGATCGCGGACGTATTCACCAAGGGACTACCGCGCCTAAAGCATCAGCAATGTACGAGGGAGGCCGGGATGACCTCAGCTAAAGGCGACCGCCTATAGACCAAGGCTCGAGGGGAAGTGTTGGCGCGAAGCGGCTGATCGGCCGCGAGCCTTGTCTGATGGCGCCACCTGTCAAGCCACAGCTGTCGTACAGAAAACGACAGCGGCCTTCAGTTCTATTCCGCCATTAGTAATTGCATGTTCGACATATTTTATTGTAACTTGTTTTCTGATTAAATATACGGTTGTTAGTTAAAAGTGCCTTCATATCGTTTTGATTTCACGAACCCACCCTCGTCCGCTAACAATACTTTATAATTTGATAATTTAATAACAGGAATATTATTTGTGATTGAAGTCATAACTATGTTACTTGGCTTAGAGGCTCTATGAACTCTAAAAAATTATTATCGCTTGAGTAATTTTCAGAATCTGGATTTTCGTCAAGATTTTGATTTTCTTGAGAATGTGTTTCAAAATTTTCGGGTTCGTATTCGATATTTTCTTGTAAATAGTTTTGTTTTATTGTTTGTGTACTCATAGGAATTGTGGTTTTTGTTATTCCGGACATAGGTTGAGGTTTAAATTGTTGTCTAGTTCTAACAACATTATAAGCGTTTTGTCTAGGAGCAAAAGACGTGCTTGGTTTATTAGAATTCTGTTGAACATTTATGGGTTTGGAAGGGAAATGTTGCCCTGGGAATTTTTGTGGAGGTATATTATTGTGGAATGATTTTTGTGATTGTTGAGGATTGTCTGATCTTAACAATGGACTTTTAAAAGTTTGAAGTGCATAATTATAATCGTTTGTTAGTAAATTTTCACACATTTCTAATGTAGTGGGGTTGTTGGTAATAAAAGATCCTCGGATGTGAATTGATAATAATGTAATGAAATGTTTTACGACTAATTCTTGTATTTCATTTATTAATATAGTTTTCTGAGCTGTATTATAAGGTAATAAGTGAACTTTTGATTTATATTTTGCAAAATCATTTTTAAATTGTATCAAAGTGTCATATATTTTGTTTGTATTTTTAGTATTTAAAATTTTTAATAAAATAGTTTCTTTAGTGAGTTTATCTTCGAAATTTTCGGATAAATATATTTTTAAATCTGTCCAGTCTTTAAAAATATTTTCGTTAATCAGATTTACAGCTTTATCTGTTAATTTACTTAAAACTAATGAAAATGCGTATTTTGTTTGCAATGCATTAATAATTGTTGATTGTAAAATTTCGTAGAACAAATCTACTTGTATTATAAAATTTGGTAATCTATTTACATCACCATTATATTCAGGAATGACCGTAGCGAGATTATTGATATCAGTGTAAGTAGTCATTTTGATTTCTGAATTATTTGTATTAGTTATACTATGAATTTCAGAATTATTCAACCTGTTTGGTTTTAAAGTAATATTATTTAATAAGATACTTAGTAATTCAAGTTCTTGATTTGTATCAGATGACTGTGATTCGTTATCTGACATGTGATTGGTAAATTATAAAGAAATAATGAGACTTACAGACTTATTGTGAGTATCTGTATTGTTGAGATCTCTGTTGTTGCGAGGGGCTGATGACGTTCAGTTGACGGATACTTCTTTCTGCGAACTGCTGGGCCTGGTGAACTCGATGGGTCGTATGAATAGACCTCTGGTGCAACCACTGTTTAGGTTGATTGCTGGTTAAAGCGAAGGCTTATTGGTATAGCTTTGCTTTTACGAAGGCTTCTTGCTTGTTAGGCTTCGAATTTCTTCGCACTATTAGTTATTTGGTTCGATCACACTGAGCAACAATTGAAATTGTTGAATAAAGCGTTGTATAGATTTACGGCGAATTTTTCGAGCACACTGACTTCTTTATTTGTGATTCTACCCGGACTGCGCCAATTATATGATCGTGGCCGATATATACGAGCCCCGTCCCACATCAGTTGGCCCACTTGCTGAAATTTTAATTTATGTAGTTATTATAAGAAAATAATTATATTTATGTAATTTAACTGTATTTATTGAACCTAATATTGATATTTAGACTTTTTATATTTAATTGGAAATACATATTTAAAGGAATATTATTTTTTATTACAAAAAATGTAATTGGTTTTTATACATGAAAATTTTGCATTTTATATAGTTTATAAGTCTTCAAATTACTTACACTTTGTTTAGAAATTTGGTAGCTATCGAAGTGGCTATGCATAGATACGTCAAAACAATTGTTGTTTATTGACATTAATTTTTCAAAAGACTTCAAATTAATTTTATACATTGAAATTACTAGAGGTAAAAAGATAGATGAGAATCTTCGATCTATCATAATTAATTTATCTAAAACTGGAAAATCAAATTCAGAAATTGAAAAATTATTATGTTTATCACGATATAGTGTTAGAAATATTGTGCGATTGTACAATACAAGCGGATCCATTGCCTCAAAACCCCAATATGTGAAGAAAAGTAAAATTACAGATATTAATAAGAGAGCATTAAAAAAAGTTATTCGTCAAAATAGACGTGCTAATTACGGAAAACTCAGAGTATTGTGGGGTGAAGCAATTGGAAAGCAAGTTTCAAGATTTACATGCCACAGAGAAGCTCAAAAGTTGGGATTCAAGACATACAAGGTTGTGTTTTAAAATTGTTGTCTGAGTGAAAAATTTCAAAAAATCTATATAATTTTTTAGGCTAAAGAAAAACCGTTATTGACAATAAAACAAAAGCAAAACAGATTGAAGTGGGCTAAAGAACATAAAAACTGGATTCCTGAACAGTGGAATTGAATACATTGGAGTGATGAATCAAGGTTTGAAGTTTCTATTGGTGACAGTAGAAGCAGAGTAATTCGACAGGAAAACGAAGCATATCATTGTATGAAAAGAAAGGTTAAGTTTCCAGCATCTGTTATGGTGTGGGGATCAATGTCTGCAAAAGGTGTAGGAATATTACATTTTATTGATGGAATTATCAACCTATGTCCGGAATAACAAAAACCACAATTCCTATGAGTACACAAACAATAAAACAAAACTATTAACAAGAAAATATCGAATACGAACCCGAAAATTTTGAAACACATTCTCAAGAAAATCAAAATCTTGACGAAAATCCAGATTCTGAAAATTACTCAAGCGATAATAATTTTTTAGAGTTCATATAGCCTCTAAGCCAAGTAGCATAGTTATGACTTCAATCACAAATAATATTCCTGTTATTAAATTATCAAATTATAAAGTATTAATAGATTCAGGATCAGATGTAAATCTTATTAGCGAAAATATGTCAAAATTATATAAATCAAAAATTGTAAGTGAGAATTTGACCTTTAAAACAGCCAATTCAAAAGCACATTGCAAAAATTCCATAACTTTAAAAAAATTTAATCAACCTCATACATTTTTTATTCATACTTTTAATAAAAATTGCGATTTATTATTTGGTATAAATATATTAAAAGACTTGAAATGCGAAATAAATTTTGCTAATCAAAAAATGAAAATAAAAAATATAGAATTCCTACTTATCCCAATGTCAGAATCAAATTTTTGTAAATTAAATTCTCGATCAGAACATTTAAATAACACCCAAAAACTAAAAATTCACAAATCATTAGAACAATATCCTAAACTCTTACCAAAAGATGGCGAAAATTTATCATATACTACTCACACTAAACACAAAATTGCTGATTACCTATTACGAATAAGAGAACCTTCCAAGATTAATTATGTAACCGGAGATGTAACTGAAACAGATATATTTTGTCATTGCGTTTCTAAAGATAATCGTTTTGATAAAGGATTAGCCTTACAAATAGATGAACAATTTGCTAGAAAAAAGTACTGCGAGAATAACTTCAAAAACCAAAATATAATTATTCAAAATTTTTAAAATAAAATAATCTTACATTTGTATACAAAAGACACCTATAAAGAAAACGTTAACTTAAAACAATTAAAATCTTGTCTTATCTCTCTAAGAGATTATTTAATCAAAAATGATTTATTTGAAATCAACATGCCATATTTATCATGTGGATTAGACAACTTAGAAGAATCTAAATTAATTCAATTATTAAATAACATTTTTAAAGATACAAATATCCAAATTAATATTTATGAATTACCTCATAATCTTGCAAATTCACAAGAAATCGATAATTTCTTAAAAAATCATTCAAACGAATCGGTAGATAGTTTATTAAATAACGTCGAAGATATAGAGAGAGAACTAGAAAGTTTATCAACCGACACTGTTCATTCCTCACCAGAAGAACCTATAAATGGTTTAAAATTTTTAGAAAACAGAATTAACGTTGCTAACAATCAAATAATAATACAGGAAGATACGGAAAATAAGGTAGAAACAAAAAGGTTATTTAATCATAAAAAATTAAGAATTATATTTTCATTAAAACCAGAAAATAAAGAAACACAACTATTTGAATTTATTCAAAATTACATAGTACCTAAAATACGATATTATTGTATTTGCACGGACGAAATCGCTAACACTTTAAATAAAATAATACAGAGTAAGTTTGAATTCGGAACAGTAAATTTAATAAGAGTTAACCAACAAGTAGAAGATGTAGAAAACGAGAATGAACAGGACGAAATAATATTTAATTACCATCACGGAAAGGCAAACCACCGTTATATACTAGAAACTTATAATAAATTAAAAACAAAGTACTACTGGCCAAAAATGTCAGAAACTATAACAACATTCATAAATAAATGCGAAACTTGTAAGAAATGCAAATATGCAACCCCCATAACTAGAAGACCAACTTACACCAACCCCCAACGACCTTTCGAAATTATTAATCTAGATATATTAATCCTCGATTCAAAATACTATTTGACAATATTTAACCAGTTTTCAAAATACGCCCAAATATATTTTACAAAAAAACACTGTTATAAATATCATTTCAAATTTCATTAGAGAAAGATTACAACCACAAACAATCATTTGCGACTCAGGGAAAGAATTCGATAATTTAGCGTTCAAAACTTTCTGTTACAACTATCAAATAAATTTACATATTACACCCGTTGGTAATCCAAAATCAAACGCAATAGAAAGACTACATTCTACCCTTATAGAACATTTGCGAATTTTGTTCCAAAAATATCCAAATAAAAATTTAGACGAAATATTAACGATAACTATACTAGCCTACAATGACACCATACATTCTGTCACGAAATTATCACCGAATGAAATACTATACGGTAGAGATTATTCACACATCCGACCAAGAACGACCTTAACAGACGAACAACAAATAGAATCATTTCAAAAAAATAAACAAATTGAACATGATAAATTACGAAATAAAATCGTGAACGAAAAATTAAAACGCTTTAAACCAAATAATACCCACACAAAATTCCAAAACGCCTCTCAAGCTTTCCTTAAACAAAATCCTAGACTGATAACAAAATTAAAAAAACCACTTTTCGAAAAAGTAAAAATTGATAATTATAATGATAAAAACCATACTATTGAAGTAAAAGGGAAAATTCATAAAAGAAAAGTAAAAAGCGATATGTCAAAATTATAATTTGTTACAGATTAATATCCTTATCTCAAATAAACGAAAGTATAAATTTTTGTTCTCTGCACACTTTCGATGTAAATCTAATATCTTTTGAAAATTTAAAACAAATGCTACCCATGTATGATATAGTCGAAATCTCAAAATTATTAACTGTTAATTGTAATCATGATAAAAATAAAATATACTTTATAATAACCATTCCTGTTATGTCAGAGAAGACTCACGATTTGTACGATACCAAATGACAATGATTCCCTTTAAACAAAACGACATGTACTATGTATATGACCAAGATACAACAATGTATATAGACAATAATGTTAAGGTTGATGATTGTTTAATTAATAATAAGCAATATTACTGTAAAACTAATAATATACTAACCAATTATTGAACAGCAATAATAGTAAATGTGAAGTTAAACAAATAACATTCCATAATAATATAATTCGTATTCCAAATTCGAATGAATGAATTATATTTAGTCCTGATAAACAGAACGTTGAAATTAATTGTAAAAATATTAAAGAAATAAAAAGTATACGATGAATATTTCAGATTTCCAGTACAAGTCAATGTAAAATTAATGACTATGTTTTCAAACCTTTTGCAAATAAATATAAAGAAATAAAACTTAAGTTTCCACAACCATTGATGTTAGAAATAAAACCAAACAAAAATAAAATTTTGCAAAATATAGAAGAATTTACAAAAGCTATTCCTACTATAAGACCACTGCAAGAATTAGACACTAAACATGAAACACATTTTACTATATTGTATGTATTACTAATTATTATTATTTTAACCCTCATATGTTATAAATTAATAAATAAATATAAGAATAAAATATGTAAAGGAAAGACATCTGATAAAACAAAAATCATTCAATTACCACTTTCAACTAATAAAGTAGAACATCAGATTTCTTTTCCATCCACTATTTCTTAGCCATCATCTAGAAGGGGAGGTATTATGTAACCCTATTAGATGACGACATAACAAATATGTGATGACTGTCTAACGGAATCTCTCACGCTGTAATAAGAACCTATCTGATAATACACACTATAAATACGTGTGAAACAAAGACATGTTATCCTTTTTACTGTGAAAACTCTAAGTTACAACCAGCCTGTATACATACAGGCTGTTATGTTTTAATAGACCCAGCAAATATCTCGCTTATTTATCAACTTAGCAATTTCTTTCATATAACATGATTTATACAGCAACATGTAAGCTAGTTGATGACGGATGTAAATTCATGATATCATTTCCGGTTTGTTAGTAATTAATATCAACTTTGAAATTTCAAATGGAACATACTATATTTTTTTACAAATTTGAAAAGTGCATCAAATTTGTTTTACAATCATGTAAAATAATCTATATGTTACATTATTAAAAAGTAAAATGGCGGGCACTTTATTAAACACCAAATCGGAAAGAGAATAGTGAGCCATGACTGTGGCTTGCAATAAAACAATTAACTAAATCAATTGTAATTATTATTATTAAACGAAATAATCTTTTTTTGTCATAATAATACAGAAAATAAGAATAAGGAAAACTTAATAACAACAAAATGATTTAGAAAAAATATTCAAAATGGCTCCCAGTCTCTTCAATACATTTTGCACAACGTTTTGAAACAGAATAAGTAGCCATTTATACGTATTTGGTTAGCAGATAAATATTCAATTGCTGCTTCATTTTTATTCTTCAGTCCGTTTAATGTGTTTACTGGTTCATTACAAACAAAATCTGTCACGTAACTCCATATAAAAATCAAGTGGTCATATCGGGAGAAAATGCATTGAAGAGGCTGGGAGCCATTTTGAATATTATTTATAAAATCATTTTGTTGTTATTAAGTGTTCCTTATTCTTATTTTCTGTATTATTATGACAAAAAAAGATTATTTCGTTTAATAATAATAATTACAATTGTTTTAGTTAATTGTTTTATTTCAAGTCACAGTCATGGCTCACTATTCTCTTTCCGATTTGGTGTATAATAAAGTGCCCGCCATTTTACTTTTTAATAATGTAACATATGAATTATTTTACAAGATTGTAAAGCAAATTTGATGCACTTTTCAAATTTGTAAAAAAATATAGTATGTTCCATTTGAAATTTCAAAGTTGATATTAATTACTAATAAACCGGAAATGATATCATGAATGTACATCCGTCATCAACTAGCTTACATGTTGCTGTATAAATCATGTTATATGAAAGAAATTGCTAAGTTGATAAATAAGCGAGATATTTGCTGGGTCTATTAAAACATAACACCCTGTATATATATTCCGGTTGTAACTTAGAGTTTGCACAGTAAAAAGGATAACATGTCTTTATTTCACACGTATTTATAGTGTGTATTATCAGATAGGTTCTTATTACAGCGTGAGAGATTCCGTTAGACATTCATCACATATTTGTTATGTCGTCATCTAATAGGGTTACATAATACCTCCCCTTCTAGATGATGGCTAAGAAATAGTGGATGGAAAAGAAATCTGATGTTCTACTTTATTAGTTGAAAGTGGTAATTGAATGATTTTTGTTTTATCAGATGTCTTTCCTTTACATATTTTATTCTTATATTTATTTATTAATTTATAACATATGAGGGTTAAAATAATAATAATTAGTAATACATACAATATAGTAAAATGTGTTTCATGTTTAGTGTGTAATTCTTGCAGTGGTCTTATAGTAGGAATAGCTTTTGTAAATTCTTCTATATTTTGCAAAATTTTATTTTTGTTTGGTTTTATTTCTAACATCATTATTATTAAATGAAATGATATTTTTTTGTCATAATAATACAGAAAATAATAATAAAGAACACTTAATAACAACAAAATGTTTTTATAACAAAGAGACTGGGAGCCATTTTGAATATTTGTTATAAAATCATTTTGTTGTTATTAAGTGTCCCTTATTCTTATTTTCTGTATTAGTATGACAAAAAAAAATTATTTCGTTTAATAATAATAATTACAATTGTTTTAGTTAATTGTTTTATTTCAAGCCACAGTCATGGCTCACTATTCTCTTTCCGATTTGGTGTATATTAAAGTGCCCGCCATTTTACTTTTTAATAATGTAACATATGGATTATTTTACACGATTGTAAAGGAAATTTGATGCACTTTTCAAATTTGTAAAAAAATATAGTTTGTGCCATTTGAAATTTCAAAGTTGATATTAATTACTAATAAACCGGAAGTGATATCATGAATGTACATTCGTCATCAAATAGCTTACATGTTGCTGTATAAATCATGTTATATGAAAGAAATTGCTAAGTTGATAAATAAGCGAGATATTTGCTGGGTCTATTAAAATATAACACCCTGTATATATATATATATATATATATACCGGGTGGTGCTCGGTGAGTGCGAACATAGGAATTTAACATGGGATATTAGTTTTATGCAATTTCCTGCTCTCCTGTACATTTTACGGAAAAAACTGTAGAGGGAAGATTTGTTCAGAATTAAAAGTTACCCATGAAACTGTTTTTACATGTTTTATTAAGTTTTTGGTTTAGCCGTAACATTAAAAATAAATTTCGAAATTTCTGTTACTTTGTAGTAATAGCCATGACTTTTCTTTTATTTTTATGACAAATGCGTTAAATGTCAATTTTTGATGTTTATTAAAGTTAATCTTATAATTTAAATTAAATCAAAAAAATCACATTTTTTATTCTTTGAACAAAGTTTTATTTTCATATTTAATAATAAATCAGTTTCAAGTTTATCAACAATTTCAATTTTTTTTAAAAATTTTAAATTACAATAATTTAATGTGAAATAATAAGTAATAATTGTAACAATATTATTTAATATACCTACATAAAAAAATAAAGAAATTACAATAAATGTTCAAACAAGCCACCATTTTCAGCAAGACAATAACCAAGTCTATTGTAAAACGAAGTTCTAACATTGGCTAATTGCCTGTCAGCAGAGTTGTGCATCTACGTGTAATCTTTAATTGTCTACATCTACACGTAGACAATACGTCGACAATTCTAGCGACGTAGACAATGTAAACAATGTAGATAATGCATCTGACAGTTGTAAAATTCAACATAACCTAAATTTATTCCTTTATAACTATTACATGTATTCGTTTTCGTGAGCTTGGGGTCATTATCGGTCTTTATATAATAAAACTGAAAAAGCAAGTGCTCATACATTACTAGACGAATGTCTGTCTTGGGTCTTGGGCGAACTGTCATATTTTTAAAATCGATCAACGCGCCATCTCACCAGACAGAGTTTTCTTTGGCGCTATTTTTAACAGTACCAGTTGACAAATTTTCAACGTTTTGCCCTGCACAACTAATTTTTTTTCATGTAATCCCTAGAATAAAAATAAAAATCTCTTACAACATTTAAAATTCCCTAGTTCTAGGGATAAAATTTCTAATCTGACTTAAGTCGACACAGGTGTTTTCATTGTCTACATAGTCTACATTGTTTACATGAAAAATGAAGATGTAGACTACATGATTGTTTACACGTAGAGAATGGCGTAGATTACTTGCAGTAGACTACACGCACATCCCTGCCTGTCAGTAATATTATCACATTCTTCGAATATAGCTTGTCTTAGTAAATCTAAATTTTCGTAGTGTTTAGAGTAAATTTTACTTTTAAGATGCCCCCACAAAAAAAAATCGCAAGGAGCTAGGTCCGGAGATCTTGCAGGCCAATTTATTCCACCACCACGACCAATCCACCGATTAGGAAAAACCAAATCTAAATATTCCCGCACATTTATTCCATAATGAGCCGGGCACCCATCCTGCTGGAACCAAATATCCTCATCTACTGCAGCTGCCTCATCCAATGCAGGACCTATATGATTTTGCAGAAGTTCTAAATACATATCAGAATTTAAATTTCCCATAATTTCAAATGGTATAATCCTGTTCTTAAAAATTCCAACCCAAATATTAATTTTCTCAGGATATTGGGTACCTGTACACACAGTTAAATGATGATTTTCTGTGGTCCACATACGAGTATTCTGAACATTTGGTTCATTATTTAAAGTAAATGTACATTCATCTGTAAAACAAATCGACGAAATAAAGTGCTGGTCCCGATTTGCCTTTTCTTGCATAATTTCACAAAATGTACTTCTAGTTTCAAAATCAGCCAAAAGAAGTTCTTGATGTGTTTGAAATTTGTAAGATTTATATCCATGTGTTTTTAAAATTCTCAGAACTGTTGAATGATGCAAACCACATTCAGAAGCAATATGTCTTATGCTGTACCTTGAATTTTGAGATATCATAGCCAATACCAATTCTTCATTCACTTCGTTATGACGTATTCTGTTATTATTATTATTGCCTTCATTACCATCGGTCACAGCTACACTAGCTGTACTCTCAAATTTTGTAACCAGTTTTGAAATTGTTGATACACTTGGAATTGGTTTATCTTCATATTTAATTGAAAATAAATCCCGCACCCTCCTATAACTATTTCCTCCATAATAATTTTTAATAATGAAGACACGTTCTTCGTTTGAATAAACATTCATTTTATAGCTTACACAAAGATTTAATTTAAATTATAAGATTAACTTTAATAAACATCAAAAATTGACATTTAACGCATTTGTCATAAAAATAAAAGAAAAGTCATGGCTATTGCTACAAAGTAACAGAAATTTCGAAATTTATTTTTAATGTTACGGCTAAACCAAAAACTTAATAAAACATGTAAAAACAGTTTCATGGGTAACTTTTAATTCTGAACAAATCTTCCCTCTACAGTTTTTTCCGTAAAATGTACAGGAGAGCAGGAAATTGCATAAAACTAATATCCCATGTTAAATTCCTATGTTCGCACTCACCGAGCACCACCCGGTATATATATATATATATATATATATATATATATATATATATATATATATATATATATATATATATATATATCTATTTTTGTTTCACTTCCATGGCTATTTGATATCTTCAACGTAATTTTTAATATTTTTTTATTTAATTTCTGTCGTTACAATGCATGTAAATGTAATTCTGTTTATCGATTTAGATGCAGAATTTTATGCTCTACAACATTTATTTGAAGCATTTTTGGCTAAAATAATTTGGGGAGCAATGCGCACGGAAAAACTGTTTTTTCATGTTATTCGCCTATGTACACAGGTATGATGTTCCACCCGGTATATATATATATACCGGGTGGAACATCATACCTGTGTACATAGGCGAATAACATGAAAAAACAGTTTTTCCGTGCGCATTGCTCCCCAAATTATTTTAGCCAAAAATGCTTCAAATAAATGTTGTAGAGCATAAAATTCTGCATCTAAATCGATAAACAGAATTACATTTACATGCATTGTAACGACAGAAATTAAATAAAAAAATATTAAAAATTACGTTGAAGATATCAAATAGCCATGGAAGTGAAACAAAAATAGATAAATGCTTGACGTTTTTCTGTCTATTTGATATTTTACCCCCGACAAATTAATCATTCAACAAAATTCATACAAAAAACTCCATACCTATGATTACAATTTAATAATAAATAAACAATTGTACATTTCAATGAAACGTTTATTTCTTATAGGTTTGGTCATGTAAAAATTATAACCTATCTATTATAATTCAAATATCAAACAATAATTCTCTCAATAAAATAATCACTACAATTTATTATTACAATAAATATTCAAATAAACCTCCATTTTCAGCCAAGCAATAACCAAGTCTATTGTAGAAGGAATGTCGTACATTAGCGAGCTGCCTATTTGTGATTAAGACGCACTTATCCACGATAGCTTCTCTCAAAGAATTAATATTTGGGTGGCGTTGCTTATAAATTTTACATTTAAGATGACCCCATAAAAAAATCGCTTGATGTTAAATCAGGAGATCTGTCAAACGTCAAGCAACTATCTATTTTTGTTTCACTTCCATGGCTATTTAATATTTTGAACGTAATTTTTAATATTTTTTTATTTAATTTCTGTCGTTATAACGCATGTAAGTGTAATTCTGTTTATTGATTTAGATGCAGAATTTTATGCTCTACAACATTTATTTGAAGCATTTTTGGCTAAAATAATTTGGGGAGCAATGCGCACAGAAAAACTGTTTTTTCATGTTAATCGCCTATGTACACAGGTATGATGTTCCACCCGGTATATGTATATATGGTGTCCGTTACCGTTTATTTGCAAGGCATATAAGTAAAGGAAAGAAGTAGGTTTAGGTTTATTTTATATTATAATTTAGCAAATATCTTAAATTCATTTAACATTGGTGACCCCGAGTGAGGAATTTAAGTACGGTATAGCATTATCGGCTCCTTCCACTTCATCCGAAGTGATTACCTGAGAAGTTTCTGCATTGTCTACCTCTTTTAAAGTTCCTGAGATCTGGCCGGCCGACCCAGAGTTATGGATTGCTCAAGTAGAAGCAATTTTTGTAACTCATAGAATCAGTTCCGAATTCAGTAAATTTAGTAACTTAATTACTGTATGGAGTCCTCAATTTGCAAGTGAAGTTAGAGGCACCTCCACAAGATCTTCCTGATTCCAAATTAAAAGAAGCTTTAATTAAACGAACTGGTCTGACAGAGAAAGAAAAATTACAACAATTAGTTAATGTTAAAAACATTGAAGATAAACCTACTTAAATACTCAGGCGAATGCGTCAGTTAATTGGTTCTAAGTCGTCAGATGATACTATTTTGGAAGAACTTTTCTTACAAAAGCTGCCAGTTAACGTTCAAGTCATCATTACTTCTGTCAAGAATTGTTCACTTGACGAAAAAGCAGAGATTGCAGACAAAGTCATCTGTATCGATCAACCAGAAATTTCTTCAATTTCAAGAGAGACTTCAGTTTTGCAACAATTACTGCAAGATGTTCGTGAATTTAAATTATAATTGTCATCAAGATCAACAGCGGAAAACATACCGACATCATCTACTGAACCAGTATGTTGGTATCATGATATATTTGGTTCAAGAGCGAGGAAATGCATTCCTCCTTGTTCCAGTAAATTGCCTGTTTTAAATAAAGAGGTGGTTATTACTTCTCAATTAAATGACATCGCATATCCGATAAATTTTTGTACTGATTATAGCTTAACATCAACAAATTTACTGTACGTAACTGATAAGAATTCTGGACATCGTTTTTTGGTGGACAGCGGGGCTCAGGTGAGTGTCTTTATAGTATCAAGTCAGATTAATTGTGTCAAAAAATCTTTTTCTTTGCAAGCTGCAAATACTACAACAATTGCTACATATGGATTAAAAACTTTAAAATTAGATTTTGTCTTATCTAAAACGTTTACCTGGAAATTTATAATCGCAAAAGTTCGTCATTCATTTTAGGTGCAGATACCTTAAATTATTTCAAATTGTTAATTGTGTGAAGCGTGGTGCTGAATTGGGTACGAATGACCATTATTTGATGGTGCCGCGTATACGTCTGGATAAATGTTGGCGAATGAGGGTAAAAGGCACCGAAAAAATGTTTCGTGTGAAATCTAGTGTACTACAGAATGAGGATATTAGAGATATGTTTGTTGCGAAAATAAATGAATCTTTGCCTGTATGTGAGCCTAATTTTGAATGCAGCATAAATGATGTTTGGATTAAATTTAAGGATACTGTTCTTAAATGTGCAAAAGAAGTTTGTGGTGAATCCAGATTAGGCTTTTGTCCAAGGAATGCATGGTGGAATGATGAAGTGAAAGAAGCAATTGAGGAGAAAAAGACAGCGTATTTGCGATTTCTACCGGAAGTTTAAGTGATGAATAAAAGGTTAAATAAACATGTAAAGAGAGTACTGAGAGAAAGTAAGGCGCGTTTTGATGATTTGATGAGTGAAAGAATGACGAATGATTTTAGTATGAATACAAGAATGTTTTGGTTGCGATGAAAGCGATTAAGAATGCAAATGGTGAGTTATTGTGGAATGAATTAGATGTTAGAAATAGATGGTGTGAGTATTTTAGAGGTTTATATGGTAGCGTAAATGGATCGAATTGTTGTAGTGGAAATGCAAGAGAAAATGTTAGAAGTGATGAATGGGATATAGATGAAAGTGATGTTAGTTTTGCATTGTTACGTTTGAAGAATGGTAAAGCTCCTGGTTTGGATGGTATATCGAATGAGATGTTGAAGTATGGTGGTGAGAGATTATTTGATTGGTTAGTTTATTTATTTAGATTTTGTTTGAAACGGTGTGTGGCTCCTGATGATTGGAAACGTGCTATCATTTGTCCTTTATGTAAGGGCAAAGGTAGTTCGAGTAATTGTACTAATTTCCGTGCGATAAGTTTGTTGATAGGGAAGTTGTACGGGAAGATTCTTATTCACAAGGTACGAACCTTAACAATCTCCATGTTGAGTAATATGCAAGGTGGATTTTTGCCTGAGAGAGGGTGTGTAGATCAATTGTTTTCTCTTCGTATGATTGTTGAGAAATCACTTGCCTTAGCAAGAAGGTGTTCAGTGGCTTTCTCGATCTTAAAAAAGCATATGATAGTGTTCATCGAGATATTCTGTGGGATGTACTTCTAGAGTACGGTATAAATGGTAATTTGTTAGGAGCAATTCGTGCATTATACGAAGATAGCGAGGCTGTGGTGAGAGTTGATAGTAGATTGAGTGATTGGTTTTCTATATATGTTGGCGTGAAACAAGGTTGTGGGATGTCTCCGTGGTTGTTTAATTTGTATATGGATGTGTTGTTTACGAAAATCGCTGAATGGGGTGCATGGTGTACGTATTGGTGGCAGTGTAGTGCCTGCGTTAGCTTATGCGGATGATGTAGTTGTAATGGGTGAATCTGAAGAACAATTAAGAAAAATGATTCTAAGTATAAATGAAGTAGGAAAAGATTTAAATCTATTACTGAATGTAATATGTAAAGTGTTAGTGTTTGAGAAGAGTGATTTGGTGACTGATTGCAATGTTTCGGTGAATGGTGTGAGATTGGGTCAAGTAAATGAGTTTGTATACTTGTGGAGTGTGTTTTCGAGGGATGGACGTATTGATCGAGAGATTGAAAGAAGAGTATCTGCTGGATGTAAGATATTGGGTGTTCTGGGAACCTTTACTCGGAACGTGAATGTATCCAGAGATGCTCGATTGAGTGTTTATAATGGTGTGTTAGTGCCTACGTGGATGTATGGTAGTGAATGTTGGGTATGGGTAAAGAAACATGAACGGCGTATAACTGCTGTGGAAATGAGGTATTTGCCGGGTGTGTGTGGATATACTAGAAGAGATCGTGTCCGGAATACATTGGTGTATGATGAATGTGAGATTGGGAAGAATGTTGTAAGAAGAGTGGGAATAAGTCAGTTGAGATGGTTTGGTCATGTAGAACGTATGTCGAATGACAGATTGGTGAAACAGGTGTATGCTGGTGAAATTGAGAGTGAAAGTTTGCGTGGACGACCCAGGAACAAATGGATAAATATGATTGAAAGGTTGTTGCGTGAGCGAAAGATTCTGAGCGTGAAGAATAAACGAACTTGTATGAAAAGAATTATGAATATGGTTGAAGCAAAAGTGGTGTGTCAGGATAGGAATGTTTGGAGAAAATTAATTGTGGGATAAATATGATGAATAAGGACAAGCGTATGATTCTTGATTTTAGATTCATTGGTTAGATTTTTCGAGTGTTTACCTGCAATTGTGTGGAGTTCACCTTCAAAAACAAGCGCAGGGAGATACTCCCTTCCTTTCTTATCTTTTTATTCATTTTCTGTTTTTACTATAGAGTGTCCTACTGCAATTGTGTGGAATTCTATTTTAAAAACAAGCGCAGGAAGACACTCCCTTCCTCATATTTTTTTTTACTTCATTTTCAGTTTTTACTAAACAGTATGTAACTGCAATTGTGTTAAATGTATTTTTAAACAAGCGTAGGCGATGCTGCCTTCATTTCTTATAGATTCGTTGTTAGAGAAGTGGGCGTAAGTGAAGATTTATGAAACAGGTGTACAGGAGCGAATGGATGAATGTTTGTTGCGTGATCATGGATTTTGGTTGTGAGAAAAGAAAGAGTTCGTATGGAGGAAGTGTTAATGTGGTCGAAACGAATATCGTGTGTCAGGATGAGAATGTTGACGGGTTCGTGCTACCCCATTTAATGGTATATAGCGTGATGTTATGTATGTATGTATGTATGTTAATTGATCTTCCTGCTAAAAGGTTGTTGGAATCGGGTTGTCCAATAGAAAAACCATCAAATGTCAAAATCGTATTCAACGTGACAGAAAATTCCAATTCAAATAGATTTTTTACTGTTTTATCTCAATATCCAAAGCTGACTACACTCATTGATTTTAAATGTCAAAAGAGTCATTCAATTAAACATTTTATAATAACAACTGACTCACCGACATTTGCTAGACCACGACGTTTACCACCAAACAAATTACTTATTGCTAAATCGGAATTTGACAAAATGCTTTTAAAAGGTTTAATTCGACCTTCATCTAGTAATTGGGCTTCGCCACTACATTTGGTAAAAAAAAAAATGGGGAATGGAGGCCTTGTGATGATTACAGAGCTTTAAATGTACAAACTGTTCCAGACAGGTATCCCACTCCTCACATACAAGATTTTGCTTCAAATTTAGAAAATACAAATATTTATTCAAAATTATATTTGATACAGGCTTATAATCAGATTCCAATGGATGACGATTCTATCGCCAAAACAGCTATCACAACGCCATTTGGACTTTTTGAATATACAGTCATGCCGTTTGGATTACGCAATAGTGCTCAAATTTTTCAACGGTTTATTGATCAAGTAATTAGAGGATTAAACTTTTGTTTCGCATACATTCACGATTTATTAATTGCTAGCAAATCCATTCAACAACATAAAAAAACACTTAGAAATTATATTTGGTAGACTACAGGAGTAGGGTATTTTAATTAACATAGAAAAATGTGAATTGGGTGTAAAGCAAATTGATTTTTTATGTCGCACTATTTCTCAATCTGGAATTAAACCATTGAAAAGTAAAGTTTATGTGAATTTTTGGATTTAATTTATTTTTATCATCGATTTATCCCTGATTGTGCGATAATTTTACATCCAATTAACAAGTTATTAGATACCTAATTCAAAAGATTTTTTACTGTTTTTCTCAATTTCCAAAGCTGACTACACCCATTGATTTTAAATGTCAAAAGAGTCATTCAATTAAATATTTTATAATAGAAATTGTTTGGAGTGATCAAGCTAGGAAAGCATTTAACGAAATTAAATAAAAACTTGCTCTCACGACTTGTTTAACTTTTCCTTCACATACCGCTCAAATCAATATTATGGTAGATGCTTCAAATGTGGGTTTTGGGGCTGTGTTACAACAATATAATAATAACAGCTGGCAACCTATTGCTTTTTTTCTGTGGCATTAACTGATACACTATTAGCAATATTTTTGGCAGTATAGCAGTTTCGTTATTTCATTGAAGGTCGAGAATTTTATATAGTAACTGATCATAAACCGTTAACATTTATTTCTAAAATTAAACAATTAAATTTAAATTTTTTGAAAAATCATGAGCATTCGCCGGGATTTGAACCCAGAACCTTTCACTCGCTAGGTGACTGCTCTACCAATTGAGCTACAAATACTCGGCGAATTTTATACTCATGATTTTTCGTGCAATGTTTTTAGTTGTTAGAATTGTAAAATGACATGGATTGCGTCAATTCGTTACAATCAACAACTGTAGTATGCATTGGCTGATTACCTGGTGAAATAGTATAAGAATTAATTAGTTTGACATGCCGTCATCGTTGGTTAATAATTTAAATTTTTTGAAAAATCATGAGCATTCGCCGGGATTTGAACCCAGAACCTTTCACTCGCTAGGTGACTGCTCTACCAATTGAGCTACAAATACTCGGCGAATTTTATACTCATGATTTTTCGTGCAATGTTTTTAGTTGTTAGAATTGTAAAATGACATGGATTGCGTCAATTCGTTACAATCAACAACTGTAGTATGCATTGGCTGATTACCTGGTGAAATAGTATAAGAATTAATTAGTTTGACATGCCGTCATCGTTGGTTAATAATTTAAATTTTTTGAAAAATCATGAGCATTCGCCGGGATTTGAACCCAGAACCTTTCACTCGCTAGGTGACTGCTCTACCAATTGAGCTACAAATACTCGGCGAATTTTATACTCATGATTTTTCGTTTTCCGTTTTCCGAGTATTTGTAGCTCAATTGGTAGAGCAGTCACCTAGCGAGTGAAAGGTTCTGGGTTCAAATCCCGGCGAATGCTCATGATTTTTCAAAAAATTTAAATTATTAACCAACGATGACGGCATGTCAAACTAATTAATTCTTATACTATTTCACCAGGTAATCAGCCAATGCATACTACAGTTGTTGATTGTAACGAATTGACGCAATCCATGTCACTTTACAATTCTAACAACTAAAAACATTGCACGAAAAATCATGAGTATAAAATTCGCCGAGTATTTGTAGCTCAATTGGTAGAGCAGTCACCTAGCGAGTGAAAGGTTCTGGGTTCAAATCCCGGCGAATGCTCATGATTTTTCAAAAAATTTAAATTATTAACCAACGATGACGGCATGTCAAACTAATTAATTCTTATACTATTTCACCAGGTAATCAGCCAATGCATACTACAGTTGTTGATTGTAACGAATTGACGCAATCCATGTCACTTTACAATTCTAACAACTAAAAACATTGCACGAAAAATCATGAGTATAAAATTCGCCGAGTATTTGTAGCTCAATTGGTAGAGCAGTCACCTAGCGAGTGAAAGGTTCTGGGTTCAAATCCCGGCGAATGCTCATGATTTTTCAAAAAATTTAAATTATTAACCAACGATGACGGCATGTCAAACTAATTAATTCTTATACTATTTCACCAGGTAATCAGCCAATGCATACTACAGTTGTTGATTGTAACGAATTGACGCAATCCATGTCACTTTACAATTCTAACAACTAAAAACATTGCACGAAAAATCATGAGTATAAAATTCGCCGAGTATTTGTAGCTCAATTGGTAGAGCAGTCACCTAGCGAGTGAAAGGTTCTGGGTTCAAATCCCGGCGAATGCTCATGATTTTTCAAAAAATTTAAATTATTAACCAACGATGACGGCATGTCAAACTAATTAATTCTTATACTATTTCACCAGGTAATCAGCCAATGCATACTACAGTTGTTGATTGTAACGAATTGACGCAATCCATGTCACTTTACAATTCTAACAACTAAAAACATTGCACGAAAAATCATGAGTATAAAATTCGCCGAGTATTTGTAGCTCAATTGGTAGAGCAGTCACCTAGCGAGTGAAAGGTTCTGGGTTCAAATCCCGGCGAATGCTCATGATTTTTCAAAAAATTTAAATTATTAACCAACGATGACGGCATGTCAAACTAATTAATTCTTATACTATTTCACCAGGTAATCAGCCAATGCATACTACAGTTGTTGATTGTAACGAATTGACGCAATCCATGTCATTTTACAATTCTAACAACTAAAAACATTGCACGAAAAATCATGAGTATAAAATTCGCCGAGTATTTGTAGCTCAATTGGTAGAGCAGTCACCTAGCGAGTGAAAGGTTCTGGGTTCAAATCCCGGCGAATGCTCATGATTTTTCAAAAAATTTAAATTATTAACCAACGATGACGGCATGTCAAACTAATTAATTCTTATACTATTTCACCAGGTAATCAGCCAATGCATACTACAGTTGTTGATTGTAACGAATTGACGCAATCCATGTCACTTTACAATTCTAACAACTAAAAACATTGCACGAAAAATCATGAGTATAAAATTCGCCGAGTATTTGTAGCTCAATTGGTAGAGCAGTCACCTAGCGAGTGAAAGGTTCTGGGTTCAAATCCCGGCGAATGCTCATGATTTTTCAAAAAATTTAAATTATTAACCAACGATGACGGCATGTCAAACTAATTAATTCTTATACTATTTCACCAGGTAATCAGCCAATGCATACTACAGTTGTTGATTGTAACGAATTGACGCAATCCATGTCACTTTACAATTCTAACAACTAAAAACATTGCACGAAAAATCATGAGTATAAAATTCGCCGAGTATTTGTAGCTCAATTGGTAGAGCAGTCACCTAGCGAGTGAAAGGTTCTGGGTTCAAATCCCGGCGAATGCTCATGATTTTTCAAAAAATTTAAATTATTAACCAACGATGACGGCATGTCAAACTAATTAATTCTTATAAACAATTAAATAATTACTCTCCTCGCGAAATACGACATTTAGATTACATTTTCCAATTTACTAATGACTTTCATCATGTTTCAGGTAAACAAAACCCTGTAGCCGACGCCTTATCTAGATTGCAAATTACCAGCATTTATAAACACGAAAATATTAACTACGAACAAATGGCTAAATGTCAGAAAGTTTATTGCGATTTACTCAATTTAAAACAAAATAATAGTAGCAATTTAAAATTAATTAATTTCGATTTGCCAAATTCTAAAATTAAGTTAACTTGCGACATTTCTTTAGCTTCTATCAGACCTTTTGTACCTCCGTGTTTTCGTGAACTCATTTTTGAACACTTTAATTCATTATCACATCCAGGTGTAAAAGCCACAGATAAACTTATTAGTTCTAAATTTAAAAAACAAAACAAAAAAATGTTTGAAATGTCAACGTTCAAAAATTACCAGACATACATTTTCTCCTGTTGAAATTACCTCCATCAAATGGTTTTTCCTACGTTTTAACTTGCATAGATCGTTTTATTAGGTGGCCGGAAGTGATTCCGTTGAAAGACATTACAACCAAAACTATTGCCAGAGCTTTCGTC
This sequence comes from Pterostichus niger, assembly GCA_947425015.1. Taxonomy (NCBI): domain Eukaryota; kingdom Metazoa; phylum Arthropoda; class Insecta; order Coleoptera; family Carabidae; genus Pterostichus; species Pterostichus niger. The sequence continues at coordinate 11,110,238 of OX380347.1, forward strand.
GAAGGTTGGATTTCTCGTATTGGAATTCCATCTTCGGTCACTTCTGACAGAGGTCTACAATTTAATTCTTTATTTTAAAATTCATCTTTATTACTCGGATTTCATCACATTTCTACTACTTCATAACATCCACAAGCAAATGGCATGATTGAACGATTTCATAGGCAACTGAAAGCTGCTTTGAGATCGTGTGAAAATCCATCTAATTGGACAGTATTCGTACCCATAATTTTATTAAGTTTACGAATCAATTACAAAGAGCCAATCAAATGTAGTGCAGCTGAGTTGGTTTATGGTTCTAAAATCTTCCTCCCTGGAGAGTTTTTACTGAATTCAAATAAATTGAATGACATCAATATTGACTCTTATATGACGATGATTAAATCAGCAATTGGCAAATTCATACCACCTGCGTCACGAAATGAAAAAGAAAAAAATTTACATTCATCCTGTTTTATTTAAAGCAACTCATGTTTTTATTAGGACCGATTTTACAACAACCTTACAGGTCCATATAAAGTTTCAGATCGTTTTAACAAGTTTTTAAAGTATTAATCTATAATAAAAGCAAGACGGTAATAATAGATAGATTAAAACCAGCTTTTTTGACTTGATATTTAGTTAAAGACACTAACTTGACTCTTAGTTTTCTATGTATACATATATTTTTTTCATTTATTATTTATATTGTTTGTTTGTTAGTTTTCTTTTTGGACGGAGTATTGTGGTGCCCGTTACCGTTTATTTGCAAGGCATATAAATAAAGGAAAGAAGTAGGTTTATTTTATTTTATAGGTTGCTATGAAATATTTGAATTTACTATTTTTTATGTTTTATTATTATTGTGTTAGTTACTATAAACAAGTTGATTGAAAATAAAATATTTTGTGTTTCTTTTAGTTAATTTATTCTACAAGTTTATATAATTTAGCAATTATCTTAAATTCATTTGTCTACTTTTTTTTGTTATATAGGAAATTCAATGGTAAAATTTTGATTACACCATAAATTTTTCCCTATTAATTTTAGAGCAAAAGTTTAAATATAAAGAATTATTTATTGATATACGAAGATCTTGTCACGAGATACAGGTAAATTAAAATTTCCATCTTTAAGCTGTTTACAGAGTGCCATGAAAAATAAAACAAATAATAGTATTGTTTAGTATTCTTTGAGTTTGACAGTTTGTGTTCTTTTAATTGTTACTTCGGTTTCATTAAGATTAAAATAATGGAAAGATTTACTACAAATGAAAAAGTTCAGTGTGTAAGATGGTATTTTGGTGGTAATTCGATTGCTCGAGTGAGGGATTTATTCCGCAATTTTTTTGAAAATCGTCCTATTCCTTGCACTATGGCCATTCACAGAATAATTCAACAATTTCATTAAACTGGCTCTGTGATAAAACTTTGCAAAAATTGTAGGAATAACAACGAAGGACATCATGAGCAAAATTTGAATGAGAATAAAATTAATGAAAACAAACTGAATCTCCTTTTATGTGTAACTGAAAATTCAAATGTTAGTGTGCGTCAAATAGCTGCTGAATTAAATTTGCATCCTTCAACAGTACATAAAGTATTAAAAAAGAAAAATATTTTTCTTACAAATACCCAACCTACAAAGAAATTTTTGAAGCTGAAAAAATTACAAGAAGCGTGTTTTGTGAATTTATTATGGAAAAATGCATTTTGGACAGAAATTTTTTGAAATTAATTTGTTTTACTGATGAATCTACATTCACTTTACATGGAGAACCAAATACACAAAATTATCGGTATTGGAGCCAAGCAAACTCTCATTGAATTTTAACAACACATACCCAATATCCAGAGAAAGTTAACGCCTGGGCTGGAATTTTTGGAAGATTTATAATTGGACCATTTTTCGTATATAATATCACAAGGGACTCAAGTTTTATCAGTAAACTTTTCTTGAAAACATTGTTTACCTAGCAACATCGTGAGAGTCATCTGTTCGAATAAATCACGAGAGCGTAGCTCGAGAGATTTATTCTGAGCAGATGACTCGAAGGATGTTGCTTAAAGGTAAACAATGTTTGAAAGAAAAGTTTACTGATAAAATAAGAGTCGCGAGTGGTATTTGTGAAGAATATTTCTCGAATGATATCTCTATATTTTTGTATTAAATTCAAAATTTATTTTAAATGTGATTATTTTAATTAGGTAAATATTCTCCAGATACTACCTTGACACTTTTTTGTATTTTCTGATTTCTTATTTTCTATTTCGGTACAAATTGCCGCCAAACACGCATCTCCAAAACGATTCACTTCTGACATTTTAGAAAACTGATTGTTTATTTTGAAAATGTGGTGTTTGTGTCTCCTAGGCAACGGCGATTTGTCGGTGACAAATGGTCTTGGGCATTTACCGCGCGACAAACCCCCGTTGCCAAGGCATTTGTTACTGTAATTGTTTATGAAACTATGTAAAATTTGTCAGTATAATTGACATAAGTGAAATAATCATTGAAAACAATTTAAATAGTGACAAATACTTGGATATACTGCAAAATGACATTGGTCCGCAATTAGAGGAATATTCTGTCCAAGATAATGTTGTATGTTATCAACAAGATGGATGTCCGGAACATTGTAGTTGGAATTTTATTTCTCATACTATAAGTAATATTACACTCTATGTTCTCAAGTGAATACGACACGCCTGAAAACGATAACGGCACAGACGACGTGCACGCTCTAATTAATCAATTATCTAATTTTATATTACGACCAAGTGTATTACAAAAAAATTCTAATATAGTTAATATGACTACCATGTCTGAGATTGGAAATCTAGTTAAAATCATTCCAGAATATAATGGAAATATTAATATTTTAAGTAATTTTATGAACAAAGTAGTTCAAGTCTATGATATATTACGATCATTCACTAAACCAATATTCAAAAACTTTTGTTATTCGGTTTAATTTCAAATAAATTAAAAGATAAAGCTGCAGAATACTTATCTACTAACAAGTTCCAAAACTGGGAAGATCTTAAAGAATTTTTACAAGATAACTTTGTGGACAAATCAAAAGCAGAAACTATTCTACTCGAAATAATTTATTGTAAGGCTAGAAACAGTCCCGATACAACTTTGAGTACTATTATAGAATATTTCAATAAGTATAAATCTAAGATACTTCTTACTAACTATTCACAAGACCAAAAGAATGCTATCATCAAGGAAAATCAAAAAGAACATCATTTCAATACTTTGCTTCCAATGTCAATTAAAGCCTCATTTGTTGTTAAAAACCCTGGCACTCTCGAAAAATGTGAAAAATTACTAAGAAATAAATTTAATTTTGTGAAGAAAAAATACGAACCATTTAAAAAAACAACCCACCTCAAAAAAATATATATGTATATATATATACCGCCTGTCCCATTTAACTTGACAACTTGAAATAACTCAAAAAATACGCGATGTACCAAAAATTGAGCCGAGCCCAAATCTTAACAGTTTTGAAGGGGGAATCATTCTATGCTAAAATCAGGACCCCCCTGCCTCCAGTGGGTTGGGCGGCGGGCAACATTGAAATCTTAAATAGGAACCCCCATTTTTTATTTCAGATTCGGATTCTACGGACAAAAATACATAAGTTTTGTTAAATTTTTTTTCTGATTTGTGATAGGTGGCGCTGTAATCGCAAAAATTTGATTTCCGAAGATTTCCGACCGTAATTTGAGTGGTTTTGAGAGATATAACATCAATTATTGATTATATGTGCTGATAGAAGCGAAAGAACTAAAAGGATCTAAGAGTTAAAAGAGGCGCAAAATTAGGCACTAATCATTTTCTTCTGGTAGCTCGTTTTAAAAAACGAGGTATACAAGACATTGCCCCTAGTAAATAAAAACAAAGAATCTCTTTAGACGTCCGAAAGTTAAAATCAGAAAAATTGCTTCCAAGCAGCAGTAGAAATTTGCTTATTCAAGACATCTTCAAGTAACAGGAAACAAATGTCATGGTGGTCGGAATAAATCAGAGCATGCGTTAATAAGAAAAAGCTGCTATGGAAGAAATATCTAACTGCCAGAAGTACAAATACTTCTGAGGAATATAAAAAACAAAGAAAAATCGTAAAAAAACAGTATCAAAGAGGCAAAAAGAGATAGTTGGAAAGAATTCGACAAAAAGATGGAACTTGACTATAAGGGGAACCAAAAATTATTTTACAGTATTTTAAAGAAAATAATAAAGGGACAGAAAGTAGCAATAAGGTATATAAAAAATAAAGACGGAGAGATAGTAATTAATGATAACAAAAGATAACAGAAGTATGGCGGGATCACTTCAAATGTGTACTGGAGGGCGATGAATCAAAAGAACGTATAATCACTGCTAAGCGCCCTGCAAGAAATGCATCGCAAAGTATAGAGTATATCGAAGTCAGGAATGCAATTAACATGTGCAAAAATGGAAAGGCTCCGGGAGATGCCGGAATTGGTGCAGGGCTAATCAAGTCAATGGGAGAAGATGGTGTTATACGATTACATAAAGTAATAAACGCTGCATGGAAAAATAAGAATAAACCAAAAGACTGGGAAATAGCAGTAATTGTGCCCATATTTAAAAAAGGAGACGCTATTGTCTGCGATAACTACAGAAGAGTTTCCCTACTAAGTCATGCGACCAAGATATATGAACGCATATAATAAAGAAAACTACGTACAGACCTAGAGGGCAAAATAGCTGATAGTCAACACGGATTTTTAGCAGGCAGGGGGACGCAAGACTTGATCCTCGGCCTAAGACAACTGATTGCTAAGATTTGAGAACATAATAAAGAGCTGTATATGTGTTTCGCAGACCTGCAAAAGGCATTTGATAGTGTTTCCCGGGATAAATTATGGCAGGCGTTATACAAAAAAAGATGTCAGTGTGCACCTTGTCGAGGCAATACAATCGATGTACAACTACAGCAGAAATTATGTAAGAACGGGTAATATCAGATCAGAAGAGTTTATAACAACAAACGGTGTGATACAAGGAGGAATACTCAGCCCCCTATTATTTATCACTATAATGGACGACTTAGCAAAAAAAGTAGGCAAAGAAATACGAGGGGCTAGAGTGGGCGTGCGAAAGCTGGAGACTGTCATAATAAGAGAGTTAATGTACGCAGACAATTTGGTGCTCATCGCAGAAAATACAATACAACTGCAGAACATACTAGATGTATGGAACAGAGTTCTGACTGAGAATGACCTAAAGATTAACGTAGCTAAAACAGTAGTGATGCAAGTAGCAAAAGAGGTAAATGCCCTAAACATTATGTTAGGAAACGCTGAGGTTAAACAAGTAGACACTTTCAAATATCTCGGGGCTATGCTAGAACAGTCCGGTCACATAGAGTGCGAGCTAAACAGTAGAATAAGCAGCGCTACTAAAGCATATTAAGCCATGGGATATTCTTTCTTTTGGAAAAAAGATATTTCGAAAGCAACAAAATCAAGAGTGTACAAGGCGATTATTGTGCCCATCTTAACTTATGGCAGTGGATCGTGGACTTTAATGCAGAGGCAAAAGTAAAAAATCCAGGCGTGCGAAATGAAGATATTGAGGAGGATCGAAGGAGTAACCAGTAGAGACAGAATAAAAAACGACGAAGTGAGAAGAAGACTCAGTGTTATTTCAATATTGAAAATAATAGAGGGTAACCAATTACGTTGGTTTGGACATTTAGTACGCATGACGGACAACAGAATAGTGAAAACAGTGTGGGAGATGAGAGTGTATGGAAGAAGATCAAAAGGAAGACCAAGACAATCGTGGGACCAAAACGGGGTAGCTTAAAAAAACAAAGCTTCAAACCTCGACAACCTAATGGGTAACAGAGGTGAAGATTAAGTAAGTATATATACATATATATATATATATATATATATATATATATATATATATATATATAAATTACAAAACTTGAATTGAGATTCGAGTTTTAAAAAAAAAATTATTTCTCACAAAGATTTATTATAACATTCAAAAGTAGATCTTTACAAAACAGAGGTCAATTCTTAACTACATTGTGAGAATCTAACATAAAAAATGAAATATGACTACAGCTACTAGTGGGGATTCTTGCGGATTCAGCGTCTTCTATGGAAATAGTGGTTCGCTAACTCCTCCCTCCTTAAAATTGAGCTTCATCGGGAAGAATCAGGTTCGATTTATTGGCTGATATTCTCGATTGAAGGTCTGGACGTTCGGTTGATTTGGATTTTGAAAGCCATTTTCTTCCGTAAATTATCGTCACGATGATGCCAGGAATGATAATAATTACGTATAATATTATCGTGGGGTAGTTTAAGAGGTTATTGTTGTCTTGATCTTGTTCTATTTCTTCGTACTTGTTTATTGGTATTTTTAATTCTTGGATGGAGTTCAGGTCAACTGTCATTTTTGGTATTTGCGAAGTATTAAGCTTGATATTGAAGTTTTCTATTATTGTTGGTTTGCCAAAGGTACCTTCTTTGAAGTTTAACTTCTGCTTCTGAAATTTTATTTGGCAATCGTCTTCTTTAATTAAGAATATACCTTGTAAATTCTTTATTTCGTCGCCGTGCTTGCAGTAAGCTTGAATAACATCAGGTTTAGGAAGTACGGCTAAAAATTGATTCGCTTCTTCTAAAGTTTCTATATGATTTCGTTTAATGTTTATTCTTAAGTACTCGCAATTTTCGTTCTTGTTTCTTGAGATGATATTCTTCTCGCAGGTGTCATCTACTTCTGACATTTTGTTTGGACATTGATAATTATTATTTCCTTTAGTACATACGCCATTTAGAGCTTTAATATGACCATCGATTGATTTTAAATAATATTCATTACTTGGTATAATTGTTACAAATTCAGACTGATATCGGGTAGGTATTGGAATGAGATGAAGTATTTGGAAATCTGTTTCATAATTAATAGGAATTACGATAAAATAAATTATTTTATCTAATTGGAGTTTACAATTTACAGTAATTAATTTTTCTAATTCTGGTATATTTTCCGGTAATGGTTCGAGAGGTAATTCATGATTATAGTATTTTGAAATTTTATTCAATTCTACATACAGATCATTAGTTTTTATTATACTTGGGTGCATAACGTGAAGTTTGCAAAAAGTTAGAGAATTTTCTATATCTTGCAAAGTATTAAGAGTTAACGTTAGTAAAGTATTTAGTTGACTAAAAATTTCTTTTAAAAAATATCTCTCTTGATCTTGGGTTTCACCGATAACAATATGTGCCAATTGTTCAATTTTCTTTTTGAGTATTATCTCATTTTGTTTGATAGTGTCGATTGTGTGATTGAAATAATCGATTAATTGGTTATTGACAGAGTATTGATGTTTTAATTGATTGTCTATTTTGTGTTGATTGTTTTGTAAATGGTTTAGAATATTTGTATATCGTTTTTCATCATCAGCGTCTAAATTACCCGTTATGGATTTAATTACGGATCCGAGTCCATTTATTAATCCTCTCTTTGATCTAGATTTTTGAAAGTGTACTGATAAGTGACTAATTTTTTCGTCAATAGAATTTTGAATAAATTGGATAATCTTATCATCGTTTTCAAATTCTTTCAAAATTATTTTATTGTTTGTAATTGTTTGTTTGAGATTGTTGTATTGTGTATTCAAACTGACATATTGTTTAAAGAGTGGTTGTAGGTCGTAGTAGTGAATGAACGTATGTGTGGTTTTTTGTAGTTTTGCTAGTCCTAGGTTTATTTTTAGTAGTCCTGTGTTTTGTGTAATATTCTTGATGTTTAATCCGTAGGAGTACGTGAACAGGAAGGACCTGGAATAGCGTAATTTTTATGAATTATTTTCCTTGGTCTTTTTATATTTGACAGGTGTATTTTTGGTTGTTTTTTGTCATTAGGATTTGTCTCAATTTCGGCAGTTTTTAAATTTTGATTTATTGTCTTAATTTTTTCTTTCTTAAATTTTGGTTGTTTTGTTTTATTGACTTTTTGTTTATTGTGTACAAAAACGGTTTGAGGAATGTTAGGAAAATTTTTGAGATTTTCTTTTAATTTATTTATCAAATCTGATTTTGTGTTATGTATTTTTCAATGACGCACTAACGTATGATGTCATTATGATTATAAATAATCCTAAAATCGGTGTGAAGTTAGGTCCGCCCGTAGTTTATTATTTATTTCAAGGTAACGGTAATAGCACTAACAAAATTATTGATTTCATTAGGAAGCACTAACGATGCACTAACAAAGTGTATTATTACATTTCAAATTAATCTTAATTATAGTGTGAAGTTGGCCCGGCCCATTATTTATTAATATATTATAGAATTGTGAAGTACACTAACGTTGCTTTCTAGTGCACTAAAGAGCACTAACGAAGCACTAACTAATGACATCATGAAAATTATTAATTTGTTCATGGGCGGGGCTACCTTCACGCCGGTCGAATACTGATCTTAAACTCTCAACGTGTTCTTGGAGGCTGGTGCTGAATATGATAACATCATCCAGATAAACTAGGCAAATTTCATTAACGAAATTTCTTAAAACGTTATCCATGACTCGTTGGAATGTCCCGGGTGCGTTTTTCAAACCAAATGGCATTCTTAAGAATTCATAGTGTCCGTTTTCTGTATTGAATGCGGTCTTTCGAATGTCTTCTTTACTCATTTCAATTTGATGAAATCCGGATGCTAGATCGAGTGTTGAAAAATATTGACATTTGCCGAGTTTGTCTAGTAGAGTGGTTATGTTGGGAATGGGGTACTTATCGTCTATAGTCTTATCGTTCAACTTCCTATAGTCGATAACAATTCTCCATTTCTTTTTTCCGGACGCGTCAAGTTTTTTAGGTACGATCCATACTGGGGATGACCAGGGTGAATGGGATGGCCTAATGATTTTTTGATCGAGCATTTTTTTTATTTGTGAGTGTACTTCCGTTCTATGAATTTCCGGGTATCGGTATGTCTTAGTGTATGTCGGGATTTCGTCTTTGATACGGATTTTATGTTTTACTTCATGAAGAATTTCTGAAAATTCTTTTAATAATTTTATGATGGCTAATTTTTCTTCGCTATTCATGTGTTTTGTTCGAATTATGTTAAGATCAAAAGATTTTTTTTGAATATTGTTTATTAAAATTTAAATTATTTATTTCAAAATTTTCTAAAGACTGAGCTTGAATGCGATTAAAAGATTTTATAATCAGGTCATTGTCACTGGTGTTGATAAGCGGGTACAGAATTTGATGATCTTGCACTTTTACAATGCCTTCTGGTATTATCAAGTTATTCACATGTGTCTCAGAGATAAGCGCATCTCCATTTGCAATGTTATCTACGTACAATTTTGTAACTTTTTCTGAATTTGATGGAATTCTTATGTAATGAGGATGTGGTACTATTTTGTGATATTGAATTTGAATTTCTTGTGTGGGTGTTATAATTTTGTCGCGTGCTAAATCAATGTTTGCTTCCAGCAGTTTTAATTTATCTAATCCGAGTAAGATATCAAAATTATTATGAAAGTTGAATAAATGATATTTTAATATAATGTCGGTTTTATTAAATAATTTTGAACATGGTAACAAAACGCTAAATTTTTCAGTAGAAGTTTCATTAGCTGTTGTTATTTGAAAAGGATCGTTCTTAATTTTTGACATAAAATATTTTTCTGCAGTTTCTGGATTTATAAACGAACGCGTACTGCCTGTATCAATTAACGCTTTAATATTAAATTCTGGAAAGATGATGAACGGTAATTAACTTTGATTTTGTGACAAATTCATTAATTCTATGCGGTTTCCGAGGCTACTAGTTCTAAAAAAGGATCTGGGTAAAATTCTGGTTCCAAATTATTAGGATTTGGATCAGGATTTTGCTCACAGGTAATGTCATCGTATTCGTGTTCGTCAGTTGTTATTTCGTTTATTTCTGTGTTATATAGTTCTTGAGGACGATAAAAGTTTGTGTTTGATTTTGGTGTAAATGTGTGTGTCGTGCTAACACTCATAGGCGTCTGCTTGGGAAATTTCTGCTGTGAATTAAATTGTGGTCTGAAAACATTTGTTTTCGCGTTTTGTGTTGGAGGTTTGTTTGTTTGTTGCAAAATTATGATTTTGTCTTTGTGCTGGGTGTGAGTGTTGTGCTGGGTATGAATGTTGTGTTTGTGAGTATTGTGGTTGCTAGTATTGTGGCTGTGAATGTTGTGGTACATTTCTCAAGAGTGGTGATCTGCCAATATTATTATGAAAACTTTGTTTTGGTTTAAAACTAGGTTTATTATTAAATTTTTGTAGCGATCTTTGTGCTGTTTCTAGTTGAAAATCATTTGTCAGCATGTTTAATGCTTCGTTTAGATCTTTTGGATTTTTGGTTCTCATGAGAGTGCCCAAGGGTTCTTTTAGCCCTCTTAATAAAATTCTTAATGCCAAACCACGAAAATAAGCTATTAGAATTCTTGCTTCGTCTACATGAACGTGATTTGTTAAGTACGAAATTTGTAAGTTTAATAGTTCTAAAACTCTATTGTAAAATTCGAACGGCGATTCGTTCGTTTGTTTAATTTCACAAAGTTCGATGTTTAGGGTGTAATAATCTCTCTTATCTGAGTAAGTATTTACTAGAGCAGTTTTTACGTCTGCCCATGTGGTAATAGTACAACTAGCAATATTGACTGCGGCGTCGCCTTTGATCTTAGCGAGAATACTCGACATGAGATACTCATTTTGAAAGTCATTTACATCGTTATTATTGTAAAATTTGTTAACTAACTTTTCGCATATTTCAACGAAACGCGGGAGAAGTTTATTTTTTCCGAAAAAATCAGGAATCATATCAATGTATTCCCTTTTTAAAATTGGGGTTGCCATCTCTCTTAAATTTAAATTATTAATTTGATTAATTAAAGATTGATCAAGGATACTTGATTGGGATAAAATAAGTGAGTTAGAGGAACTGTTTGAATCTGTACTTGAATCTGACTCTGTATCTGTTTCAATAATAACTCTAAGTGTCATAAGTACTTACAGAAAGAATATCCGTTGGTCCATTGGTCTCTGCGATAGAAACGTGTGGATGTAGACGGGACTCTGTGTGCAGCAGGGTCTGGATAAGCTTGGGTGCTCCGTCGACGTTTTTGGACGTGGTTCTTCCGTAGGTTTTTCTTGATACTCAATTAATCGTAAATACGAAACGAAAATTGCGATAATTATTCCTACTTCGACTGCGCCAATTACAAAACTTGAATTGAGATTCGAGTTTAAAAAAAAAAATTATTTCACACAAAGATTTATTATAACATTCAAAAGTAGATCTTTACAAAACAGTGGTCAATTCTTAACTAACTACATTGTGAAAATCTAACATAAAAAATGAAATATGACTACAGCTACTAGTGGGGATTCTTGCGGATTCAGCGTCTTCTATGGAAATAGTGGTTCGCTAACTTATATATATATATATATATAACAAAAATTGTAATACAGTACAAAGAAACTATTCAAATAACACACAGTTTGTTAAATCAATACAAACACTACAATTTACACAAGTTAGACCAACAAACACATTTGTAAATAACAACAATAAACCACGACTCCCAAACCCAACTTCAATGTCAGTCTCAACAACCGGACAAACAAGACAATTTCAATCTAAAAATTATCCACAATTACAATATAGACAAAATTTATTCAACTTAGACACATTAGATCAAACAGTTAATCTATTCACAGAACAAGATTATGACGAGCAAACTCATTTTAAACAAAACCATAATGAGCAAACCCAATTAGAACAAAATTTTGATTTAAATTATGAAACAGAAAACGTAGAAGAAAAACAATATTCAAACCAAAATTATTTTTTAGAATTAAGTCAAAGCAACTATTCGGTGAAATAATGAATATAGAAAATATAACACGATTACCATATTTAAAACTTGGGAAATACAAATGCTTAAGCACTAAGTACTAATTAGTACTCAGGTAGTACTAGATCATTTATTAGTCCTAAATTTATTAAAGAAAATGCAAATGAATTTAAATTATTTAAACAAAAGTTTACGTTAAGTACAGTACATGGTATCTCAAAAGTAAATAATTACACTGCACTTTATTTCAATAATATACCATTAAATGTTTATGTCTTCGAATTCCATTCTCTCTATTAATCGGAATAGACCAATTAAAATTGTTACAAGCTCAATATTATTTTGGAAATGATCAAATTATGACAAGAATATAAATTGAATCGTTATAATGTAATAATTAAGGTATAGCAAAAAGAAATGAAATATGTAAACTATTTCGTTAATGAAACAGACTCCGTAGTTTTATTAGAAAATAATAATATTAATGAATGTATTGAAATTCCTGATAGCTTAGTAAGAATTGAGAATAAGCAAATAAAAATTCCTGTTAAAAATAAAACAAATGAATTAATCGAAATGAATAATATATGTATTCCAAATTTTACAAAAAAAAACTATAAAATAAAACGTCCACCACAAAAACCAATAAATTTAAATAATTTTAGAATAGATCATTTAAATAAATTAGAAAAAGAAAGCCTGTTCATTTAAATACGTATTCTTGGAAGAGAATGATAAGTTAACCTTCACAAGTAAGATAAAGGACGAAATAAAAACAAGTGAGGAAATATTAGTACATGTTTGAAGCTATGTTATCCAAATTGTTATCAAGAGGAAGTTAAAGAATAAATATCAAAATTATTAAAAGATGACATTATAAGTTATAGTTATTCACCTTGGTCAGCTCCAGTTTGAATTGCTCCTAAAAAAGCTGATGCTTCCGGAAAAAAGAAATTTCGATTAGTTATAGATTATGGAAAACATAACGAAAAAACAATAGATGACAGATATCCTATACCCAATATAAATGACATTTTAGACAGATTAGGTGCAAAATGCATCAAGTACGTTTCAAAGGTTAATGAACTTCGTATTCATGGACTTAATTAGTACCATTTGTTCATTTCACCTTGATAATATTATTATGTTAGGTAATAGTTTAAAGGAACATTTAGAAAAGTTTTTAGAACATTAAGAGATGCAAATTTAAAAATACATTCAGACAAATCTGAATTCTTAAGAAAAGAAGTAGAATACATTGGACACGTAGTGACTCCAGAAGGAATAAAACCAAATCTCAGTAAGATAAATTCAATTCAACATTTCCCAAAAACAAAGAAATGTAACAAGTCTAAGTCAGCACAATTAAGACATACATATTAAGTAACTTCAATAACTGGATCATGGCGTGACATGTGATATCTAAATATTATAGTAAAGTGTAATATTTATTTTGCTAACATATTGTTCCAATATACATATATAAGGAGTGAATATTATAATCAAAGGATAGATAGTGAGAGGGCTGACCGATTGGGCAGCAGTAAAGAGTGTAATAGAGTAGAGTCAATACATCAAGAGTGTATAGAGTAGTGCTGTAATATAAACGTATGTAATAAATTATTTATTTCAATATAATAATATTTTTATACTTTAATACTAGCGTCCTTCAATCTGACAAGAACCCGTATATTATTTGATACTTTCGTCATAACGAGGAGGGTTACAGAAAGAAATAAAATTATTTCTAGGATTAATAGGATACTATAGACGATTTATAAAAAATATCTTGCTAAAATTATAAAACCATTAACTAAATCTTTAAAAAACCGAGCAATCATACGAGTAAATATAAATAATAAAGAATATAAACTGAGTTTTGATACTTGTAAATCGTTATTAGTAAAGACCCGATTTTACAATACCCAGATTTCAACAAACAATTTATAGTGACAACTGATGCTAGTAACTTCGTACTAGGGGCAGTATTATCTCAAAGTATCAACGGTAAAGAATTACCGATTGCCTACGTTAGTCGCACGCTAAAGAATCACAAACTTAATTATGCAACTATAGAAAAAGGGCTTCTTGCAATCGTATTTCAGACCCTATATCTACGGTACAAAATTTAAAATAGTGACTGGATCATAAATTACTTATTTGGCTATCTAATTTATAAGAACCAAACTCGAAGTTTTTACGTTGGAAATTAAAATAACAAGAGTATGATTATGAGATAGAATATAAGAAAGGAAAATTAAATACCAACTCAGTCGCAGATAAATTAGAAATACATGATAACTTAGCTCATTGTAAAAGCAGTGATAGAAAATTAGGAAAAGGTATAGCGAAAAATATTAATTTCAAATTTAATAGCAGAAATTATTTATTAAAATTTAAAACCCCACAAATAACATTTATACTTATGCAAAAATTATCTAATGAAAAAATATTGTTTCATTTAGTTACGAAGAAATTTTTTAAACATAAACCTACGTATACAAATTTTAAAGAAACCTTACAGAATTTAAAGTTATATTAAGTTAGTAATAATATTGATAGCATATCTTTACCACTAATAGGATGTGGAAAAGATGAATTACATTGAGTACAATTAGTATTATATGAAGTATTTGCAGATTCAAACGTAAAAATAACAGTATATATATCACCAGAAAAAATTAAAAACCTTGCAATAGATTCCGGTAATGAAAGTAATATAGGGAATAATCAGACTCCGATAACACATGTCATTCGGATGACGAAAATCCTATACCTGGAATTAAAATTTTAGAATCACCTATAAATAGTGGTATAAATCAGATCATATTTAGTCTTACAGATTTTCTAATTTTAAAAGTAGATATCACTAGACCATTTGAAGGTAAAACAAGATTAGAAGTATATATTCCTAAATCAAAAGTAGTACAAACTATCATATCATTCATAAAAGATTATTGTAAACTAAGAATTAGATGTTTTTGTATTTTTAATAATAATTTATATTTTAATGTAAACGATATTTTACAAAAATATTTTCAATATAAAAGTTTAGAATTTATTAATTGCAAAAATAAATTGGAAGATGACCAAATACAGATAATAAAGTAATATTACGAGGAACAAACAAACCATAGAGGAATTACGGAAACAATAAAGAGAATCTAAGAAAAATAGTACTGGCCAAACCTTCAGAACACTGTTCAAAATCATATTAATATATGCGAAATATGTCTTCAAAGTAAATACGAGAGGAATCTTCTTTAATTAAATTTAAGAGTTACCCCGACAAGTAGTAAACCATTGGATATTATTCATATGGTCGTTATTTCATCAAAAAAGATAAATATCTGATTATAATTGATAGTTTTTCTAAATTTGCTCAAATTTATAAACTTAATAATATGACATCTGTAGAAGTAGCTAATAAATTATTTAAAAAATTTTCACAATATACTATTCCAGAGAAAATAACCTGTGACATCGGAAAAGAGTTTAATATCGTTGCAATTAAAGAAATCCTCGCGCTACATAAACTTAACATCCACTTCACAAGCATCGATAACCTAAACGAACAAATAGAACGATTTCATTCAACACTGATAAAACATTTAAGATTCTTGAATTTACAAAAAGAATATAAATCATTAAATCTATCAGATAAATTAAAATACGCTATAATGGGATACAACAATACTATTCATTTAATTACAAATTTTAATATATATATATATATATATATATATATATATATATATATATATATATATATATATATATATATATATATATCTACATTCGGATTTTTTACGGCTGTCGCCGCTTCTCCACACCCAGTATCCACTTCTTTCTATCATGGCATTGGACTTCGTCTAGGCATCGTGCTTCCATTGCTTCTTCTACTTCGTATCTCCAGCTTCGTCTTGGCCTTTCTCTTTTTCTTCTTTCTTATGTAGACGTGTTCTTGGTGCAGCCGATATAAACCTCGTTTTCCCGAGACATATCGCTTTGCCGGGAAGCAATTTAGCATAGTTGTGATACTAATGAGTGGGTAGTGCGGTGTAAGTAAAGTGGAAACGGTATATTAAATATAGAGTGAATAAATGGAACTCGAAACTAAAACGTGAGAGAGTTTGACAGTTAGTTGAGCGGGAGGCGTACAAGGTGACAGCGCGCTATCGTGCCGCGCGACCAGTGACAATCAGTGTTGCCAACTGTAGAGGAAGCACAGTTGTGCTGCGCGAATAGCGATAGTCAGTGTTGCCAACTGTAACAAAAACAAAAGTGCGGGTGGACAGTAGTGCCGTCAGAACAAGACTATAAATATACGGGTTTTTCGGGTATGAATAAAAGACAGAGAACGAGAGAAGAACAAGAATCCAGTACAATTTTCCAGAGAAGTAAAAAGGTCCTGCGATCACCAGAGCAAAGAAAAAAACAAGAAGAACTAGAAAGTAAACTAGAAACTAGTGAGACTAAAGAAGAGAACCATTTCACTGGTGAAAATATGGATGAACTAAAGAAGATGATGCAAGCAATGATGAATAAAATGGATGAAAATATGGCAGAAATAAAACAAGAGATAAGAGAAATGTAAGAATAAATGAGGAAGAAAGAAGAAACATGGGGGGAGGAAAAACAATGCCTAATAGACAGATTAGAGAGGATTGAAAGGAAAGTGGAAATGAATGAGAAAGACAAAAAGAAAAATAACATAGTCGTAAAAGGGCTAAAGTGCACTAATCCTGAAAGCGAAATAAAAAAATTATTTGAAGAACAACTACAAATAAAAGCAGATACAAGTGAAATATATACTATGAATAAGGGGACAATGAATGAAATCATAAAGGTAGAATTGCCGAACTGGGAACAGAAACAAAAAATAATGGCAGCCAAAAGCAAATTAAAGGATACAAGAATATATATAGACAATGATCTGACGTGGGACGAAAGAAGAATACAAAAAGAAATTAGAAGTATTGCAAAAGAAGAGAAAGCGAAAGGAAAAACGATCAAAATAGGATATCAAAAAATAATAGTCAACAATGAAGTATTCACCTGGAACAAACAAGAAAATGGAGTAATCTTGCAAGGAAGTAACAATAAGGATGGGCAAAAAGCCCCAAAAAACCTTTAAAGTATACAAAAGTAGAGGCAGGTATTATGAAGACGGATAGACATTCGAAAAGGACATTGGATATGAATATGGACAAGAAAACAAAGAAAGAACTAAAAAATAAAATAACAGAAGAAGGGCAAATGGAAAACAAAAACAAGGTGCGAAGAATAAAAATAGGTACTTGGAATATCAGAAGTATTAAAGGGAAAGAAGACGAACTAACGGAAGAATTCGAAAAATCAGATATACTAATTTTGGGTATTACTGAAACAAAAAAAAGGACAAGGGACTCTAAATTTAAAAGGAGGGCACCTATGCTTATACTGCGGAGTAGAGAAAATAGAAGGAGCCAAAGCAGGAGTAGGAATAATCATCAATGAATGCATTAAAGATAAAATACTCAGCTGGGCATTCCACACAGAAAGACTAATATCAGTAACCATAGATATATTTAAAAGTAAAATTACAGTAATCGTGGTCTACGGACCAAATGAAGACGACAGCGCTCAAAACAAAGATAAATTTTGGGAAGATCTTCAGAAAGTGACAGACCAACACAACGAAATAGTTTACATAATTGGAGATTTTAATGCTAGAGTGGGGGACGATAATAAAGGTATAGAAGCTGTAATGGGAAAACATGGAGAAAAAACTAGAAACAATAACGGAAATAGGCTGATTGATTATTGTATAGTCAACGATCTAACTATACTGAATACCCATTTTGAACATAAAAAGATACATAAATATACTCGAGCAGAAAAGAGCAGAAATGAAAGATCTATTATAGATTATATATTAACAAGAGATCAAGAGAGGCCAAAAGTAAAGTATGTAAAAGTTAAGAGAAGCTATGAGATCGGTAGTGACCACCTACTATTAGAAGCCAAAATAATACAGAAGATAGATGATGGAAAAGATAAAGTAAAAAGAGTAGAAACAAGCAATAAAAAGATAATCAAAATATACAAATTAAGAGAGGACGAAACTAGGAAGAAATATCAGGAAGCCCTGAGAGAAATTAGTAGAGGTCTGCAATTCAAAGCAGAAGATACAGTCGAAGAAATCTGGACATCACTCAAGATGATGTTAAATACAGCGGCAGAGTATTCATGCGGAAAAAAACAACTAGCGGGAACAAAAAAACAGACGCATTGGTGGACAGAAGAGATGAAAAGAGAAATAAAAACAAAAAAACAAATGTGGAAAAAATATCTCACGACAAATACACAAGAAGATTACGAAGAATACAAGAAACAGAGAAGAAGGGTAAAGAAAATAGTACAAGAAGCCAAGAAGAAGGACTGGCAAGAGTTCGGGGAGCAAATAGAGAAGAATCATATTGGGAACAAAAAGTTATTCTATAAAATTACAAAAAGTCAGAGGAAAGAAAAACCACCAGCCCTAAAACAGATAAAAAACAAACAAGGAAAAGTCCTAACTAATAAAGAGGACATAATGAACAGATGGAAGGAACACTATGAGGAGTTACTAGAAACAGGCACATATGCGAGAAATGACACTCCATCTACTTGTGTAAGTACAGCATCAGACGAAATATCTCTGGAAGAAATAAAAGAAGCATTAAGGAAGATAAAAGTAGGTAAAGCACCAGGGTACGATGGCATATATCCAGAACAACTAAAATATATCGAAGAGGAGGGTCTTTATATTCGACATAGGCTGCTAAACAAAGTTTGGGAAAATAGAGTCATACCGGAGGACTGGGAGAATACAGTAATTCTACCAATTTTCAAGAAGGGCGACAACAAAGACTGCCAAAATTATCGAGGAATATCACTATTATGCACCACTGAGGAATTGTACGAAATAATATTAGAAAACAGGCTCAGATTAAAAATAGAAAGCAAACTAGAAAAATCGCAAAGCGGATTTAGAAGAGGCCACAGCACCCAGGACCATATCTTCACTATACGACAAATAATAGAAAAATTCACCACATATAACAAAGAAATATATATATATATATATATATATATATATATATATATATATATATATATATATATATGTTACATAGATTTAGTAAAAGCATTCGATAAAGTTAAAAGAGAACATATCTGGAGGATCCTAAAGAAGAGAGGGGTAGACGAAAAATTAATAGAAGCGGTTAAAAGTATATATGCTACAACCAGGAACAGAGTACGGACGGGGAACCAAACATCTGAGGAATTCTTTACAGTACAAGGACTAAGACAAGGGGGTAATCTAAGCCCACTAATCTTTATAATAATTTTGGACGAGGTAATTAAAGGCGTTAAAGAAAAAGTAAAACTAGTAACTGTCGGGAATTTAAACCCTTAGTCGAACAATTATAAGTGAATGCGCCTTTGCAGATGACATGGCGATTTTTGCTAGAAATGAGAGCGAATTGCAAGAAAATATAACTATCTGGGAAGAAGAATTAAGAAAATATAATATGGAAATAAATATAACCAAAACCAAGATAATGGTAGCAGGAAAAATACAAAAGAAATCAACATTAAGATACAAGGAAAAGAATTAGAGCAAGTAGCAAGCTTTAAATATCTTGGAAGTATGATAGACAGCAAAGGAAACATAGAAGAAGAAGTAAACGCTAGAATACAATCCGCTAATAAAACATATCATACCCTAAGCAAGGTATTTATTAATAACAAACAAGTTAGCAAAGGCACCAAAATGACAATATACAAAACGATATATGAACCAATATTGCTATATGGCAGTGAAACGTGGGTAACAACCAAGAGGCAAAACAGTACAGGCTGCAGAGATGAAATACTTAAGAAGAGTAAAAGGAGTTACTAAATTAGACAGAATACGAAATGAAAAATAAGACACGAACTACAAATTAAGTCAGCCCTAGACAAGGTCGAAGAAAAGCAACTGCAGTGGTTTGGACACATGAACAGGATGTCGAATGAAATACCATGCAAACAAATCTGGAGATCGATAACAACAGGGAAGAGAAATAGAGGAAGACCGCCAAAGACTTGGAATGACAGAGTAGAAGAAATAATACAGAAGAAAAATATTACTTTAAAAGATGCAAAGAAATTAACTCTAAACAAACAAGAATGGAGAAGATTCATTAAGGATGTATAAATCTAGAAGTGAAACCTCAACACCCGTCAGGGTATAAGAGGATATCGATTATATATATATATATATATATATATATATATATATATATATATATATATATATATAATGGGATACAACAATACTATTCATTTAGTTACAAATTTTAATATTTTTTTTATTTATTTATTTTTTATTAATTCCTTCCCTTACGGGATTGAAATCTACTAATTACAATAAATTCTCTTTAAGATTGCTAAGTGACATAAGTAGTACAAAATATCGTATTTCATTTCATTTTATAATATATTTGTAGCATCCAGTCTTCTCCCGCTCCTGATTCATCTAATAGTTCTCTTCAATTCCTTTCTTCCTTTTTTAATCCTACGCACCTTCTGAAGTGTTCTATTTTTTCTTCGTCTAACTTGCATATTCGGCAGTTTCGATCTTCTTTTTCTCTCCGATACTCATTTCTTCTTTCTTCATTACCACATCGCATTCTCGCTATTAATTTTCTAATTTTGTTGTCCTTTTTTCCAATTAAGTACCACGGTAAGCTGAGTGTGATAATCTTCCTATATTCGTTGTTATAATTTGATGTTATTATTTTGTTGTACTGCCACTGTTTCTGTAGGTCGATTCCTCGCTGTTTGATTATCACCTTGGTATCTTCTCCTCTCAGTCTGATGTTTTCTACTTCAGTTGGAGATATTCCATGGCTCTCGTAATAAAGGTTTCTTCGTTTCATCCATTTGTTCTGTTGAAATTTTTGGATCTCTTTTCTGTGCAAATCTCTCCAGCATTCTTGCAGTATTGATTTTGATGCATTCGCTCGTATACTTTCTTCAAATTTTACCGCTCTTAGTCCTGCCTTTATACTCAAATTATATCTCTTCGTTTCTTCTAAAACTATGTATCTTGGCGTCGTGTTATTTAGTCCTAGTGTCCACTTCAAATATTTTAATTGTATCTTCTCAATCATTTCATTCTCCTTCTATCCCCATATCTCAGCTCCATATAATAAAATTCTTTTAATGATATAGTCAAACATCATTATTTTTATTGCGTAGTTTTTACTAAATTTTCTTTCTCCCAGACTCCAAATTTGTTTCAAGGCTACTGTCGCTTTCCTCACTCGTTCTTTTATGTGATGTGTTTCATTATTGTTAAAAGCAAAAGTATAGCCAAGGTATGTGAACTGTTTGACTTTTTCCACTACTCTCCCTTTCCATTCCCATCGGTCTTTCTTATCTCTTCCTCCCTTTCTGAAGATCATTATTTTTGATTTATCTGTGTTCAGTGAAAGTTTTTTCTTATCCAAATACTTTTCCATTCTTTTCATTAGTGACTTTAACTCTTCTTCTTTTTTCGCCATAATCACTACGTCATCAGCGTATACTAGGGACCATATTTTCTTTCTTCCGATCACTACTCCTCCCGTTTGTTCTTTTTCTAAATTTTTTTGCCAGATCGGACAGGTATATAGCGAACAGTGTTGGGCTAAGAGGGCAGCCTTGTCTTACTCCTTTACTTGTCCAAAATTCGTCTGAGTCTCCCGTTTGCATCTTCACCACATTCGATGTTTCCTCATAGATCTCTTCTATTCTGTCTACTAGGTTGTTCTCCACTCCTGTTTTTTTTACATTTTTATAAGTTCATCCCTGTCAATTGTGTCAAATGCTGCTTTTAAGTCCACAAAAAAGGCATACATTTTCCCCTTCTCTTTGTTTAGTTCTTGTTCTATCGCATAATTTAGAATGTATATGTTGTCTTGCGCACTTCTTCCTTTTCTGAACCCTGATTGATTTTCGGGTAGTATATTTTTTAATTCTATTTCTTCCTTTAATTTGTTCTCAAGTATTATTGCGTATATTTTGTAGGCCGTGTTGAGAAGTGTTATTCCCCGATAATTTTTTGATTGATGTTTATTTCCTTTTTTGTATATTGGGGTGATTATACCTTTCCTCCAGCTGCTTGGAAAACCTTCCCCTGACCATATCTTATTAATTATTCTTGTTTGCATTCCAATTATATTGGTGTCGGCATATATCCAGGCTTCATTCGGTATTTCGTCTTCGCCGGGCGATTTCTCCTTTTTTATTTTATTTACGGCAGCGTTTATTTCTTCCTCTGATATTTCAGTTAAGTTTTCTTTTTCTCCTGTTATTATTTGCTTTTTTCCATTTTTTATATACCTATTTTCTTGGCCTTCTAGCAGATTCATGAAGTGAGCTTTCCACTGTGCAAGAGTAATGTTTTGCGATGGTGTTATCTTTTTCTTTCTTTCTTGACTTATGTACTTCCATGCTCCGTCTTAACATTCTGTATGTTTATCTGTTCTTTTTCCTGCCAGTTATCCTTTTTTTGCTCGCATAGTTGCTTGTATTCTTTCTTGTCATGTATGTACACTTCTTTACTTTTCTTCCCCTTTTGAAACATTTTTAGTGCTTGCCTCACAGTTTTTTCTTTTCGTAACATTCCGTATCCCACCATTTCTGGTTTCCGTCTCGGGGTTGCGTCTTTACGGTCTTCCTGGGTAGACAATCCTTAATCTTCGAGTTAAGTTCTTTTATTTCATTTTCTACATTTGAATGTTGTAGTGTTATATATTTTGTGTTTTGTCTGTAATGTTCTACTGTCTTCTCATTCCAAATTGTGACCTGTTTTTTTTCTTTGCTAGGCATTCTTTGCTCTTTGTTCACATGGTTCAAATGAATAATCAACGGTTGATGATCTGACTCGACTCTCGAGTGTACTTTAAATTCTTTAATTTTTCTGTAGGCGCTGTCATTCGCTATTGCATAATCGATAACAGTTGTTTACGTATGTGTATTCTCCTTCTCTGTCGCCTTCTGTGTTTCCATTTAAAATGATCCAAGCTTTTTCTTCAACTAAGTCGATTAGTTTTTTTCCTTCTCTATTTAATGTTTTGTGCTTTGAGTTTCTCTTCAGTTCTTCCCCTGTATTTTGGTCTATTTGACTTCCATCTTCTCCGATTCGAGCATTCATGTCGCCCGCAAATATCATATTTTCTTCCTCTGTCTCTTCGATTTCGCTACTTAGTGCTTTTTTAATATCATCTAGATTCTCATTATTATATACTGTTGTAATTCTCCATATTTCATCGTTAAGCTTAATTTTCCTTTCTGTTATAGAATTAGTTTTGTAATCTGTCGTTTGTAATTCTACAGCAATATTTCTTTTAACCCCTGTAATTATTCCACCCATTGCCCTTCCTTTTTTATTGACTTTTATTGCGTACGTGGCTTTCCATAAAAATTCCTTAGGTAGTTTGTTCTCCCATATATTCCAATCTTTTTCAGTAACCCAGGTTTCAGTTAATCCTACCACATCAAATTGCTTAATGTAGCTCCAAAAGTCTTTATCTTTGTTTTTAATCCCCGCAACATTCCAACTTAAAATTTTAAAGTATATTAATCCAGCCTCCTTCCTTGCTAAAAATTTATATGTTTTTCATTCTATGCTTTATTTATTTCCTTTTTGTCTTGGTTTGACTCTTCCAAGGTTTGCTTACTCTTATTCCATTGAAACCATTTATTATCAAGTTTAATTTTTTTATATGCTACTTTTACCTCTTTTCCTCGCTCTCTCTCCTCAGCTGCTATTTTTTCTAAGTTGTGCTTGCACAGCTCTTTCTTTGGGAGTCAAATCACTGTCAATAAATATATTCCTCCCTCTGAGACATTGTTTATTACGCAGTATTTTCAGTTTTTCTTCAAAGTTAGCCAGTTCGACTATAGTTATCTCTGATTGTTTTTTAGTTTTTATAGTGTACGCATTTTTGACTGCCAGTTGGATTTTAAATTCTTTTTCAATGAATTCCGTAACTTTTTCTTTTATATTGTCGCTGTTAAACACTGCACCGGTTATAATGATATTGTTTTTCCGTTTAGCTTGTTCTATTTTTTCCAATTTTGCTTCAACTTCCCATAACTGTTTTGCCATCCCTTGTTGTAATGTTTCGTTTTTATCTATCACTCTCTGTTCTAATTTTTCAAGCTTTTCTAGGATTTCGTGCTTTTCTTTCTGCCACTGTTCTTCTTTCTTCTTTAGCTCCTTTATTTCCTTTTTGTTTTCTTCTATGAGGTGTTTTAATTGAGCGTTGTTGTCATCAATTTTTTGTTTCAATTCTCCATTGTCCTTTTTTACTTCCGTTCTTAAAGAATTCATATTTTCACATAAGTTCTCCATTAATTTTTTTAAGTCCTCCATCGTGTCTTCCTCTCTTTCTTTTCTCTTCTTTGTAGGTGATCTCTCTAATTTTGTGCTTCTAGTAAACGGGGACGAGTTGCTGTTTACGCTATTAGCACTTTCACGTTGTTGTTTTTGTTTTATCTCAGTTTCCATTACGCCTGACGTGCTGCCACCCACATTTCAGATCTGTATTTCAGGTTGCTCACGTATTGTGCTTAACTTAGGTTAATCTGCCGCCAATAGATGTCAGTTCCTGTATTACTTTTTGCGTAGTCTACGCAGCCACTCTGATAGTTAATGTCAAATGCCTTCTTAACCTTGAAGATAAGTATACATAGAATTAAAGAATAGGTTACCTCAGGCAATTTCTAAAGATGATATTTATATCTGGGCTGGATCGATTTGCACTTATTGGTCAGGCACTGATACTTTTTATAAAAATAGAGCGTTATTTCTAGTAGAAAATGTTATTTTAATAATGCTCTCTCTATCTCACTTCTCTCTCTCAGCAATCTTCTTCTTTTTAATTTTTTTAATATACAAGGTGTAACATGAAAACCTGGCCATAGGCGTTTAACAAGGGAAATCAGTTTTTCCTTGCGCTAAAGTGGCCAATTGATTTTAGGCAAAAATGCTTCAAATAAAAGTTGTAGAGCTTGAAATTATGGATCTAAATCAGTTTTCAGATTTTATTTTACACGTTTTGTAAGCGATATAATCGCATTAATATTTTTTAAGAATTTCTACTTTATAGTGATAGCCATGGAATTGAGACAAAATGATAAACAAATGTATAACGGTTTAACTGTCAGAAAAGTTTAGTTTTAAATAGATTTGTGATTTATTTAAGTGTTGTTATATCATTATTGAAAATGGATAACTATTCACATAAAGAAAAGTTACAAATTATTAAGTGGAATTATTCTGGTGAAAGTTTTCGAAGAATACGTGATTTAATCAGTATTATTTGGCCGCACCATAACATTCCAAGTAAAACAACAATTCAGAACTTTATTACCAAATTTGAGAAGACCGGTACATTTAATAATCAAGTGGAACAGGAACAGGGACGTGTGCATGGAGATAGAAATAATAATAACGAAGAAAATGTACTAGCATTAATAGAAATGGAACCAAATCTCAGTGTCCGAGAAATTTCAAAAGAACTAAATATTAGTTTCATGACGGTTTATAGAATATTAAAAAAATACAAATACTATTCTTATAAAATACAAAACCACCAAGAAATTTTTGGACACGATTGCGAAAGACGCGCAACATTTTGCGAATTAATTATGGAAAAGGCCAACAATGATAGGATTTTTTTTAAAACATATTATTTACAGATGAGTGTACATTTACGCTGAATGGTGCACCAAATAAAAATAATTTTCGACACTGGTCTCAGAGAAATCCGCAGATTGTTATTGAATACAGAACAATATCGACAATCAGTAAATGTATGGCCAGGAATTTTAGGCAACAAAATTATTGGTCCTTTTTTTATTAAACGACTAAATGGAAACACTTATTTAGAATTGTTACGAGAAATAGTGGGACCGGAAATAGCCCACGCAAATAATGAGTATGTGTGGTTCCAGCACGACGGCTGTCCTGCCCATAATACAAGAGAAGTTGTAAATTATCTGAATGATACGTTTCCAGAAAGTTGGATAGAGCGTGGAGGGCAGTAAACTGGCCAGCACGGTCTCCAGATATAAATCCCTGTGACTTTTTTTTATGGGGACACTTAAAGTCTTGCGTTTATAAAAAAAGATACAATGCCATCCAAGAACTTAAAAATGCTGTTGTAGGTGAATGCAACAAAATAAATATTAGACAGTTGTGCAATGTTAAAAATTTTTCTACAATAGATTAGGCTACTGCTTAGCACAAAACGGAGGACTTTTCGAACATCTTTTGTAATTTAATGTTATTTCTAAATAAATAAAATAATTATTTGCGTAAAAGTTCTATTATTTATTATAATAAATATTAAAAAAAATATAAAATAAAATTATGCATTTTCAATAATGATATTACAACAATCATCTTTATTGTCAGTTAAATAAATCACAAATCTATTTAAAACTAAACTTTTCTGACAGTTAAAACGTTATACATTTGTTTATCATTTTGTCTCAATTCCATGGCTATCACTATAAAGTAGAAATTCATAAAAAATATTAATGCAATTATTTCGCTTACAAAACGTGAAAAATAAAATCTGAAAACTGATTTAGATCCTTAATTTCAAGCTCTACAACTTTTATTTGAAGCATTTTTGTCTAAAATCAATTGGCCACTTTTGCGCAAGGAAAAACTGATTTCCCATGTTAAACGTCTATGGCCAGGTTTTCATGTTACACCCGGTATATATGTATATATATATATATATATATATATATATATATATATATATATATATATATATATATATATATATATATATATATATCTAAATTCGGATTTTTTACGGCTGTCGTCGCTTCTCCACACCCAGTATCCACTTCTTTCTATCATGGCATTGGACTTCGTCTAGGCATCGTGCTTCCATTGCTTCTTCTACTTCGTATCTCCAGCTTCGTCTTGGCCTTTCTCTTTTTCTTCTTCTTTTGGACTCCATATCAGCATTCTCGTTGGCCATCTATCCTCTGTCATTCTTGTTACGTGATCAAACCATATTAGTTGTTTAGATTCGGTTGTGTCGATAATTGTTTTTCTGTTCCCACTATGTTTCTTATTGTATTGTTCCTAATTCTTTCCATCTTTGATTTTCGACAGCTTCTTCTCCAGAAATCCATTTCGGTGGCCAATAATTTTCATTTTTCTCTTTTTTTAATATCCCATCCTTCAGCACCGTATGTTATAACGCTTTGGACTAGTGGCGTATATATTTTCTTTTTTGTATTCATCCGAATGTCCTTATCCCATAGAATAGGGTTCATAATTCTAATCATCTGTATTATTCATTCTAGTATTTATTTCTGTATCGCTTGTATCATTCCTATTCATTTGTGTACCTAGGTATTTATATGAATCTACATCTATTATCTTCCCATTTTCCAGTTGCATATCCCTTACTTCTTTGGTCCCGATACTCAGATATTCTGTTTTATTCATGTTTATTCGGAGTCCTGCTTGCGTATATTGTTCTTCAAGTTTCCTAAACATGAAATTTAAGTCGTCCTGATTCTCTGCAATTATAACTTGATCGTCTGCGAAGAAGAAACTGAAGAGCATATTATCGTCTATATTTATACCCATACTTTTACACTGTCGCATCCATTTTAGTAGGTTTTGTTGCAGGTATAGTTTAAACAGTATTGGCGACAGGCCACAACCTTGCCTTAACCTTTATTTACACTTATTGGTTCTGATATAAGGGATACCGATCTTTAATTGCAATGTGTTGTTATCGTATAATTTTATTATTGCTATGATAAGTTCTTTGGATATCTTGGCTTATAGCATTACTTTCCATAACTTAATTAATGGTACACTGTCATAGGCTTTTTCTAGATCTATAAATACCAAGTGTACTTCTTCTCCTACCTGTACTCTTTTCTCAACGAGTATTTTTAATGGAAAAATATGCTCAACTGTCGATCTTCCTGCTCTAAAGCCAGCTTGTTCTTCCAAGGTGATTCCCTCTACTTCTTCTTCCAGGAGTGTCTTTAGTAGTTTTGAATATAGTCTACCAATAGTGCATATAACGGATATTACCCCAAAGATATTCGGGTCCCGTCTGTTAACCTTTTTGTGTATACATGCATAAAAGCCGTTTTACCCATTCTTCTGGAATATTTTACCATTGTTGAACCGTTAAGGTTGCGTACTAATAAACTCTCAGAATAGTGCTTTTATAGTTTATTCGTTGACTATTTACAAGAGAATGGACAGATATATACAAAATATACATTTCTAGATAGATATGGTGGTGACAAGATATTGAGTGGGGGATGAGCGAGGATGGGCGATAATGCACGAAGCAAACCCTTAAGCGAACAGCTTATGTATACTAAAATAATCCTTCTGAATAACAAACAACCATTCACACATCTTTATAATAGTTCAGTTAGCATTTCCACTAAATTTTCCGACCCGTGTAATATTTCCCGGACCAGGTGCTCGCCGGTTTTTCATTGATGAGATCAATTTCTTAATTGTGGTATTGTCATCTGAGATTATTTTCTCATTATATAAGACTGGCCAGTCCCCAACGAATTCCACCCAACCTTCCATTAAGAGCTTCTTTGTATATTGTATCCATTCAGATTCTGATACATTATGTAAATGAGCTGAATTGTTTTCAGTTTACTTCATCGACCTTAAACATTTCTAAGCCTCTGAGGATTTAGTACCTCCCAAATACTGATCTATATATTTACATTTTTTTTGCCAAGTATTGCTCTTCTTTTTTATAACTTCTCTTTTTACCTCTCTGTCGATTTTTTTATACTCGTTAAAGCTACAATCATTTCTGTTACCGATCCATTTTAAATAAAGTTCTATTTTATATTGTATTTTTCCTTCAATTTCCTTATTCCACCAGTATGGTTTCCGTCTGTTTGTTAAATTTTTTGGGCCTAGAGCTTCTATTGTTGCTTCCTTTATTGCTAGTTTGATGTGTTCATCCGCGACACTTCTATTCGCCTTAATTAATTTGGTGTCTAGTCGATTTTTGTACAGAGTGCTGGTACTTTCGATTTCTAAGCTTTCCAAATTAAACACCACTTCCTTCTGTACTTCACTCTTATCACTCTGTTGAGTTGTATAACATTGGTGGTGTATATATTTTAGCTTGTAGAAAAGTATGATCTGAGCCACACTCAGCACTTCTTGTAACTCTGACATCTTGTGCTTTGAACCAACTTTGTTGTTTTATGATCAAATAGTCTATAATGGACCGTAAGTTTTTTGTGTGCTGATACCAAGTGTATTTGTGGATGTCCTTATGCTTGAAGAATGTGTCTGTAATTCTTAGTTCATATTCTTCACATATATCAATTAGTCTGCATACATTGTCGTTTCTTACTTGTTCTCCCCACTGGCAAACTACTTTACTGTCCTTTTCTGTCCCGACTCTACTATTAAAATCTCCAGCAAGTATATATTCCTGATGTTTAGGTATTTTATCTAATGTTGCCCTTAATTGATTTTCGAATTTGTCTTTTATTAAAGTCGTAGCTTCTTCATTTGGAGCATATACTCCTATTATTATTAGTGGTCGTCCTTTGACTAATAGTGTCACTGTGGTTAGCCTTTCATTTATTTGTTCCCATGTTTTCATGGCATGTTTCAGTGACTTTCTGACAAGGATAGATAATCCGGCTTTGACTCTTTGGTGTTTTTCGACGCCGCTGTATATATATATGGATATATTCCCCGAAATCTTCACTTCCCTTCCATTTCTTTTTCGTTTCACTTAGGATAGCAATATCTGTCATCTTACATTTTAGTTCTGTTATTATTTCCTGTTGTTTATTACGAATGATCTGTACATTCTGAATACCAATCTTCAATGTCCTTTTGAACATTTTAAATATAATGAAATAAATATAGACTTAGAAAAACACAAAATTATGTGCAAACAATGCAAATTATTTATAAAAATATAAATCAAAATTTAAATGATAAAAAAGAAAACGTTGCAAGTAAATGTAATACAGATAAAGTTGAAGAGATCCCCGAAATCTTAGAAGAAGTCAGAATTAAACAAAACATTAGACACTCTGGTAAAATTACCAAACCCATACGTCACACGTAAAGTAGACAAGAAATACAAATTGTCAAAAATTAAAAGAACTAGGAAATAACAGAAACACCTATTGTTTCAGATTCATCCTGTTCGGATCAGGATCAACAACAAAACAATTAACATACATAACACACAACCCTGGCTTACTTATAATTAAATTAGGCAATGCGAAAATTTATGCAAATAAAAACGTAATTCATTTTAATTACGACTTTAAAATAATATATATTGAATATTTGAATTTAGTATATCAAAATAAAATATTTATAGGAAAATTAGATAAATATGATCCAATATTAAATGATAAATCTATTAATTACTGGAAAATAATTAGGTCTTATCAAAATGGTATAATATTAAAATTTCATAATTTAAATACGCAAAAAATTTAAATACAAAGTATAAAATGAGGATTAATTATGTGTAAAATGGTCTAGGCTCTATAGTGAAAAGTATAACTGGCAATTTAGATAGTGAAGATGCCCAAAAATACGATAAGTTAATCAAAGATTTAGAAAAGAATCAGGAAATATTAAATAAATATATATTTGAAAATTTTAATAAAAATACTCAGATAATAAAGTAATTTAATGAAACAGTTGAAGATATAAATTATAATCAAATAATATTAAAAACACGAATATTAAATATAGAAAAGAATTTAAATAAAAAGGCAATAAAGATTGATCACTTAATTGCAGGGATGTGCGCGTAGTCTACTGCAAGTAATCTACGCCATTCTCTACGTGTAAACAATCATGTAGTCTACGTCTTCATTTTTCATATAAACAATGTAGACTATGTAGACAATGAAAACACCTGTGTTCACTTAAGTCAGATTAGAAATTTTATCCCTAGAACTAGAGAATTTTAAATGTTGTTAGAGATTTTATTTTTAATCTAGGGATTAAATGAAAAAAAAAACTAGTTGTGCAGGGCAAAACGTACAAAATTTGTCAACTGGTTACTGTTCAAAATAGCGTCAAAGAAAACTCCGTCTGGTGAGATAGCGCGTTGATCGATTTTAAAAATATGACAGTTCGCCCACGACCCGAGACAGACATTCGTCTAGTAATGTACCAACACTTGCTTTATTAGTTTTATTATATAAAGACCGATAATGACCCGAGCTCATGAATACGAATACATGTAATAGTTACAAAGGAATAAATTTAGGTTATGTTGAATTTTACAACTGTCAGATGCATTATCTACAATGTTTACATTGTCTACGTCGCTAGAATTGTCGACGTATTGTCTACGTGTAGATGTAGACAATTAAAGATTACACGTAGATGCACATCTCTGCTTAATTGTTAAAGATATTATGAATAAAAAAAAACACTTATTAAATGTTATGCAAAATAGCTGAAGTAATTTATAAATTTCTCTGAGTTTTTGTAATTTAGGATTATTACACGAAAGTTAATACCTTATCATTAGAGCACGGAATTATATGCATTAAAAACCCTGAAAATATGCTTATATATATGCATAATATTTTGTTAAAAATTGACGTACAAAAACTCAATAAAATTACAAAATTTATTTAAACAAGTTATTTGATATTTGTATTACAAAAGAAAAATTTATAAATTAATGCAAAGTACAAACCTACAAACTATAAAATATTACATTTTATTTTTTATTATAAATAATATTGACAATCGTATATTTCTCTAAATTTTCCACAAGAAACGATTCTCTTCGATCAGATAACAAATTTTTATATATAGAAAAACGTTTTTCTACATCAACAGAAGGGATGGGTGAAAACTTAAATTTGTATATAGTGGTGGCATCCATTGTTATAGAAGGCTCATAGTTTCCATTTAAAATATTTGAAATTTTAGTAAGTTCATCAAACTCTGTATTTTTCTTAATACGTCTTGCATCTTCGTTTTTATAGAATCTCCAATTTTACCTTTAACTTGGTTGACCTTATTTTTAAAATCTGTAATTAATTTCATAGAATCTGTAAGTTCCACGCCCAGCCTCGCTTTGATAAATGCGAGTTGTTGATTTCATGTAGGAATATTTAAAATATTTTTACACTCTTTAATAGCTGCGGAATCATCAGAAAATTGTGACACTAACCCAGCAATATAATTCAAATAATTCGCATAAAAAATGCGGCCTCTAGCTACTTACCCCACCTCGTAAATATTGTCTGAGGTGGCAAAGAAGTATTAGGTAAACTGTCTTTGTACATTTGTATTCGGAGGGGTGCTTTTACAAATATTTTCTTGACCGTATTGATTAAACAATTTACATCAGGATATTGGTTACGAATTTCTTCTGCTATTCTATTCACGCCATGTGCTAAGCATGTGACATGTATCATTTTTGAATAAAATACTTTTAAAGTTTGTGCAGATTTGATCATGTATGTAGCAGCGTCTGACAACATCAATAAAACCTTTTCAGTAGGGATAGCATTGGGTAAATAAAAACTTGTTAATACTTCGTTTATAAACTGCGACATAGTTACATTGTGGGTTTTCTCTAATTGTTTCAAACCAATTAAATACGCTTGGCCAGGAACGTTTTCACTCAGTACACCTATTATTAAAATGGCGATATATCTGCCACAAGTGTTTCTGTTTCTGTTAAATCAGGTTGTGCATATTTCTTTTGGTCCTATACGCATGCGCGCGTTATTAGTTTTTTTTTGTTCACGTTTGCCGGCCTGCGTATCATGCTCATGCTCTCAGGTAGTTGTGTTGTTGTCAAGCTACCGCTAAGACGTTGTTTTTACTTTTCAATAAAAGTCTCTGTGTGTTAAACGACTCTCTTATTCCCTCGACACCTTCCCATCTCACTTTTACAGGCTGTGACTACGAATACGAGGACTCATACTCGCCATACTTTAACAGTTTTATCGACTATAAAATAAATATAATTGTTTCCAATTAACTTCCTAATTTCACTCATGGATTTTTCGAAAACATTGTTTATATATTTTTTTCTAAAGGTGCTTTCATCTGGTACTGGTCTATCACAATACTTCTCTAAAAACGCTTTAAAAGTTGGATTTTGTAATTTCATAAGCGAAATATTGGCACTAACAAAGGCTTCACATAAATCAAAATTGAATTCTTTTCTAGTTTCACAGACTGACGCCGAAGCAATTGTTTCATTAAGCGTTAATTGTTTTATATTTTTCATTTTCTTCTTATATTTTGTATGCGATGCTGTAAATCTATTAATTAGAAAACTGTTTTGGTACCAAATACAAATAATATAAAGTAATCTTACTGTTTTGCTGCAACATCGACAAAACACCTTGTTTAAATTTAAATAAATTTCTGGATAATCCTTTATCCATGTAGCTATCAAAGACTGTGTTGGTGGCATTATTACTTCGTTTTAAAATAACGACTGACCACTGCCACATCCAAAATGTAACTGAAAGACAACCGATGGCAGTGGGACTCGTAGTAAAGCGTAGAGAAAATAGGGTAATTCCAGTTTTTGCCGATGCGATACCGGGCGGTTTGTAAAATGCAGTGTGGGCAATATTTGCTTAATTTAATTTAACAAAAAATTAAAATTATACAAATATGCACGTATATGCATTTTATTCTGATTTATGCATCAATTTCGAAAATATTCAAAATGAATATCGGTTTTTTACATTTGTTTTTGTTTAATTCGTGTAGGTACGAGAAAAATTTCTTAGCATTTCGATATTATAGAATATGCAAATGCATATAATTCCGCGCTCTACTTAGTATACATTGAAGGATAATTTAATTAAAATTAATAAAGAGAGTAAATTTGCATTTCCAGACGAAATGAACTATAATGAAGTAAAACATTTAATATCCACGTATATATATATATAGATCAGCACGACAGGCCTTGTAGGCCCTGGGCTTGTTTTACTACGTTTCTCCAGTCCATTCTATTGGTTGCTTTGGTCCGCCAGTTCTTTATTCCTAGTGCCTTGACATCTGCTTCAACTTTTTTCTTTTTTCCTTCTTGTTTCCGGTCTATAATAAGTCTTGGTGTTCTATTTTCCGTTAATCTTGCTACATGGCCCAGCCATCGTAATCTCTGCATCTTTGAGTGTGTAACAATATTGGGTTCCTTGTATGCCTCCTCTATTTCATTGTTAGTCCTTCTTCTCCAAATTTCTTCTTCTTTGATTCCTCCATATATTCTTCGTGGTATTTTCCTCTCCCACACATTAAGTTCTTGTTCTTCTGCTTTTGTTAACGTCCAGGTTTCTGCTCCGTACAATACTGTCGGTCTCACTATTGTTTTGTAAATCTTCTTTTTTGCATTTCTAGATACCTCTTTACTTGTTAGTATCTTATTTGGACTTCCCACGGCTTTGCTTCCCTTATTTAGCCTTGTCTTTATTTCATCTTTCATTTCACTTCTGTGTGTTATCTTGGCTCCTAAATAAGTGAAAGTATCTACTTGATTGAAGTTGTATTCTTCTCCTGCTTCAGAAAATACTTTTAAAGTCTTCTTGAGGTTATTTTTCTTAGCACTCATCTTCATATATTGTGTTTTTTCCTGGTTTATTTTGAGTCCCAATCTTCCTGCCTCCTTAATTAGTGTAGTTGTTACTCGCTTTAGTTCTAGCTCTGACTTTGTGATAATTGTTACGTCGTCCGCAAAGGCAAGACATTGGTGTCGTTTATCGTAAATTAGCCCTGACTTATTTAATTTACCTCTCCTCATTACTGTTTCTAGCGCTAGGTTGAAAAGTGTAGCGGAAAGGGGGTCTCCTTGTCTTAACCCTGTTTTTACTTCAAAGCCTTCTGATTTGATCTTGTTCACTCTGACTTTACTTATTGTTCCCTGTAGGGTGCTCTTTATTAGTCTTGTGATCTTTTTCGGTATTTCTAGATCGTCTAGTGCGAGTAGCAGCTCTCTCCTATTTATCGAGTCGTATGCTTGTTTAAAATCCACGAACAGAATGTAAAGTTCAAGCCCTTTCTCGTAATGTACCGCTTGTAGCTCTTTTAGCGTGAAAAGTTGGTCAATCGTTGACCGATTTTTCCTGAATCCCGCCTGGTACTCTCCTACTCTACTTTCCATTTCTTCTTGCAGTTTCCTATTGATCCATGTTGCCATAATCTTATATACAACATCTAACAGGACTATGCCTCGGTAGTTCTCGCATAGTGAGTTGTCTCCTTTCTTATGAATTGGACAGAGGACGGCTTCATTCCATGTTTGTGGTATTTTTTCTTCATTCCAACATGTTTTTATTAGTTTAAATATCTTTTGTCTGAGTCTATCTCCGCCGTATTTCACTAATTCAGCTGTTATGTTATTGTCTCCCGGACTTTTATAGTTTTTCAAGTTGTTTATTATCTCTTCTATTTCTCTTTCCTCCGGCTCAGGAATTGTATTTTCTTCTGTATCGTTGTGCATATTTAGATGTAAGTCTTGTTCTGGTTCGTTTTCGTTTAGGAGTGTTTCAAAGTAGTTTGCCCATCTCTTTATTCTTGCTTCGTCACCTCCTATTAAATTTCCTTCCTTGTCCCGGCAATACAATGTTTTTTGTTTGTACCCTTCTTTTTCCTTCTTAATATTCTGGTAGAAATTTCTTACTTCTGTTTTATTGTAGTTTTCTTCCAGCATTGCCATTTGTTCTTTTAGTTTCTGTCTCTTCTTATTTCTGCATATCTTTTTATACAATCTTCTTTGTTGCTGGTATTTTTCCTTATTTGTTTCTGTTCCTGTTTTGATGTAATTCATTCTTGCCTGTCTTCCCTCTTCTATCGCCTTTCTGCAGTCACCATCGAACCACCTATTCTTCGTATTATTTAATGGTTTCGGTCCCAGTACTTCTTTCGCTGCTTGCGTTATCTTGTTTTGCAATGCTAGCCACTCATCCTCTATTGTGGATTCTGAGCTATTTTCTTCTAACATCTGTTCTATTTTAGCTATGTATTTTTGTGCGGTTTGCTCTGATTTTAATTTTTCTATGTTGTATCCCTGTTGTGTTTGTTTTATTCTGTTCGAGTATGGTATTTCCTCTTTTATGGTCATTCTTACTAAGTAGTGGTCCGTGTTGCCTTCCGCTCCTCTGTGACTCCTGATGTTTGTAATCAGCTGGGAATGTTTCCGTTCAATCAGAATGTGGTCTATCTGGTTAGTTGTATTTCCATTTGGTGCTGTCCAGGTGCCTTTATATATTTCTTTGTGTGTGAAGAAAGTACTTTTCACTACTAGTTGATTTTGTGTTGCGAAATCTATCAATATTTCTCCGTTTTGGTTCGTGCATTCATGTTTGCTTTCTCTTCCTATTGTAGGCTGGTATTGTTGTTCCTTCCCTATTTTTGCATTTGCATCCCCCATTACTATTTTTATGTCTCCTCTTGGTAGATCGTGATATTGTCTTTCTAAATCTTCGTAGAGTTCACTTTCTCCTCTATGTCTTTTTCTTCTGTAGGTGCGTGAATGTTTATAATACTTATCTTTTTATATTTCATTTCATTTCATTTATCCACGTATTGTACCTTAAATAATTATAAAATAGATTTTTTTATCCTTGTGCCATCGAATCATCAAAAAACTTTAGAATTATTGCAGTACACTCCTGTATCTACTATACAAAACAGTGAAGTGTTGACTGTTTCAAAGAGAACATTTATTGTTAAAAGAAAATAATAACATACATTCAGTGCAAAACCAGTGTAAAAGGGTTAATAAAGTGTATTATTGTAAATATGTAAATAGTGAAATTATTTAAAAAATTAATGTGATTATCAAACTGTGTTTAACATAAATCCAACACAGTGTAATCCAATAAACTATAAATTAAATATAAAATTATAAAAGGGATATATTTACTTGATAATAATGAATGTAAATTAAATAATAAACAAATTATTAGTTCTGAAATTAATGATGAACCTATTGTAGTTTAAAATTATAAATTTAATGTTAGAACAATACAAAAATTCAAATCAGAGGTAGAATTGCATATGTTAAAGAATGAAAATAATTATACATGATTTGAAAACTTTATAAAAAATCCCTGAAATACATAAACATAATGTAATTAAATATAATAATAATTATTATTATATTAATTTGTATTTTACTTAAAGAAAAATTTAAATGTGATATACTTAATGCCTATGGCACACTGGTCGAAGAGCATAGATGAGCCCTTCGATGAAACAATAGAACGCACCAGTCATCGACGATAATTAGGGGCTCCTCTATTTCCATCGAAGAGCTCATCGATGAAACGAACGTATCTCATTTCACTCGTATCTTTTGTGTCTCATTTCACGTTAGCATATTTTTGAAATTTAGTTTTTCTTTCTCAACTTTAGAAGCTTTTATTGTTTGTCAATGAAGGGTGCGTTCTGTTGTTTCATCGAAGAGCTCATCGATGCTATTCGACCAGTGTGCCATAGGCATAAGAAAAAAGGAAATATTAGTATTTCTAAATCAAATTTAAATCTTCCCGGCGATGCCTTTCCCTAACTAAGAAAATAGATAACAAATAACTGTTAATTCCTATGTTCTTGTGTAGACATTAGTTCATCATATATATGAGTATAAATATGAAGTTATCTATAAGATAAGGCATTCGGTATCAACAAGCCTAACTGTAACCAACCTCTGTCAAAATAAAATTCTTTTTTAAAAAAGCAATATTTGTAAACTTTTATATAGTTTATATGAAATAAATGCTATCTATATTCAGATTATGATGCTTATCTGTTTGTATATTTTTATATATGAAAAACGAAACATTCTATACAATAAGACGTTACTGAAGCATATTTCAAGTTGTCAGTATTCTTCACTGTTATATTTTCTGGATATTTCGGCAGTATGGTGGTGTGGTTATTATTACAGCATTCGAATCAGATGATCTCGAGTTTGAATTCCAGTCAAGATAAAAATATTATGAATTACTACACTGCAGCTTGATGAGTCCGGACCCTGTACTGTAATTAAGATTAAGTTCCTGTTTTACAAAATTATATAAATAAATAAAATATTTATAATAGGTAACGACTTTAAAATACTCACGCGATTTATTTGACTCAATTGAATTCCATAATAAGTCACTATCAGCAGTCTTAATCACATACGTCTTTATATTATTATTTCTTAATTTCTTCAAACCAAATAGACGCTACATACTCCATCATTCCATTGTTTTCAACAAAAAAATCAAAGGAAATAAATATACCTAATATCAATTATCAATAATTTTTTTTCCATAATACTTTGAAAGAACATGAACATAGGGGATCGTAAAGTAAATAAATACATATCTAATACAAGTCTTAAGTCCTACTTAACCATTCAAATTACCAACTTTTTAATCGGGCTCACACGAATCAGTCAAAATTGAAAACTAATCCTCGAAGTTGTAGCTAATTTGTAACAAGGTAATAGATTTTTAAAAGCAGGATAAGAATTTTTGGAAACCACCAGACCCAAGTAATGTCAGTCTAATAATACTTTAAGATTAAGATACACGTAGTTACAAACAATTGCTTGATCACTGCATATCGTACAGGTCGTGTGATTTCAATTCCGCCCCCAG
The DNA here is from genome assembly GCA_947425015.1 of Pterostichus niger. NCBI lineage: Eukaryota > Metazoa > Arthropoda > Insecta > Coleoptera > Carabidae > Pterostichus > Pterostichus niger. Next base: position 11,148,848 of record OX380347.1, read on the forward strand.
GTTGTGAACTATGGTATCTTTATCGCAATAATGGATGTTAACTGAAGGATAATACCAAGATTTATGTGCCACTAAAGATAATAATCTGTTATTTACACATAACTGATACTTACGGTATGTAAATTATGTCTGTAGGAGAACAAGAAAAATGGTCAACAGGTTATTTTAAAATAGAAAAAAGTTGTTTTATTAATACATTATATTTAAACGCCATTAACGTTGATTTATTAACGTTGAAAAATTAAAATAGAACAATACTTAATTCAACAAATGCGACAATTAAAACAATTTAAATAGTCCTTAAGAATAAAATGACGTTATTATTTAAAATAATTTTATTTTAATAGGTAATTGTTAGAAAAAAGAAACTTGTATAAGTAAAGTGAATAATGCAAGATCAATTTAAATATTGTACAAAGTAGGAGTATATTGTACACTTTCTATATAAATATTGATGTTGTTATAATAATGACTAATTTATAAGTTACACACGTAAATGTATAATGCGAAAGAATATCAGCAACATATACGAGAAAATGATACATCCTATAAGTATAATACGTGAATTTGTACCATGGTACCCTTAAATTATTATTTAGTATAATTAAAATTGAGTTATTTGTGTGCGAAAACTAAATTTAACATATACTTACATACACAGTAGGAATTCGTATAGGGTAATCTGTAAATAGACTTATATAATTTTTCTTAATTTTGGGTAACATAAATTAATTTTTCAACTTTGTTATGAAGTTATCCTTGATATTACAAAATATCGAGAGAATTCAACACTGACTGACTCATTAAATAATTGAGTTAGTATTTAGTAATCATAAGAAAAATTGTATAAATTAAATTGTACAGCACTAGGATATACCATAAAGTACAAGTGTACGATATTACTTGACGAATGGAATAATTATAAAGACAGTACTTAAATAAGATAGCTAACAGGTTAAACAGATTACCTACAATCAAAAAATGCTTATATTACAATGCAAAACTGTATTATGATCAGACACCGTTCATTAACATTCCAGATTATGAGCGTGTAACATTTAGTGTGAAATGATGGGTGAGACGACTGCGTCACTGGCTACTGAACTACTGCAGGCAAAATGGGTTTCTGATTACACCTGCACTTCGGTGTTGATCGTCGTTGTCGATGTCTGCATCTTGGCACGGATTGTGGGGATGTCATCACTTATTCGAACCAAAGCGCGCATTTTCTACATAACAAATAACTATTATTAATCATTTACTTATTGTAATAATATAGTTTCTAAATAGTATTGCAGTAGAGGTTGCGCTTGCAGATAGTAAATACGGTGTACGGTGTAAAAATGTATCTAAATGAAAAAATGGTGACGTAAGATTATTTTTATAGAAAATGGCTTAGCAAGAGATTTTATATATAAGGAAGAATAATAAATAAATTTTTGAAAAAGAATAAATTATTAAACAACTAGACAGCGACTATGAGACTTAAAAATTAAACAAACCACTAAAGAAAAGTTCTAAAATATTTAAAAAAACTGGATATTTGAGATATATTATTTGTTGGTATATTAATATCCCGCAAAATACTATTTTATCCATTAATTTTTTGGTAAATATTTGCATTATTATAACTTTACGTTTTCCATGTCCTAGAAAAAAGTAGACACCCGGATCTAACTTATTTTCCTGTAAATTTTCCCACAAGCCACCTTATTGCAGAATCAAATCATGCTATTTGACTATAATCGGTGAATTAATATGTAAGTGAGATATTTGCCGGTTCAAGTAAAGTAATACCCTGTAAATAAGAACAGAAACTAATCAGGGGTCAATTGGGAATTATTTCATATTGGGATCAAAATAATTTTTTAGATCAATTTACAAAATGCCACTGATATATAAATAACTTGTTATTTTTTTCTTAAAACTTCGCCTTGGTACACATTTATATTTATAAACCATCATTTAGAAATTAAATTTGTAATAGATTTTGAGGATTTTTTATTACAAATAATATATGGTGTAAATGCTGTTCTTCTGTAGTGTTGAGAACGAGACGAGATAACGGAAGAAATAAAATGTTTCGTTTACTCTATTCCGTCTCGTATCGTCGTGACCGAAAATTTCGGCAAGATTTCTCAATAATTTTATTGCTAATTGCCCAACCTTTTACACTCAAGTATTGTAATTATAATCATTCAAAAGATATGTGTTTTTTTTTTAATTACTTTATATGTAATAGATATTATATAATAGAATGAAATATTTATAAGTAGATGTACCAACAAGGTGACATTCTACTTATATATGCTTGAAAATTGGTTTTCACTATTTTAACATGTTTCCACGACTTAAAAATAATTGAAAATGTATCACTTTTTTTTCGTTAAAAAGATGTCTTTTATGATTAATATGAAAAAAAAATATTTCATATATCAAATTCTTATGGCCTATATAAAATTGCTACTCACATGATAATTAAACATATTTTTTCGATTTATAAAATTTATATGTGAACATAATAATCACAAATATTTTAAATAATAAATATTAAAGGCAAGAGCGAAATGTCTAACGAAACAAGTGTATGTTGCTAAAATTGAGGATGTGAAATTGTCTGGGCGACCTAGAAAATAATGTATGAATATGATTGAAGGTTTTTTTTTATCTCTACGAGAGATTCTAACAATAAACTGGCTTGTAACAGAGGAATTATGTACGTGAATGCAGCGAAAGTGGTGTCTCAGAATAAGAATGTTTATTAATAAAAAATACATCTTAGATTTTATATTTTTTTGAGATGTTGAAGTTAATATATGTAACACAATGTATACATAAATAGTATTATATAAAATATATTTTTATTATTTTATATTAGTATTATAATAACAAATTTTATTGTTCTATACATTCAATCAGTGTTTTAAAAAGTTATCGTTCTTCATTTTACCATTGCATAAATTAATATTCTTCCAAGAAGAGAAATTTCGAAGTCAGCAAAAAAATAACCCATTTCTGGAGGAAAAATGCTCCAATTTGATTTCTCCAAATTCCGTCACAATTCATAACGGTTGTCATTATTTAAGAAAAAACAAACAAAAAACTATTAATTTCTGAATTTGAAGAATCAGATGACAGAAGTTCTAAGAAACTTCAGGTTAAGCTTGAATATGGCGACAAAAAGCCGTCTGTACTACTTCGTGAAATGCAATCTCTTGCTGATAAACAAGTTACCGATAAATTTATTTGAACTATGTTCTTACAACGCCTTCCTTCAAATGCTCGCACAATTCAAGCCACTAGGCAAGATGACCTTCATTTCGTTGCTACCATGGCTGATAAAATAATGAATATTACAGGCCCAACTCATTTTGTGTGTGAGACAATCTACTACTTCTCAACCTAAAATATCTTTTCATTTCAGAATTGATTCTCTTAAGAATGCCATTGCTCAAATAACAAGCGCAGTTTATGATATGAAAAGTTTTTCAAAATCACATTTGAAAAATAAAAACCGCTCCAAGGCTCTTTATCGCTCAATTTTCTGGTATTATTATAAATTCAAGGATAATGTCAAGAGATGTATTCTACCATGCTCATAAATCTTTAAACAGCAGGTAAATAATCAGACTCAACATTAATGGCGACAGATTATTATTATTATTATTAATACATTACCCAACAGGCAAATGCCCAATTCTAGGGTAAAGAAGAAATTCAGAATTAGAAAGAAGTAATAGATTTCTTTATATCATTAATGTTGTTATGAAAAATATCAATTTCATCCTGAATGACATTGTGAGAATTGGTCATTTGATGAATTGGTGACTTCGATAGCATAAGAGTTATTGCCGCGTGCAAGTAGAAAACGTTATTATTTCTGGATGACACTCTGGAAACTTGAAATAGAATTCTACTCATGATGAATATGCAATCAATTGTATTGTGAATAATCTTGTGTAAAAATGTTACAGCAACAATATGTCGCCTCTGCTCGAGTGAATTTAATCGAAATGTATCCAGTAGTAAGGATAGCGATATCCCTCTAGGAGGATAATATCCTTCCAGGATGAAAGTCGCAAATTTCAGAAACTTCCTCTGTACATACTCTAATGACTCAATTTGATTACTATACAGCGGATTCCATATTAAAGAGCAATACTCCAGGTGAGGACAAACCAAAGTCACAAATAATAGACGTAATGTATTTGCTGCGAGAAACGAATCAGAATTACGAATCAAAAAACCAAGGCACCTCAGGGCAGTTGATACTTTTAATTCAATGTGCTTAGAAAAAGATAATTTAGAATCAAACATGACTCCTAAGTCTACTATCGTATCAGGCCTGCCTAAAACAGAATTGTTTATAGAGTAATCAAAAAGATTCGGATTTAATTTTCTCGAGAAATTCATACAATGGCATTTAGAGATTTTCAGGTAAGGTTGTTGCTGCAGCACCATCTGAAAATTAAATCTAAATTTCTTTGCATCTTTAGACAATTATCCAAAGAAGAAATGACACATAACAGTTTTAGATCATTTGCATATAGTAAGTGCTCAACGTCAATGTTAGCCGTAATATCATTAATGAAAATGTTAAAAAATAGGGGCCCTAAAACTAAAACACCAGATTTTTGCAGAAAATAGTCAGACTGAAATCCCTGTATATTAACAAATTGATATCTGTTGTGGAGATATGAAGAGACAAGCTGTAAAAGAGAGTCAGAGAAGCCGAAGAGTTTAAGTTTCTGTAGAAGAAGGGAATGATCTAATTTATCAAAGGCTTTCGAAAAATCCGTGTACACGACATCCACTTGTTCTTGTCGATCCATTTCTTCACAAATTAACTGTGTCTTACACATAAGATTCGTGACTGTCGACCTGCCTTTCAGAAAACCGTGTTGATTACAGGAAATTATACCACATACCTGATTATAGATTCTTGCATGTAAAATAGATTCGAGGATTTTACTGAAATTAGACAATATTGCCGACCACTCGACATTTCACTTTTTCGTTACTGACCAAAAAACAAGTTCGAAATTTCTTGTTGATTCAGATGCTGATGTTTCAATTATTTTTTAACCAATAATGATAAAACAAACACTTCTTCATGTGAGCTATTTGCGGCTAACGGTTCGAGCATTATAACATTTGGTAATTACCTATTAGACCTAGACACTAATTTATGGAGAAACTTTATTTGGCCCTTAATTATAGCTGAGGTACAGACTTGTATTGTTAGTACAGATTTTTTATACAAATTTAATATTTTGGTAGATTTGAAAAATAATTAACTCTTCGATAAAGTCGCAAATGTTTTCACATTATCCAACCTGAGGTAGCCAACAAATTTTATTGAATTATTATCACCAGATTAAATTATAAAGAGAAAAATTGAGATACCGCTAGGATTTGAATCTGAGACCTTACGAACTCTGATCATATTCATTAACGATGTAAGCCACGGCCACCTGTGATTAAAATCTGATTTTATCTTTATGTGATACATAACAAAAATAGACAAAAATAGGAATAAAATCAGATTTGAATCAACACCTGACCTCATCGTGCAGCAAATCATCGGACACACTGGCTGCATGCGCTAACTGCGGGGGACGAACATCCGGCTAACGACGCCGACTACCGCGCGTATCTCAATCAAATTGAAATTGCATCCAAACGCAATCCAAAGATCAAGGAGAAACATGACCAAATGAAAAAGATACGCGGCGGCAGAGTATCCGAAGACGAATAGCTGTATGCTCCAACCCCTGCCCTCGCAGCAAATGCATGGAGCCGTACACATCGCTCTCGCAGCCAACCCCTTAGCCCGCCCCAAATAACATAGCCAATACATCGAACAATAAACAACCCCCACGCCCCGAATAGGACGCTCTACCTAACAATGTTTATGTTTTTCAGAAACTTGCGGCACACAAGATTGAATTGAATTCTTTAATTAACTTAGATATTTATTGTTTGTAAAAATTATACCTAAGCTTTAAAATCATGTTATGACTCACAATAACGATCACTCACCGCATTTTAATTTCTGCAAACCATTAACTCATATAACATTTCATTCATTACTAACATTTGCCCCTAAACGCAAACGGAATCCGCTCCAAGGTAGGTGAATACAAACACAATATACACGTAATGTCACTTAACTAAACACGAGTCACACACACACAGACAAACTACACATTAAAGGCTTTACAATATACAGAGCAGACGGACCAATATAGACACACGTACCAGCTGGCGGGGTTGCCCTCCTCGTCAGAAACACGGTACAACACACACGAGTTCATCTTCCTCCTACTTTCCTACAATCCGTCAGCATCAAGCTCTTTGATAACATTCACATCATAGCCACGTACTACAATCCAGACAACAAATTTTACAATTTAACACATCTGCGGCAAAGTATTGTTCGTAGGCGTACAATAAATGCAAACGGTCGCTCGTTACATTTATCCGCACAAAACTACAACTCTATTATCATGTTTCCACTTACACCTACCCACTATCCCGTAAATAACATGACGCCATCCACACTTGACGTTTTCAAAAACAAAAACATCACACATACACAAACCCACTTACACTAAACGAGCTAACCTCAGACCACTTCCCAGTTCTGTCCACACTACATGCAAACACACCTCACACAGATGACACACGATATACATGCACATATAAACACACAGCCTGGGACAAATTCAGACAAACACTTGATAAACACATCACAATCAATACACACATAAACTCAACCGATAACATTTACACTGAGGTTGACACATTCACACAAACACTAATAGACGCAGTGCGTAAGCATATACGCGTCCTTAAACTACAACACAAAGCCAGGCTACCCGCACACATTATCACTTTTATCACACAAAGAAATAACACAAGAAAACTTTGGCAAAGGCCTCTAGACTCCATCCATCGCACACAAATAAAAACACTCACTACACAAATTAAACATGAAATAAAAACATGTAAAAACGACACAAACACCAAAAACTCAAAACACTTAATATTCATGACAACTCTTTGTGGAGAATGTCAAAAAATCTTCGCAAACCTTCCAAACCTATCCCTACGCTATCGCACAACAATAACATCTTTTTACCGATGAACAAAAGGCTAAGGCGTTATCCGACACCTTTGAGGCTGCTCATCACATTGATCTCGATTGCCCTGCTGAACAAACACACAAACAGTACACGATTTTATAAACACAATACATGACACAAACACACGCATTCTAGCTAAACTTATGACGTCACTCTCCGAGTTAGATAGCATTATTGAACTCCTACCCAACAAGAAAGCGCCAGGTCCTGACAAAATTCCAAATATTGCTCTGAAAAACCTATCGTGCAAAGCCTTTGACCAGCTCACCTACCTAATCAATTGTATTATTAAATTTCACCAATTCCATTTATTCTTGAAAACTGTCACAGTTATCCTTACTCCGAAATCAGATAAAAACCGTAAACTTCTCATAAGCTGTCGCCCTATAGGCCTACTTAATACCCTATCCAAGGAAGCTGAGGTCATAGTTTCCCGCATCTAGTCCTTTGACATTAAATATAAAATAACCCCACCTTTATAGTTTGCTTTCCGTTCTAAACATAGTACCGTCGAGCAAGTAGCGAGCATTGTGACTGACATAACTAAAAACTTTAATAAAAAGAAAGTCACAGTAATGGCCCTACTAGACGTCGAAAGGGCTTTCGACAAAATATGGCTTAAGGGGGTCATCTACAAACTAATTCTCATGAAATTAATTAAATTAAATTAAACTCATCCATCCTATTTATCCAGCCGACACATCCAGGTGAAAGTTAACAACATTCTGTACACACCCCCCCCCCACCCCACTCTACCTATATGATTTCTCAACATTTTCTCACCCATACAGCACTCTACGTAAACGATACGGCACTCTATTCGCACTCATTCAGCGCAGAGGTCGCAAATAAACAGATCCAGATCCGCCTCAATATCCTTCAACGATACTGGCGACTGTGTAAAATATCCATAAACCACGAGAAGACCTAATCCATTATTTTCACACGTAAAAAATCAAACAACACTTTTTACAGTCTACTTACGTTTCACGGACATAAAACAAAATCACAAAATACCTCGACGTCACCCTAGATCTTCGCCTATATTATAAACCCCATTTCAATGCCATAATTAAAGAAGCCACTACAGTTATTAAATCCCTATATCCTCTCCTAAATATATATATATATATATATGGATACATAAACAAATTATCTGAAACATAATACACGTCACAATTACATAATAATCCACTTACACGACCAATCACAAACATGAGTGCAATGCACTCTTTGAACTCAAACACCAATATCCCAATTTATTTCATTATAATTTTCTTTGATTTACATTAATTATATATATATATATATATATATATATATTTACTTTAAAAAATACTAATAATGGGGTAGGTGGCTCAGTGGATCTTGAGTACCCTGGTTCGATCCCCACAGTCGACAAACAATTTTTACTAATTTAAATCTACCTCTGTGGCGATACATTCATAGAATTCTACGTGATATTCTATTTTTATTCTATTATTTAGACGATATCACGTATCATCAACATGAATTTTACTGTTACTAGAACGAATCGCAATCATCCGAGATTGAAAACTACCCAAGACAATTTGAGATCTCTAACGATTTCTTGGACTTCCCCTACAAATATAACCCAACAAACTAGTCAACAAACATCAACAAAAGTACAAAGTAATGAGACAAACGAGAAGTTCAGTGGTATCAGGAAAGCATCGATGTATTTGAAAACCTCAAGCAGGATTCATGCAATGCAATGTCACCCATAAGAAGAATTGCTTTTAAATTTTACAAACACCACTATTGAAGTGTCTTTATAGAAAGTAATCTCTTTCATTATTAAAAAAAATCCAATGTTCATCAAATTAATTATAGTATGTATGAGTACGTTAGGAAACTTCTTGCAATTTAATCTACAGTTAAACATTTTCGATATTTTCTAGAACATCCGATAATTTACCATTTATTCTGATCACAAACCACTCTTTTTTGCATTCTTACAAAATTTAAATAAAACTTCACCTAAACAATTTCGTTGTATTGATTTTATCAGACAATTTACTACAAATATCAAATACTGCATGAAAAAGAAAATATTCTCGCAGTTCGTTCTAAAATTAATTTGCTCAAGATTCCTTTAAAAATTTCATTTAATATCATCGCTACATTGCAAACTGATTTGAAAAATACTAGTCCTACAAAATTTCAATCGATCAACTACCTAATGTTTATGTGCGATACTTCTTCCTCAACACTAAGGCCTTATATACCTGCAGCTTACAGAAAGGTAATTATTGATAATCTATATGGCTACCATATACTGGTGGTTCTATTAACTTACTTTTAAATCGCTTTCAATTAAAAAGGATTTTGTCCAAAGATTAGATCGTGTCAGTGTCCAAAAAATTCGAAACATACAAGTGCAATTGTTTCGTACAAAACAGTTGAATGAAGATTTCTGCATATAATGTAGTTATCTTTGGATCCTTCTAACAATTGTACTTATCTAATCACAATGATCGACCGATTTTCACGCTAGGTAGAAGTTATTCCAGTTCAAGATAATTCTGCTGAAATTGTTGCTTAAATAATGTTGTCTAATTAGATCACTCTATTAGGTGTTCCTATTCACATTACATCGTGGCAGATGGTTTGAGTGAAAACTTTTTTAAAGTCTTCCACATCTTCGTGGTATTCATCATATCAAAACTTAGCATATCATTCAGCAAAAAATTGGCAGGTAGCACCGAGTACTTAATTCAGCATTAAAATCTAAATTACCTAATAACTAGACTGAAAAATTACCTATAATATTTCTCGGCCTCAGATCTTATTTAATTACAGAATTGCTGCAGAAATAACCAATAAAATTACCATCAGATTGAAGAATGAAACTGTTAATTTTCAAGAAAAAGTACAAACATTCCTTCACATAGTAAAAGAAAATATTAACCGATTGCAACCTATTAAGATTAAATATCGTTCTTCACTCAAAATTTGTATCATTCTAGAACTGAAAATACATCGTATTTATTCGACACGACGAAAATCGCAAGCCTCTGCAGTCCATTTACGATGGACCATTTTTTAAAGTCGATTCGATAAATATTTCAAAATTTTAATAAAAAATTAATAGCCAACCTATTGGTATCGATCAACTGACGTCAGCATTGAATTCACTTTTAAAGTACCAGCACGTACATCTTCAGCGCTGTCAACAAGTTAATATATATTTGCAACGAGCGGCGATTCGATATACTGATGATAAACTGAAAAGGAAGTATAGGTTGATCACTGCCCTCTTGACTATTTTATAAATATTTTAAATTTCATTACCATGGTTAAATTATATATGTATTAATGTTTTGTTTTAGTAATCAAGTTATTCTTAAAAAAATGTGCTTATTAAAATTTATTTCAAGACTAATTATTGCTACAATTTAATTAAAAGCTAAAGTTGTATTTAGTCAATATCTTTGTTTAAAAGATCTGGACAGATTTGATATTTCTCCATTTAATGAACATTAAAAGCAGTCAAAGACGATTGAAAATTCGCCAAATAGCACAAATTAGATTATCAAGTCTAAACATATTTTTTTTAAATATCAAATATGAGTTTAACGGAAATGGACGTTGTCCAATATGTACATACATACATACATACATACATACATAACATCACGCTATATCCCATTAAATGGGGTAGCACGAACCCGTCAACATTCTCATCCTGACACACGATACTCGATTCGACCACATTAACACTTCCTCCATACACACTCTTTCTTTTCTCACAACCAAAATCCATCAACACGCAACAAACAATTATCCATTCGCTCCTGTACACCTGTTTCGTAAATCTTCACTTACGCCCACTTCTCTAACAACGAATCTATAAGAAATGATGGCATCATCGCCTGCGCTTGTTTAAAAATACATTTAACACAATTGCAGTTACATACTGTATAGTAAAAACTGAAAATGAAGTAAAAAAAATGAGGAAGAGAAGAAGAAGGAGGAGATGCGTTTGTTTTTGAAACTGAATTCCACACAATTGCAATTGGACACTCTATAGTAAAAACAGAAAATGAATAAAAAGATAAGAAAGGAAGGGAGTATCTTCCTGCGCTTGTTTTTGAAGGTGAACTCCACACAATTGCAGGTAAACACTCGAAAAATCTAACCAATGAATCTAAACTCAAGAATCATACGCTTGTCCTCATTCATTATATTTATCCCGCAATTAATTTTCTCCAAACATTCCTATCCTGACACACCACTTTTGCCTCAACCACATTCATAATTCTTTTCATACAAGTTCGTTTATTCTTCACGCTCAGAATCTTTCGCTCACGCAACAACTCTTCAATCATATTCATATTCAGCACTGCTGAAAATGAAATATTTTCTTTGCTTCTAAATCTAAATAAATGTGGAAATAATAAATTATTTTAGTACACTGTTAAGGCAGAAACTAAGCTAATTTTATCTTTCTTGGCCATTAGGTATATTCATATTGTAATTTTTCACTTTATTTAAAAGCAAAGATACAACATGTTTCTAATCATCAAAAACAAAACATTGTTTTCACTCTCATCTATATCATGAAATATCACCTCTATTATTTTATCTTGCATTATTTTTATGAATATTTATTCTACATACCAGATATCGCAAAAAACAGGCCCACCGCAATAAAGAAATTATTCTTAAAGCAATTCCATTTATATTATAGATTTAGAAGCTATATAAAAAAGCGGGCCAAGCTACAGAAAAAGTGAAAATATTCTCATTTCGGGATAATCAGAAGTAGCCCAAACTATTTATTTTAAATGGAATAGTCTGTAGGTGTTTCAAAATGTGGATTCTACAAGACATTCTGAATTCAATCATGAATAATAAGTGTATTTTCATCATAAATCAGAGTAAAAAAAACGTAATTCATTAAACTCTTTATTCAATTATTTAAGTTGCCTCTGGCAGCAATGCAATGCAATATATATATATATATATATATATATATATATATATATATATATATATATATATATATATATATATATATATATATATATTAAATTGCTAAACATTGATTCGTTCAATAAACTTTTAGTCCTGTATAAAAATTCAAAGATATCGTTATTGAAGTTTTGATAGTTTTACTTAATCAAAATTTTCCATTCAGTATTTTCTTGTCGGGAAATTAAACGGAAAAAAGGGCGTCCACCTTATGGGGAGGTAATCTTAGTTAAAAAAATCATTTTGTGAGCATGCATCTTGACTTTGATTAAAAAACTATGTTCGGCATAACCCAGGAGCAACGACGTGAACGTAGTAGTTTTTTGTTCCTTTCGCTATATCGAATTTTTACGATTACGGCGACATCTATCACGAAACGGAAAAATGTTTCAAATGGCCAATTCTCCAGAATATTTCGTTGTCTCAAGATAAAAGACTCACCAACGGAACAAAACTACAACATCGCGAAAATTCGATTTACCGTAGGGATCATAAAACTACTACGTCCACTTCGTTGTTCCTGGTTTATGCCGAACGTAATTTTTTAATTAAAGTCAACATGCATGTTCACAAAATTATTAATTTTTACTAAGCCTACCTCCCCATGAGGGGAGGCTCAAATGTTATATATTATTTCACGCTCAGTACAAATGATAAGAAATTAATAGATCAGTACTACACTGTTCCTTATAGGTATGAGTCTTGTACATACTGCGGTAGCGATCGCACATATTTACGATACTCTGTGGTTTTTGTAGTTGGCATTTCGGATTCGAGGACTATGCTTACCGGGGCAAAATCGTTGTGGGGTGAAGCCTCAGTATTGTTGAGATACAGTGTTAGTGCGAAAGTAATAAAAATGAGTGTGGTATTCCCTTTGTTGTTTGACGGCGTAACGGGCTTTTCTGAGACAGTAGCGAAAAGTGTTTTCACCGACCAGGAATCTCCGGGAAACTTCTCGAGTTTTAGGTTGCTCGGCGGTTTAGGGTAAACTCTTGAATAATGCTTGTATGTTGGGCTTGGAAAATTAGTTTAAGACGGGGTCGTTTTAAAAGTGAGTTTTTCCAGGGTAGGAGTTAGATTTTAGGTGTTTTTCCGGGTGTTCTAAGTAGTTAAGGGGAGAATAGATTAGTTTGGGAAATAGCGAAATTTAATGACAGGCTTGAAGGAATGGAAAAATGGCAGCCGTCTGGCAGCTAAGAGGTAATAGTAAGGGCGCAGGAAGAAAAAATGACGCCGGACTTCATAAAGGAGAAGGTGATCAAGGAGTGCCGGACAGAGGTGGGTAATGTAAAGGTAAGCGCTGTACGGCGGTGAGGGACGGAGTCACCATTGGAACCACTAATGAGGAGAATCTCCAAAGGATCAAGACTTGTAGGAGGTTCGGTGAGGTAAGCTGAAGTTACACGACCCGAAGAAGGTGGGGTGTAAAATCATGCTGTTCTACGTGTTCGAATACCTCACAGACGAGGTTAGTTTCTAGAATAATCTAAACTGCATGTGAATTTAAAGAAAAGGTTAGTTCAATCGGCAGGAGCAAGGGGATTTCCCTGCTGGAGGTACCTTGTTACTCCAAAGAGACGATTTTAAACGGGAGATGCGGGAGGTTACACCTAGGCTTTGCAGCCTGCAGGGTGAAAGAAGTCGATACCGTGCAGCGCTGCTTTAGAAGGTGTTGACAAATTGGATACGTAATAACGGAGTATAAGGAGGACTTAGATTGTAGGGTCTGCAATGAAGCTGGGAAGTCATCGGAACACTCGGTGTTCTCGACAAGCTGTCCGGCATACGGCTGACTGATGGCGGGCATGCGCATCATTCAGTTGAACTATGGTAGGGATCAGCGAGAATGTGGGTGTAGCTCTGTAACAGCGGATGCATGTCGGACGACTCCAGCCACTGTTGCTCACCAGTACGGTTTCCATCGGGACAGGGCGAATGAGGACGCGTGGGCAGAGGTTTAGCGTGTAATTGCAGAATCTGCATGTAAATACGAACTAGGGATTTTTCAAAATTTCAAGGGAACATTTGACAATTTGCTATGGGGTAGCATACTAATGCATGTGTGGAAATTGGTATCTGGGTTGTTTTCTTCACAAACCGAAAGATATGTGTTACAGGTAAAGTTGGGATTGCATGGAGTGATTTGGAACGTGGCTGAACGGTTGTGTTTCATTAATGGTCTAGTTCCCTGGAACCTTTGTATGGATGTCTTGTTGTGGCGCTTGCTGGGGTAGGTGGTAAGTTCGTAGCCTATGCCGGTCCGAGCAGGAACGTGATGCCTCTCGCTATCTGGAACTCGTCTGCGAGTGGGGATCGCAGTTTCGGTCTCAAATTTGGTAACCATTCTCCTGAATGGTATGTTGTCTGCATACAGGCTACCTGTAGTCAGGACTGCCGAAGATAGTTTGACCCATGTGTCAAGGGTGAGGTATTTTGGGGACAGGATGAACCTTAGGTTTTACCTAAAGAGATTGCATGCTATACTCGGTTGAATCGTTGGCATGATTCGTCGAGTATTGCGGAAGGAGTGAGGAGTGGGCCGGCGAGCATACATAATCATTTTTAAATGGCTGTTCCGGGCGTGCGAGATGTAAGGGGAGAGTGTATGACACGAAATTTTTCGTAACTAATGAACAAGTGCGAGGGATTGGCTTTATATGCATTACGGTTTGTAGGACAGTTTCTACCGACGCGACGCAGGTCTTCATAAGCGAAATTCTCTGGTGGCTGGAGGCGAAACGCAGAGCAGAGTACTATAAGCACAAGCGTGGCAAGAGAATAGGAGACCATGACGTGGTCACGGATAGGGATGTTGGTGGCCTTGCCCCCCGGACAAACAATGTTGCCATGGGATGAACCATCAGGCAAATCTTCTTCCATTAGAGAGGCCGTGAAGCTTACACTCTATAAGCGTTCTGGTAGACATATGTCGTATACTTGGTGTACGCTCAGATGTCGCGCTGATTTGGCGTATCCCAATCCTAGCCCATAGGGCCGTGGCGGATAGAGCCGTGAGGCAGATGCAGCAAAGTCCAAAAATAAGACGTACTCATTCCTTGAGAGTGGGGTGATTCTTATGTTCGGTATAAGTACAAATTTTTCATTAGTTACTGTACATTTTAAGTGTCGTTGTTAGTAATGAATCGACAGGATAATAATGTTTCGTGCTTTGGCGGCGTTGATGTGTTTCAATGAATGTAATATAGATATTCGAACTGCGCTCCATATTTTATGAGCCACAATCTAAAAATAAAAACGAAATTGATACTTTTTAAAAAGTTGTATTAAAATTGTACATTACATTGTAAAACCAAATTAAAAATAGATTCTTGAAGACAAATATTTCAAAGTTGCATCCAAATTTGTACCATCGAATGTAAAAATTACATCAGCAAAGGTCAGTTGCAGGATATCTGTTTCCACTAATTGAATGTGATATAAAGGATATAAATACTGAATGGAAAATTTTGGTCAAGTAAGACTTTCTAAACTTCAATAACGATATCTTTCAATTTTGATATATGACTATAAATTAATTGAATATCCCAATGTTTAGCAATTTAATGCAGATGTGAAAGTACTTTCAACATCATTCCATTTATCCGCCTCAGTGGAAAGAAGATTTTCTCAGGTTACTTTAAATTTTAAAAATATTTATACTTACAAAATTACTTTTTTAATTTAAATTAAATATCCCAATGTTTAGCAATTTAATGCAGATGTGAAAGTACTTTCAACATCATTCCATTTATCCGCCTCAGTGGAAAGAAGATTTTCTCAGATTACTTTAAATTTAAAAAATTACTTTTTTAATTTAAATTTATTTTAAAACAATCTTTAGTCCTAATATTTTGTTTATTGTAAAAGCAAGTCAATAACTTTTTTATTTTATAACTAAAATCAATGTCCTAATATT
The DNA here is from genome assembly GCA_947425015.1 of Pterostichus niger. Classification (NCBI taxonomy): domain Eukaryota; kingdom Metazoa; phylum Arthropoda; class Insecta; order Coleoptera; family Carabidae; genus Pterostichus; species Pterostichus niger. Next base: position 11,164,913 of record OX380347.1, read on the forward strand.
TAGTGTTGTAACATAGCCTTATGCTGTTTGATTACTTTTGCATATAATGCAGAGATGGTGGCTGAAGATTTATATGTGATCGCGAATCGTGATAGTTCGGGTTGTGTCTCCAAACATCGCAACGCCGCAATGTCTGATAAAGAGATAGACACTAAAACAGTGTTAGTGCTAATATAAGTGATTTAATAAGTAAGCATGGTGTTGCATTCTCAGAGAATTTAAATATTTAGATTCAACTAATCAAAGTGCAGTTAGTGTGGTCAGATAATTATAGAAATAAGGGTAGTTAGGGAAAAGTGATAATCAAAGTGAAAGCATAGTAACCGAACATCAAAAAATTAGTTTTAAAGATATAATAAATCAGTATTAAGTAAAAATTGCTAGTGTTAAGGATAATCTAAATAAAGAAACTAATAATAAATTGAGTGCTAGTGATAATCAGAAGAGAAAAACTAGTGAAAGTCCCGAAAGTGCACCGCGCCGCTTCCAGCGCTCGACAACGTTACGATATTCTACTTCAAACCACTATAGTGTCTTGTCGAATGAAAGCGACGACACCGATGACACTGACACACCTGGACATTCCAATCATGTTTATCGAGCCCCACGTCCTAAACAACAGCATATTCGTGAAGAAAAACATCTGCCACCCTCAGCCATTATATTTTCGGCACCGTTACAAACCACGCCGACTTAGTACAGAGAATTCAAGCTACACATGGTTTTGATATAAAAAACCACGATTAATTTAAACATCTGTCTCGAAGTCAATGCAAACAAAAAGAAATTTAAAGAAAACTTAAAAAACGTACAATAACACATATAAACGCACTATGCTGAAAAGACGGGTGCATTCGTGCTGTGTACCGAACAAAGATCCATAATCCCCTCCAACTACTGTCTCGTAAGTTTCCACAACAGGCTCTCCAAAGTCATTGAAAAAAATACACATACTTACGAAAGTACATAATTTTGATCTCAAATTCCAAATAATACCGCCCTTCCAGTTTAACTTTCGTTCTCATCGCAACATTATCTAGCAAGTAACTCAAATTGACAGACATTATCACTAAGTAAAACAGAAAAAAAATGTCACAGTAATAGCACTGTTAAGCGTGGAAAAGCATTAAATACAGTTTCATAGCTCCTAACAATAAAAACTTCTTTACAAACAAATCATCCATCCAATAATCACATACGCAGCGTCGGTCTCGTATTTCGCGTCTAGAACAGCACTACAGACGCTTCAGCGAATATAAAAAATGTCTGCGCTTGATAAATAACGATGATTGATATTTAAAATTCGTAGATTTACACAACATTACAAACATACCATATTTATACGATCACATCACACAAATATCATAAAAGTTCTACGCCGTACACCACAACTGCTGGACACTAAATATAAACCAGAGAACATAATACCCCGTTTCTAATTAAACACCTCCTACCATACCAGACTCTACACATATTCAGCACATTTCAGGACAATAGCATCATATTACTAATGCATGTATTTTTCAATACAAATTTGTAACAAATTATAACCACATTGTAAATAAACCATACTGTTACTCATTTAATAATATATATGTAAAAGGAATACAATATAATTTTTTCTAGTTTCAGATTGTTTTAATGAAACAAAACGATGCCATACTACTGTCAAATATCAAATTAGTATGAGTACGAAGAACTGGTTATACACTACAATAACTTTGTGAATACATATATTATAATATTGGAGCATTTGAGACAATTACTGTAAATCGTTCTTGTTTTAGCGTTGGGATTTATATACGAGAGTTGTCTAAAAAGTTTTGAGCCTCAATAAATGTAAGCGTAGTTATTCGTTAAAACTAGAGATGGGCGAATATCATCCGCGAATAGTCGAATGCCGCGAATATTGACATTATTCGATATTCGAGATTTTCGAATATTAACGTCAATATAGCGAACATTCGAATACCTCGAATATTGCGCCATATGTTGACCTCAATTTTTGACTATGTTTTCCTTTATCATTTGTACATAAACTTAAAGCTATTACAATACTTTGAAGTTATTAATAACAAAGATATTTTGTTTCAAAACCATGAAGACGTACCATATTTCAAATTTGCCCGTACATTTCACCTTAAATTTGAAGTTTTCATCTTTTTCTTTTTCGTTTGTATTTTTTGTTTTAATTTTATTTTATCTTAACAATTTCATTCAAATAATGAAAAGGACATAATTAAATAATTATTAATAATAAATAAATTAACTTTTAGGAGTATTCGAATATTCGAGTACCTCGAATATTCGAGATCTGATTAATATTCGTATTCGATATTCGAATTCGAGAAATTTGATATTCGCCCATCTCTAGTTAAAACTATTCTAGTACTACAATTGTACATGTTTTGAAAGATATTTATGAAAATTTCAGCTGTTTTTGACACTTGGCTATTGTTTGACTGACGATTGTGTCAGTAGATGTTAGCGTTTTTGTAAAAATGGATTTAATATAATATTGTGCCGTGACTGTTTTTGTTTTTTTTAGGATTGTCACCGAATTGTGTTTATCGATCATGTCAAAAAAGGTAAAACAATATACGGAGTATTATTTAACAACCTGAAGGCAAAAACTGTCGCAATATTTAAAGAAGAAGAAAAAGCTTTTCCACCAAGACAACACATTGACAGTCGTCATGGCCAAAATTTACGAATTGCGGATCGAATTCATTGATCAGCCACTATATTCACCAGATCTACATAATTTTGTAAAACATTTTAATTATGATTAAAAAGTTACCAAATATTTAGAAGACTAAATATTGATTATTTTAATCAAATGTCAATTATGATGTGTACTATTGAAATATATAATTTCATAATTATATGATATTTACATTAATTTAGTTTTCTTCCACGGTTGGTAGTATTTAAATATAAAATAGCTAATTTTAGGCAATTTTTAATTCAATATTTACAGTAATTAAACAAGTACAGTAAGATATGTTGACCGATTTAGAAATAGAATTTTATTCTCTACAAACTTGTACCTATTTGAACGATTTTTTTCCACAATAATTTGGGCAACACATCTTTGAAGAAATAATTAATTGAATATACTCGAAAGTTGTACAGAGCAATTTTTTATTTTTGGCAGTAATAATTATTTACGTTATAAATCTGCTAAATAAATTGTTACGAGAAAACAGTAGCCTGGAATATCAAAATGAGATAGATTTATATTTATTTTTTTTCTTGTTTTTAAATGATGTATGGAAACTATATCTGTTTGTACCATCACTTGTTTATTACTTTCACAATTGTTGCTGCTCAAGTTATAAATGATTTTATTTTTTTGTAGAAAATATTCCGAACATTTTATTGTAAATATTTTAAAATTGACTGATTACCACTGCTTCTATTTTAGTTTTATTTAATTTCTGTATGTTTCAATTTTGGAAACAACTATTAAAGTAAAACTATTAAATGCAATTGTATTTTTATTTATAAAATATCAAGAATATTTCACTTAATTTATATAGATAATAACTAAATTAGAATGATAAAATAAATCATAATTTACACACAAAATTGGTAAAATATAATATTAGCTTTGATATAATGTAATTAAGGAATAAATAATAAAATTTATTGCATTTTTTTCATATAGTATTTGTAATTTTTTTAATCATATTTACTTTCACGTAGCTATTACAATTAAAGGGATATATGAATATTGTTTTTATATATTGCAATAAAAAATCTTGTAATTTGTTGTCGATTCATTTGGTTCATTGTAATAATCTGCGCCATCTATTACATATTTTGTATACTAATTGTCAGTGGGAATGGCAACGCAAAGCAAACTTATACGAACACGATTTATACGCTATGAAAATTGGAGTGGCAGGTGTTGTCGACGCTATGGACTTGTCGACATTGTGGGATGTCGACACAGTGGTTTTAGACGCTGACATGTACTCGGCTAAACTAGGGCTATAGAAAGTGTTCCGATAAATTTTGTATTTAATCAGCTCAAAAAGTAATAATAGAGACTATTAGGGCTTCAGTCTTAGGTTCTCAAGTGTCAAGGAGCCCACAAGAATTGTATTTTCATATATTTTTAATACCATTTCAATAACACGCCTGACGACTAGGGTTATGAAAAATAATCGATAAATCGATTAATCGATCACTTAACTTTTTTTGGTAATAATCGATTACTCGATTATTTGATTAATCGATTAATCGATCATTTGATTAATCGATTATTTGAATAATAGATTAATCGATTATTTGATTAATAGCTTATTTGATTAATCGATTATTTTATTAATCAATTATTTGATTAATAGATTATTCGATTAATCAATTATTTGATAAATCGATTATTTTATTAATCGATCAATTGAATAATCGATTACTTTATTAATCGATCATTTGATTAAAGAAATTATTATTATTCTTGTGCTATGTTTATTACTAGATTACTACACTATTCTTTTTCACGCAACAAAAAATATACTATGTATAAACAGTACGCTATATAATGTCGGCGGCGTAGAGGGAATCCCTGAGTTAAGTATTGTAGTTCTTTCTGATGAAGGGATTACGCCGTATGTGAGTGGAACAAGTAAACAATGGCAAAGTATGTTCGTGGCGATCTGGAGCTACGCGTGATGATTGATTAAAAACGATGTGGTTGGATCCTTAGGTTGCATTTTAAAAATTATTATCTAAATGAAATAATTTATAGTTTACAAATTATGTCACAGCGTCAGTACTTTTGCCAGTGTACAATGAAATAAAAAGTAAAATTTTAGACTTTGAAAGTGAAACCGAAATAATTGACGATATAAAACACATTAAAGAAAGTATTATTCAAATAATAGATACACTGGACGTCAGGTATAGCGGAGAAAATACATCAACCATATTACGGATGTGCAGGTTCTGTCTGTACAGCTGCAGAAATTAAAGACTAAAAATTGAAACTTTTACTCGAGATCAAAAGTTTAAATATTAACACCAATAATTACAATGTAGCCAAAAAAGGTAAATCGGGACTATCTTCCATACTAACTAAACGGTCCAGTGAAACGTCTGGTTATTCTGTAAAAAAGAAATAGATATTTATACTGTATCGCCGACTACTTGCTCCAGATATCTGTCCAACGTTTGCGTTAATCATCAAGCCTAAGTGCATAAGAACTGTCATCCAGAACTCAGTACTCATCAACTCAGTAATAAAGCATATCGTATGCACAGTTATTTACAATCCACAAAGACAACTACGCTCTATCTGCCCAGCACCCCCCCTTCCCATACAACACGACCAAATAGGCACTATATTAGTTCTATATTTATTTGAAATTTTTATGCCTGCAAATATTAACAATATCTGATATACAGTATAAATATTTCTATTTAATCTTAAAGACATTTATTTTAAATACATACTTCTATGTGCTTCAACTAGTTTTAATATTTAATATATGTTTTTGTTGTGCTGTTTTTTTTTTTGAATAAAATTGTAAATCTATATTATTTACTTATATTTTATGTGTTTGTTAATCCTTGTCCAGATATTAATAAATAGTTTAACGTTTATTACAATTTCAGTTCCGGTGAAGTTTATTATAAAATAAAACAAGAACAAAGAAAACACTAACAAAATATTTATTAAAACAAAAATAATGTAGTACAACTACTAAGATAAATATTTATTAACAACACGTATTTATATTCACATTAAAAGTACTAATCAATGATTTGCATTGTTCAAACTTCAATACAAACTGTTCTTGCCAGCCCAAATTCTCTCTTTTATACTGAATTAAGTTATTTCTACGATATTCCAGAATTTCTGAAACATTGTAGACGCATATCACGGGTATATTGTAGAATTATTTCAACGCATTACGGTGAGTCATTCCACTTCTGATGCGCGATGTAATACTTCATATCGACTGTTCCAGAGAGAGAACAGGGCCGTACTCGTTACAATAGGTATAAATAGAGACACTGATGAATCTATTTAATATAGGTACCTACAAATAAATGCTATTCGATGCGAAGAGACTTATTAAAAAATGTATTCTTTAAACATACTATATATTGTCAACAGTTTTTATAGAATCAAAATATCAAATATTAATTGTTACTTAAATGTTTCCAAATTGTCATTTGCCCATTGTATTCTCAAATCTCATTACTGTAAATACTATATTATAAATAAATACAATTAATTCTATTTTCATAACAATTACAGATCCTGCAATGGATATGGGTACCATAAATAACTATTTCTGAGCATTTGTACTCGTATTATCATTTTATAATGTTAATTACATAAAAGTATTGCCTTTAATATTAACACATCTATTTATGCATCTTAATTAATACATATTAGTTCTGTGTAATTGTCGATATCAGAGAAATTTGTAAAAGTAGGTTAAAAATATGCCCACTAATATCAATAAATTATTTCTATTATTTGTGACAAACAATGACAGTGATTGTTTTTATGACGTAGTTATTATTTTTTTACTATCATAATTCATCTCGTTGCGTCTTTTTGTTCATAAAACCGAGTGATGCTCCTGGATACCTGGATATAGAATAATTTATATTATGTGTTTATTTAATAGAATATTAAACATTCTTAGGCTCAACTATAAAACAAATATATTATTTAATATCCGTTAATAATAATAATAATAATAAATACGAAGAATTGTATCGACGGAGTTGGATAGTAAAGAATCGAAATAAAATACTCCTAATGCAAACGTTTCGGGTACTTATTGATTACTACTACTAATAAACATTTTAGCACTGATGATGACGATTCAATTCTTCATGTTTAATTTGTGGATATGATATAATCTGTAAATAATGATAATGCTTATTATATTTTGTTATTAATTGTTGTGACACATTTTGACGTGAAACAGTATATAAAGGCAAAGACCGAGCTTATAATGAGGACCGAGCTGACTATTTAGTGATTTGATTAATCGATCATTAGATTAATCGATTATTTGATTAATAGATTAATCGAATACTAGATTAATCGGTTATTTAATTAATCGATTATTTGATTCATCGATTATTTGACTTATAACAAATTTATTATTATTGAAAATCATAATCGAACCGACGACGATATAAAAGTCTACGCTAGGAAAAAATGTAGAAAAATGAAATTATACTTAATGACTGGCAGTATATCACATACAGCACTCAGCTATGGATTAATGGCGTATTTAATTTTATTTTTTTTTATGAGACTTTTGTTTGTTTAAACGTTTTTGTCAACAATATTTTTGATGTCATTAAAAATTAATTTTAAATCTTAATTAAAGATTCCTAAACTAACAAAAAATAGAGCTTCAAATAAACTTCAAGCTCTAGAGCTCGAAAAACCTAGATCCGTCTCTGAATAATAACGACAAATCTCAAAATAAATTTTGCAACGTTAGTAATTTTTATATTAATATTTATTTTTACACGACTATGGGTAAAATTAACGTTTATTTTGATGCTTTCAGTTTGTAAAATGATATTTTCATTAGACACGAATTCTTCAGTAAAGCATGGGCAAAATAATTAATCACGGCTGTTAAAACACAAGCGTCGCTCAACTACTTGTGAGTATTTAAAAGAAAATATACAAATATAAAAAATAAATATATCACCACGCCTTTTACCCTACACTGGGTGTGGCACTTTGCCGATACTGTTTTCAGTAAGTGATATATTTTTGCGCGTAAAGTGCCGTTACAGCCGTAAAATCAAAGATGTTGTTTAATTGAATTTTACGCAAAAATCTTTTCGTTTTATAAATTCGTTTTTCAGGTTTGCTGGCCAGTCTAAAAATTTACCAATTACATTATTAAATATTAAATTATGGTCATCGAAACATTTTTATGCAATAAACATTGCTAAACCAGATGAATAAATGATCCGCAGTTCCGTAAAAAGGCTATCCTTAAATCATCGTTATATCACCGGGTATGTACTTCAAATCTGTTATATAGGAAAAATAATGTTAATTATTTTATTTCGCTGTGTTTACTTAAATATTAATTTTAGATGAATGTTGGAAATAGAAACCTTGTTCAGAATTAAAAACTACACAATATGACACTGAAGACAATCATATTTGTTTTTTAGTTGTCGAAAAAAACTCAATAAAACCAAGTCACGTATAGCATTCCTTTAGGATGCCATGGAACCAGCTACTAATATAAAAATAATAAAGTACCACTAAACTCCGAATCCATTCTTCATGCCTTTGCGCTAGTCCCATACAAATAATAAACCTGTCTGTATTTTTAAAAATCCACTGGACTAAAAATGGTGGCCAATAATTAAAGATAGCAATTGTTGTCAGAGCTAAAATTAGTATTACTGCTTTTCAGACTGCTTGCATGACGAAAGTTTTACAACAAAATTATTTGTGTCGCTGTTTTTCGTATATGACTTGTTAACAACTTTGCTAATTTTTTATAGAATTGACATAAATGTTGTTCGGTAGACTAACAAGTGTAACTATTTTAATAACATTTTTATAATAATCTTCGCGTAAAGTCGAGAAGAATATTATTTTAAATGTTGTACATTTCCTGAGGAAATTTTTCATGTACAGTACAATTTTCATGTTCATAAGCAATAATGTCCATAGATTTGTTCTATATATAAAACTTTAATAAGAAAAATGTCCCTCGTGATGGCCGCGTGGGTTGGGGCATGACTCACGACCATAAGGTCGTGGGTTCGGGTCCCGCCCGTGACGTCCATTTACAAAAGGACATATATCGACATATGAGCATAGTAGTTGATCCGATATAAATTTGTAAAAAAAAATAAGATAAAAATATAAAATCCTGATTCAGGATTTTATATTTTTGTACTAAAATTTAATTGTAAATTAAATTTATTTGAGAAATAAATTATCTTTTTGAAATTTCTAGTGTTTCAGTGCCGAAACCAGATATATTTGAGCCCGAGGTAAGAATATAATTCCTTCCCCTCCTACATTTAAAACAATATGCAACTAGACTAATTATTATTATGGGGTAGTTGGCTCAGTGGTATCGAGTCGGCCTGTGGGTCTTGAGAACCCTGGTTCGATCCCCATAGTCGACAAACAATTTTCAGCAAATTAAATCTACCCTTATGGCTTCACGCGAAAAAATATATCACTTACCGATATCTGCTAAGGCGGAGTGCCACACCCAGTAATGGGTAAAGTGCGTGATGATATATTTATTTATTTTACTAATTAGCGTTACAAAAAATCTTTTATAATTTGTTTATTAAAGGAACGTAATGAAATTAAACTTTATTATTACTGTTTAAAAATTGCATTTCGGGCCAGGCTTTGACATTCAAAATGGTGTCTCAAAATTACACTTATTCAAACATGTTTGGTCTCATAATTACACCAAAATAAAGATATATATATATATTGATTAGTGATGAGCAATCAAGCCATGTAGACGTGTCTTTTTGTGTGTGCAAACGCCCTGTTATTTTAAAATTTTCGATTTAGATTTTTTCCTCAAAAGTTGAAAAATGACTCGTCTAGCTCGTGAAGATATCACTTCTATTGTAAAGCAAGTTGTGGGCGAAGATGTTCCCACTCAGGAGTTTTTAAATAAAATCTTCAAGGCTGTTTCGAGTAGAGTAGTAACAGTTTTTAAGACAAAATATCAGATCTTTCAAAAGAACTGAAAGATCTGCGCCAACAACTTAACCAAAAAGATCAGCAGTTAGAAGTGATGTCCAAGGAAGTAGGCCGGCTACATCAGTATAGCAGGCGTAACTGCCTTCGAGTTTTTGGTGTTCCGGGGAAGTGCAACGAGTCTACCGACGTCGTCCTTCTGAAGATCTTCAAGGAGAAACTCAAAGTCTCCGTCGAACGAACAGCAATCGACAGATCTCCCAGACTTAGGAAGCCAGTAGCAGATAAGTGCAGACCGATTATATGTACATTCTGTAGATATAATGACCGTGCAGCGGTTTATGCTAACAAAAGTAATTTTAGACATTCTGGTATAACAATTAAAGCAGATTTAACACCGGATAGACTCAATGTTATTAATGCTGCGAAAAAGAAGTTTGGTTTGAAAGATACCTGGACTCGTGATGGTATTATTTGTATTAAAATCAGAGAGTCCATTCATAAAATATTTATAATGAAAAAAGTAAACTTCTGATCTTGTCGTTGTTCATACTGGATAATATTTCTTTGTTTTTTTTGTTTACTCATTTTATTTGTAATATTTCAAATTTTAAAGACCTATTAAAATCTACTCTAAAATATATGCATTGCACACACATATACTAATTGATTTATTTTTAAATTAATTATTGCAACTTAAGGTTTTTAGATTTAAGTTTAATCTTGCATTTGTTTATTAAATAAGTATTAGCATTGAATATACAAACACTAAAAGAATGTAAGGTAAATGACAGGCATGTATCCTAGCTCCATTCTTTTCTAGTTAAAAATTTGAAGCCACGAGCTAGCGACTATTTGCGTTCATTTCGAGAACTATGATGAAATGTGTACACACCGTTGTCAAATGTTCAAACATCGTCACACGCTACCCATACCTCACCCCACCATACCCTTCTTCAGAACACTAATAACACGCAATAGTCTTGTTGCTGCGAATAATACATATATCTCGCAAATTTATAACCTATTCAAATTTATTTTCATGCTATTACTAATCATACTATTATTTATGCACTTTTATGATTAAAAGAGTCACGTAATTAAAAAATAATAGAAGAATAAAAACTATTTATTATGAATTATAATTATTTATAATAATTCATATTTAGGCGTGCGATTGCAATGATTTGAAATGCCTCAACAACATTTAAAGAGAAGAAAACTAAACTTGTAATGTGTTTTAATTTTTCAGAGGATGAACATTATTCACGGGATAGCTGAATGATTTGCAATATTTATTATATTATTAATTTTAAAATGTATTTTTTTTATTGTGTTAAGTCTCTACACTAAACCTAATAAATTTTTGTGTTCCATCATTCCATTCTAGGCATCCTCATACTTTCCGACCGTCTGCTGCTCGTACTAATATTTTGCAACATTCTCCCGTACATCTTATGTACTCTCTGTATAATCATATTGAGTCACAAATTGATATTTTTAGTATTTCGTTGTCACGTTATAGGAAGTTTCTCTCTGCTAACGCTGTATGATAAATTTGTATTTTGCTTAGCTTTATTTCGTGTTTATTTATTCTTTGTTTCATACTATATATGTGTTTCCTTTTATATTTTTGTTTTGTTCCCGTCCAATTAATTGGGTTCGCCTGTCTGGACAGTGTATTGTAATAATAATAATAATAAATAATAATACTCCTGTTACAATGTATTACTTTATATTATGTTACGTTCCTTATAGATGTAATTTTTATAATTCCTCTTTTTTTTGCTTGATTCTGTTATACTCATTGTAAAGGTTAAATGGAAGAACAGCCTAGGCTGAATAATTCCAAATAAAAATTATATATATATATATATATATATATATATATATATATATATATATATATATATATAAAAGAACAGCCTAGGCTGAAATTTTGAAATATTAAAATTATATTATAATTACTATTATTATTATTATATATACTCTGTTTATAACTGAAATTACTAATACAAAATCTTACACACTAACACGGATTATCACGTTAAACAATATACAAACATCACACCATTATTTATTTAAACTAGCAGAGCGATATTTAGTTACGACGATTAATTTATTTTAAACCGCACTATTTGGAAGTTACCAGTGAAATATCACCGCTTTCCAGACACCTGTTACTGGAACATGCCAGAGATATCAGACACGTAAGATAACGTAGAATGACCAGTATAGACTTGTCCGTTACGTTTGTTACACTGCCCCCTCTTTAGGTCTGTTTCTTCCCGAAACTTTCCTACTGCTTTATCGGGATTGTGGAGGTATTTGCAGTGTCGAGGTCAAGTAGAAATAACAGTCCACTGTCTTCTACAGTTTCTTCAGTTTTAGAGGGTTGTAATAGTATTGCAGAATGCAGATGCCTGTATATCAAAAGATCACTTTGATCTTACTTAACACGGCTCTCCAACTGAGTTCATCAAGGCCAGAATCTATCTTTGGCATGCCTAGTTTCTTCACTGCCTGCTAAAGCAGCTCATGCTGAAGGCAGTTAAGGCAGTTTCACAGAGCCTCATAGAGGGGCTTATGCTGCAAAGCCTCTTTCGCCACCAAATAGTTGATAAAATGCCTTTTTTGTTCTGTTCTCACATTCAGTTGTTATTTCCGAAGTTTTTCTACTCTGCCAAACTTCTTTCGGAAGACAACTGCAATTCTTTTGGACATTCTGAAGTCCTCAGATTTGCAATGAGCCAATGAATACTCCTTTGGAATATTGAATAGATTATATTGAACCTCACTCGTGACGTTGTAAGGTACTTTTCTTCCCGTTGCGTACTGTATCATAATTTTTTCTAAGGATGGTTCCCTGTTTTCTGCATTACATACGCGGACGTTCTCGCCTGGGTTTCTTCCGGGAAATGGAGCCCACTAAGGGTCTTCTTTACACGATAAATAAGATCGGTAATCGTTTTGACAACCTCATACGAACCGCCCCAAGATTTCTAAAGTTTTGGTGAGTAGCCTTGGCGACGTTGGGGATTGAAAAGTATCGTACTTAGTATCCGCCTTCTTCCGCCTTGATGTCGTAGTTTTCCTTTATCTGGTTGCTTACGTCTTGAAAGTTCGAACAAACTTGTTGATAAGAGTTGTTTATCTTATGACGTAGATTGCTCATTTAATTGTCCGCAACTATTTCTTCATCAGGCTTGCAACCGAATTTCAAATCACACGGTAATCTCAATTCTCTTGCAAAGAAGACACTAGCAGGCGCCTGTCTGGAATTTTCGTGTACTGATGAACAAGAAGCCATGAAGAACAGGTGAATGTATTGGTCCCAGTCTCTTTGATGTTTAGAGACAATCTTTGATAAGTATTTTCCCACCGTTCTGTTTATCCTTTCTACCATTCCGTCTAACTGCGGATGTAATGCAGTTGTTCTAGTTTTCCGAATGCCAAGAGTGTGCAGAGATTCTGAAATACAGCGGACTCGAAATGCAGTTCCATGCATACTCAAAATCAGCTAATAGGTTCTTTAACTAGCACCTCTACAACTGTAGTTGTTTCTTGATTTAGATGTGTATAAGGTTCGACCCATTTACTAATCAATGACTACCAGAATGAATTTATCCCATCGTCTGTTAGCGGAAATAGTCCAGCCACGTCGATTGTAATTCTTTCGGAAGAACTTCCTACATTATACAGATGTAACAGAAGCCTTTCTGTTTCTGTGTCGTCCATTACTTGTAGCACATACGGTGCATTTTTGACACCCATCTTTCACATCTACTTTGCATCGTGCAACTGTTACAAGACCGCAGACACTCCGTTTCTGGGAACAATACCCGCATCAAGAGGCCATCGTCGATTTTAATTGACTTCCAATGTGCCCAATAACTCTTCACACTGGGTAACTGTGATGATAATTCTTCCCAACTTGGTATGGAGCCACGTTTCAGCTACTGGATTGCATGGCTTAATTCAAGTTCTTGAAGTTGATAATCTTCAATGTTTTTCAACTGCTATTGGTCATCTGTAGCAGTTGTCCGTAAAAGAAGTCCAGATTTTTCTTCCACACGACTACAGTGACTGTATTTCAACAGACAAGTTCTTCTTGACATCGCATCGGCATTACGATGACTGTTTACAGCTCGATGCCAACTTGCCGTCTGGCAATGGATATCTAAGAATAAGAGCACTTACCAATGCCTGTTATAAATGTTCAAAAGAATTCTTGCAATCTTGATTCCATTCAAAATTTTGGATGTCTTCTGTTAGTCGATTTAATGGTTTTGATATGTTTGCAAAACCCATTACGTATCTTCTGTACATAGACCAAATTAACTTCTGATGTTGTGTTTATTCTGTGTAACTGGCTATTTTTGACAGCTATTACTTTTTCTGGGTCTACAGCTACTCCTTTACCAGAGACAATATGGCCAAGATAATGTTTTTTGTTTACGAAACAGGTTACATTTCTTAGGACTCAGCTTTAGGTTGGCGCTCTGGAATACTCCTTCTAAATTTTTAATATGGTCTTCAAATGTTCTACCGACCACGATTATATCATCCAGATATATCAGAAAAGTTTTCCAGGACAGCCCTTTCAGTACGGATTCCATTAGATGTTAACGTAGCAGGAGCATTGCAAAGGCCAAATGGCATTACAGTGAATTATCATAGATTTAAAAGTAAATGCTGTTTTCTCACAACCCTTTTCGAATAAAAAGTGGAAAAGATTTTAGATCCCGCAAGTTTATCCAACGTATCGTCAATCAGGAGAAGAAGGTAACTGTCCTTCTTGGTGACGTTATTTAACTGTCGACAATCGATGCAGAATAGAGTAGAACCGTCCTTTTTCTTCACCAATACCATAGATGAAGTCCATTGAATATTTCACTCTTCAATTATTCCGTCTAATATCATTTCATTAATTATTGAATCAGCTTCTTATCGTTTAGCGAGATGAGATATTCTATGTACTTGCCGAATGGGTCTCGAATCGCCAGTATCAAGCTTGTGTTGGATAATATTTATCCTTCCCTTAGTACCAATCTTTAATTCGTCAGGATATCGTTTTAACACGTTTTCTATCTTCGCCTTTTGCTTAGCAGTTAAACCCTGGCTCGCTGTGGCAATTAAGCTGTCGATTTGTTCAGACGGTACTGCAGGTCCTATCTTTACAGTTTTAGCCGGTTGCATAGTAGCCCAGACCTATACCTTCCTTTAGTACTACAGGGCAAGGCTTTTGCATATATCATCTCTACCTACAAGATACAAAATTGAAAATGTCCGCTTCAAAATTTTGTAGAGACTTGTTCATCATCTAGAATCGATTTTTAAGTTGAGAGCGGTACACTTGTTCTATGTGTTTCTGACCGTATCTCATTTATAGATGAGCAATCAGCTGCTTGTAACTAAGCCTGTCGTATAATACCTTTAGAGTGTCTCCACGTAATGATTTACTTAACATGGACACTTTAACACTTGAAGTCCAGCCATGAACCTTGAAAACTGTTTCGAACAGGGTCAAATATTCTTCCAATGACAACTTTCCATCTATAAGTTGGTATATCGTGGTGTCTGAGGACTGTTGTTACTTTTAGTTCTTGTAGCTGTGTAGTATTCAGTGATGGTTGATCAGCAGCTGGTAAACTATCACTCCTATTTTCGAGAGATTGTAATTTCTTTTCCAGTTCTTGTATTTTGTCGTCCACGCTGTAGGACAGCCTTTTGAGATATTTTTTTAATTTCCTAGAATATTCGTTTCAAGGCTTTCTAGAATTTTCTAGAAGTTCTTCCGTAAGATTTTTGGAATTTTCTTTCATTTTCGTCTCAACGCATCTAGAATTTTCTTGTATTTTCGTCTCAAGGCTTCTAGAATTTTCTAAAGGTTCTTCATTCAGTTTTTACGACTTTTCTTACATATTCGTCTCAAGGTTTTTATAATTTTTTAGAAGTGCTTCCTTCAAATTTTTATCATTTTCATGCATTTTCATCTCAAGACTTCTTGAATATTCTTGAATTTTCGTCTCAAAGCTTCTAAAATTTTCCTGAAGTTCTTCCTTCATATTTTTGGAATTTTTTTAGTATTTTCATCTCAAGGATTCTTGCCATATTTTTTATTACTTAAAACACATGGGTATCTGAATCTAGACACTTGTTACTGGAACAATCCTCAGTCTTCTCGATTGCGGACACGTGAGAGGATGCAGACCGGTCAGTACATACTTGTTCGTTAGGTTCGTTACAGTATGCAACATATTACTAGAACCATCTAGAGATTTCTCGATTACGGACATTATATATTACTTGAAATCTTTCTGAAGTCTAGACACGTCTCATTTCATGTCCTTATAATAAATTACACTGATATGTTCCTGCAACTAAAATATTTATTCAAATGTTTTTTATACGAGTACCTACATGCAATTTATTATAATTATTATTATATATATATAAATTTTCTTTGTGTATTTTACATTTATTGTTGTTTTGTGATTATGTTTAGTATTTATTTTTTAATGAATTTTTTTAAATAAATAATTTTCACGGGATTAAGAAGTTACTATATTTTGTAGTTACAAATTTATTCGTTAAAGTTTAGGTAAATAAAAATCACATTGTAATAAATTCTGAAAAGATTTTACTTAGTTACAATACCGGTATAATTAAAATAACTTTACAAATTTAATTAAATATAATAACAAATATTGAAAATTTCGCGTTTTGCTTTTTAATAAACTAATAGTTATATTAAATCTACATGTTAAGTTTGTGGAATGTTTCATGTATTCCATTTCAATTATTTAAATTTTTCTAAATATAAACGGTGTCCCTCTGGTGGCCTAGTAAAATTAAACTCAACAAAAAACCTCAAAAATGGATCTTAGGCCGAAACAGCACTCATACTACATAGCTGGTCTGTATACACACGATTTGGAGCATGGGTCGTTGACCCAGGAGACGAATGTAGAAGACAACAGAGAATATAAAGTCTCTAAAGACCAATATAAAACTACTGGTCAGCACATTGCACCACCATGGAAATTGTGTACTAGTTGAAAATTCTGAATAGACGAAAGTTATTAATACGGAAATCTCAGTTTCATAAAAGATTAACCCACCATATAGTATAATAACGATATTAAAGTATATAACAATGATTATAATTTTTTTTTATATAGGTTGGTTATGTAGTAGAATTGTAAATCCTTGGTGGTGCAATGTGCTGACCAGTAATTTATTATTGTTCTTTAGGGTCTTTATGTTTTCTCTGAGGTGTGCTCTAATGTTGGAGATATTTTTGGGATTTCTAGGACTAGGATTCTATGTACTTGTTTAGTTTTTACGTGAATCGGTTATTTTATGATTATCCGACTAATTTGTGGAAATATTTTTCATATTTGTTTTTAGCATAAGTAAAGGTGCAATTCCACTGAGGCAACTTTTAGGCAACATGTAGCATGCAGCATTGACGCATGCTACATATAGTCTTTCATATTTGTTTTTAGCATAAGTAAAGGTGCAATTCCACTGAGGCAACTTTTAGGCAACATGTAGCATGCAGCATTGACGCATGCTACATATAGCCTTCAATGAAGGAACACGAAGCGACAAGAAATAAGTCTCCTTGCCGCATGCTACATGTTGATTGTTGTTGCCGGAGCGCATGCGTCACCGCTCGACAATATTTAACTTGTCGCACAATGTCGTGCTTATCCAACAGCCAACGGATCGGTGCGGCTTGTATCGTGCGACATGGAGTGGAATATAGACAAAACTACTTCTTTTATAGAAGATTACCACAATTCTCCTGAATTATGGAATAACAAAATTACCAGTTATAAAGACATTAGAGTTAAAATTGATTTGTTGTTTTGAAATAAAGCTCCATCGTCAGCAACCAAATTATTGTATAAATTATATTGTGTTTCTTCAACACCTATATATACTTCTCTTCTCCACCACCGTGGCTTCCTTCTTTTTTTTACGATTCAAAGCTGTCACCAAATATGCAGCTGCCGCGACTTTTCGTAAAGACATTGTTACACCAAACTGAAGTTGCCTGAATGGAATCGTGTTAGACGCATGCTACAAGCATAAACAACAAAGCGCATGCAACATGGAGAGACAAAGTCCGCATGCGACATTATTGAATTTTGTGGCACTTGGTCGCACACCCATAATCAGGCAACACTAGAAAACATGTATCATGCCTCATGTCGTTCAGTGTTGCCTCAGTGGAATTGCGCCTTTACAAATTATTGAGTAAATAGCTTGTTATTTATGAACATGTGCCTGTATTTTCAACCTAAAAATTAATGTAATTTTTTTTTATCATCATCATCATCGGCTCAACTATCCAAGCAGTTTTTACACTGCCGTACTGCCGGTTTCTTTTTTTAGTCAGATTAATTAAGGCGTATAAGTGACTAGCTTATAGCGCCCGAGTGTGATAAATACATGTAACTGTATTTTTATATTTAACGACAAATCACACATTGTCGACAGGCGGATTCGAACTGACGAACCTTGGCTCGGGTGACGTCACAGTATGCTAAGAGATGTGCCTTAACACGCTCGGCCACCGCGCCTGCATTTTTTTTATAGATATACCTAATTGAGATCGAAACATGTAATGTCAATAAATACCTTTATAAAATATTGAGAAAAATATCTCTCAATACAAAAAACTGAAAAATGTAATATTGTGCTGATTGGAACGGAAAACAGAAAATTTGAGTTAGTAAATATTACCATAGAAACTATAAAGAGTTATTTAAAACTCGATATTTCCTGTCTTATATCGTAGATATTTTTCTAAATTAAAGGTATTCACAAAAAGGACGGAACTTATAGGCACGAATATACTTAATATACTAAAAATGAGCACAAAAAACATAAAGAATTGTTAAATAAATTAGAGGAGGAAACGAAATCTGGATCATTACTGAGAAATATAACAAAGATGGTAATTTAAGACCTAGGGAACCATCCGACGTTTCTCCAACCAAACTCACGCAGGATACAAAAATCCAAAAAGCCGATTCTGTCAACAATCTTTTTTCTACCAACATACAGTAGTAAAAGATGCAAAATGACCAACCCCATGCATCAGAAAAAATGCTTGCTTAAAGTACACGTAATATTAATTTTATAACGAGCTCTAATACTGACGGTACATACTCTATTTATAAGACTAAAGAAAACTTCCTAAACACTCATGATAAATCTAACGTTAGCGGTCTAAATTATATTTTTGTCACTAAATAATAAAGAACAGTCAAAAATATAAGACGGGGATATAGGTTATACTAGTATTGTAGGTACTAAAGCAATAAATTTAAAGGATATTGAATTTAATTACACTTTTTAAAAATAATAATCATTATAAAATGTAAATTTTAAATAATACTAGTTTTTTTATTACTGTTGAATTTATATATAATCATACTAAACTTATAATACTCTTTACATACTTAGGGCTGTTCGACCCTTGTCTCATGGCACTGGCATTTTTGTTGAAATTTAGGACCAGATTGCTCGTCACTGAAGTGTTTGTTATGATTACAAAAAAATCCACCTATTGTTGAATACTTTATAAAGAAAATGTCAGCCTTAAAATTTTGAAACATATAATCCTTAAAAAAATATCGCTTCTACAATTTGCATATAAGAATGCTCATATATTCTGACACGATTTTTTTTATTTAAAACTGCTTTCTGGTATTTTGTAGCATTCGTTTTATTATTCTCGAGGAGCCTAAAGACGAAATTATCAAATTATCCATTCTCTCAAAAAATGGGAAAATGTTTTGAAAAATACAAATATTTCGGACACTTTTCGGACATATTTTTAAACGTTACGCCGGTATTTAGGCAATTTATTTTACTCATACTTTTCTAGCTACCTCTTCAAGTAACCCAACCGTAATAAAATCAATAGAAGATAATCTTTCTATCCTCAAACACCATATCGTCTAGGTATAAATATGAAATACTATTTTTTTCAAATAAATAAATATAGTCATTCTTTAAATTGCTGGAATGAGATGTGTATCAGTTGTACCCGTCCGCCGCCGTTTGGTCATTTGGCGAATGATGATTCTCGCATTAATTTTCGAGTCTATTAGCTATTGTGTGTGTAAAGATTTTGCATTGATCAGGGCCACAACTGCGGTAATTTACTGGTTCGTTTTTATATCCTTTTTTGTAAATTAAAAACATTATGAGTGTAACCCAACTTTTTTGCACTTCCTCTGTATTTACGATTGAGTTGTACAAGTTTAGCAAATAATGGTTCCAATTTGAGGGTAAACATTAGAAAATGTCATTATTAAGAATATCATTCGCAGGTGTTTTCTTACACATAGCTTTATTTAAGCTTGATTGCAGTTCTTCTAAATAGGTAGGTATGTCAAAATAAGGATAAATATAAATTTGTAGATGCGTTTCCATGAGGTTTAAGTTCTCTTACCGTGTTCCAAAATTCGTTATTATTTTTGGTGTAATTTTTTCCTTTGAGGCTACTTTAAGCTTACTGAACAACTATTTTTTTTTACTTTTACAACTCGCACTATACCAAGGTTTATTTTTTGTTTGCATTTTAATACAATTTTAGTGTAGCTGATTTTAAACATTTGAGGCACATACTGATTCTTTAATCGCATGAATAAAATTATCATTTAAGTAGCTTACTTTTTGAATATTAAAACAAGTTTTTGAAATATTAAGAAATTTTTGAATCATGAAATTTTAAGTATTGTGTATAAAGTGTTTCATTATTTCTATTGATATCTTGAATATAGCAAGGTTTTATAGTGTTAAATATAATAGTACAGATAGCATGATTTGAACTTAATGATGGGTTTACTGCGAATGAAATAATATTTTCACATAAATATAAAATAAATATATCATCACGCCTTTTACCCATTACTGGGTGTGGATCTCGGTAAGTGATATATTTCTTCGCGTGAAGTGCGGTTACCAGTCGTCAAGTCACGGCCCCCAAAGATGTTAATGGAGGGGGAGCCACAGGGATAGATTTAATTTGGTGAAAATTGTTTGTCGACTGTGGGGATAGAACCCTATATATATATATATATATATATATATATAGTTGCTTAAACGCCCCCGGGATGGCAGCGCCGCTTCAAGACGCTCTTTAGATCCTGTTTACTGGGGGATCAACCCTTCATTCTTCTTAATATTGCTTCATACTTATATTCCTCCATATCTTTCTGTATCCTGCTGTCTCTGTCCAGTTGGTAACTCCCGAAATTTTCAGGTCTTCCCGGGTCCCATGTCAATACATTACGTATCGTTGCGTCCTCTCCTGCCAGCCATATGTGCTCCAGCCATCTTATTCTTTGTTGTTTAATCTTTCTTACAATATCTTCGTCTTCTATCTCTGCTAGTATCTTACTATTCATTCTTCTTTTGTACTTATCTTCACTTATTTTAATTGGGCCCAGTATCGCTC
Organism: Pterostichus niger; assembly: GCA_947425015.1. Taxonomy (NCBI): domain Eukaryota; kingdom Metazoa; phylum Arthropoda; class Insecta; order Coleoptera; family Carabidae; genus Pterostichus; species Pterostichus niger. The sequence continues at coordinate 11,186,089 of OX380347.1, forward strand.
TTAGTATTTTTCTTTCGATTACTTTCAATTTTTCCTCCTCTTTTTTTGTCAATGTTAACGCTTTCGCATAATAGATTACCAGCGGTCTTATCAATGTTTTATATAATTTCATTTTTGTTGCTTTGGTTAATATTTTGTATTTTAGCAGTCCTTTTTGTATGTGATACGCTCTGTTTGTCGCACAAACCTTTTCTTTTATTTCTGTCTCTCTGTCTTCTATGTTTGTTATCATTACACCTAGATACTTGTATTTCTCGACCTCCTCGAATTCAAGATTTCCAATTTTATCGCATCATTGTCAATTTGTCTTTGTTTATTTTTAATCCAATTTTATTACCTTTATATATTAATTCATTTATCATAGTTCTCATTATGTCTCTTCTTGTTGTTATGATTGATATCATCTGCGTACGTTATCATTTGTCCGCCATTTTTTCTGATTGAATTTTTATTTATATTCTTTGTTACATGCTCAATTACTATATTGAAGGGCGTTGCCGATAGTGCATCTCCCTGCCTTACACCTTTGTTTATATTAAATACTTATGTGTCCCCGTTTCCAGTCTTCACACATATCTCCGAGTTTTCTATTGACATTTTTATCAATTTTCTCATTTTGGGTTCAATCTTTAATTCCCTTAGAGCTACCATCAGTTTTTCTCTGTTTATTGAGTCGAAGGCCTGTAGGAAGTTAAATATTGCTATTTTAGCGTTATGTATTTTTTACAGAATTTGTTTCAGTATGTGTATCGTCTATTGTCGATTTACCTTTTACAAACCCAACCTGGTACTGTCCTATCTTATTACACGTTTCCCTTGCTAGCCTTCTGTGTAGTACTGTCGATAGTATTTTATATGCATTATTTAAGATCGTTATTTCCCTATACTTCTTACATTCTGCCGGATCTCCTTTTTTGTATATTGTTATAACTTATCCTACTTCCCATTCTTGTGGCATTTTTTCCTCTCTTCATATTTGTGCTATTAACTTATGCATTTTTGTAATTATTTCGTCTCCTCCATATTTATGAGCTCCATGTTTATTTCATCTACTCCCGGCGCTTTTCCATTTTTACCCTTCATTATAATATCTTTTATATCTTCTAGTGTTGGCTCTTGCGTTATTTCTTTTTTTGCCGGTTCTTCTTCTTCTGTTTCGTCATCTTGCTCTTTGTTTCCTCTCTTTTTCTTAGTATTTGGGTTTCGTTCCTCCCACACTTGTTTTTCTTGACTTTCCGTTTCGGTATTCTTTCCATTTCTATCGTTCATGCTTGTTATCTTTATTTTGTTCTTATATATATATATATATATATATATATATATATATATATATATATATATATATATATATATATATATATATATATATATATATATATATATATATGTTTCCTTAATTCTTGATAACAGTGCCTGTGTTCTTATTCGCTCTTTCCTCCTCTATTGTCTGTATCTTTCTTTTCATCCATTTTCTTTTTCTACTACTTATTTCTCTACTACATTCTTTCCTTATTTTGTTGTATTCTTCTTTATCGCTTTCTTTTTTTGTTTGTATCCATTTTAGCCTAGCTCTGCTTTTCTTGCTGTCAGTGCTTTGCATTCTCCGTTGTACCAATCATTCACCTTTTCTCTTCTGTATGCTCCTAGGCTCTCTTCAGCAGCTTTTACTATGCTATCTTTAATTTTACCCCTTTCTTCTTCAACACTTCCTTCTCTCATATCATTGCTCATTATATATTTATATATTTTCTCATTTTACTCTCTAATTCCTTGTTCTGTCTTCAATTTGCCTGTGTTCCATTTCATTAACTTTTTCCTGCTTTTATGTATTTTTTTATTTTCTGCAGTACTGTTGCTATTACCATATAATGGTCTGTATCAGCGTTTCTCACATCTCTTATTGATGATTGCCACCTTTTGGATATTAGTATGTGATCTATTTGAGAGTGATATATTTGGTCATGTGACGTCCATGTTATTTTGTGCTGCCAGGGGTGTTTATGTTTTGTGCTGCTTATAACCATATTTTCTCTTATTGTGAAATTGCATATCCTTTGGTCATTGTCGTTTGATGTTTCGTGTATTGTGTACTGCCCTGCTACTTGTTCTATATACACCTCTTCGCCTATTTGCGCATTTATATCACCTACTACTACAATTACATCTTCTGTTGGTATTTGTTCTAGTTCTTCTTCTATTTTCTCGTTCTTCGCGTTTTCGGTTGGAGCGCAAGCATTTATTATTGATATGTTGATTGGCTTTGCTTTTAAATTAAATTATATTATTTTTAATCATATTCGATATAATGAAGGCAACTCCATACTAACCTTGCTTTTCATCTCTTGAGTATGGGTAGGTGGATCTTAAGAGCAATGGTTCGATCCCCACAGCCGCTTATTTCTTTAATTTTTCCTGCCTTCAGCATTTTTCTCATGTTCCCAGTGCTAATTCGGATTATCTTATTTTTGTTACCTTTCTATCAACTCTATGCTTCGCTGTCTTAAGGTTTCTTTTTCTTAGCCTATTAGATTCTCTTGGTTTATATGTTGTTGTACTCTTCTCATTCTGCCTTTATCTAGTTTTTTGGAACGATTTCATTTTTACTTTCTCCCACAAATATGTTTATCCATCTATTATTATATTTTGATATCCTAATTTTACATTTTTTCCTTGTGCCTATTTCTCTTTTGAAATTCTGATTAAGTGCTTTTGTATATTTCTCTCTTCTATCGTTATGTCATTGTTTTTATATATACAGAGTGTTGACCGCGATCCCGGAACATAGGACTTTAACATGTAAAATCATACTTTTTTAATTTACTGCTTCCCTAATTATTTTATGTAAAAAAGCTTCAAATAAGAGTTGTAGAGTATAACATTCTACATTAGAATCAATAAACAGAATTAATTTTACATGCCCTATAACGGCAGAAATTAATATGAATATATTAATAATTAGCTCAAAAATCGGGTTAGCCTTGGAAATGAAAAAAAATTGTAAACAAAAGATTAACGATTTATCTGTCAGAAGAATATAATTTTTCTTGTTTCATGAGTTTATTTCCAGTAATTATTTATAATTGTTCAATTTATAAAGTTACTTATTAGAAAAAATGATGGACAATTACGAGTACACAATTAGTGACAGAAATGAATTTCTTAGGTTGTATTATGGTGGTATTAGTTTAAGACAAATGCGAGATTTATTTGCGGGTTCGTATCCTCACAAGCCAATTCCTTCAATTCACACAATTCAAAGAGTTATTCATAATCAAATTAAATATGGATCAGTGTTCCATCCATGCCACATGTTGCACCAGAAGAAGAAATTGAGATTGATGATAACGTTAATGAAATAAATGTTCTAGCTTTGGTATCGAATAATCCTAGTGTGAGTACAAGAGAAATTGCATCGGGATTATAAATACATCACACCACGGCCTTCAAAATATTTAAAAAAAAACAAATCTTTTAAATATTCTCGCCATCAAGAAATTTTTGAACATGATAGAGGAAACTGCATGATATTTTGCGAAACAATAATGGAAAAGGCGAATGCTGACAGAAATTTTATCAAAAATATTTGCTTTTCTGATGAATCCATATTTAGCATTAATGGAGAACCAAATGTTCAAAATTATCGTATTTGGCACAAAGAGAATCAACATTTAATTTTAAATAACCATTCTCAATATCGCGAAAGTGTGAATGTTTGGATTGGAATGTTAGGTTCCATTATTATAGGATCTTTTTTTATTGATGGCACACTAAATTCCCAGAAATATTTGGAGTTACTCGAGACAGAGATTGGGCCTGCTCTGCATCATGTTTCCGGGGGAAATACGATTTGGTTTCAGCAGGATGGCTTCCTGCTCATGCAACAAATGAAATTAAAACATTTTTAAACCAATGTTTCCTAAATTGCTGGATAGGACGCGGTGGTCCAGTAAACTAGCCAGCTCGATCCCCGGATTTGTCCCCAAATGACTTTTTTTTATGGGGGCATTTGAAAAATAATATCTACAAAACTATACATGCAAATGCAGGCTCTTTGAAACGTAAAATTGTGGAAGAATGCAGAAAAATTACAAACCGACAATTAAAAAATATGCAACGCAATTTTTGTGATAGACTTGGGTTCTGTTTGACAAACAATAGATATTTATGTGAGCACTTAATTTAAGATAATTCAAATTTATTTTCTTTTAAATTTAAAGTCCAAAAAAATCTAATATTATGATAATAACAAAAACAACGGTCCTTTTTAGGACCACAAATAATTTTACAATAATAATTTTTATAGTCAATTATGCAATTTATCATAATAATTAATAATAAATTTTCATTTCAAATTGTTTACAATTTTGTTTCATTTCCAAGGCTAACCCGATTTTTGAGCTAATTTTTAATAATTTCATATTAATTTCTGTCTTTATAGGGCATGTAAAATTAATTCTGCTTATTGATTCTGATGTAGAATTTTATGTTCTACAACTCTTATTTGAAGCTTTTTTACCTAAAATAATTAGAGAAGCAGGATATTGCAAAAAACTGATTTCCCAAGTCCTATGACCGGCTGAGCAAGTCACCTTCCTGTATATATATATATATATAAAAATAAAAAAAAAATATATCATCACGCCTTTTACCCATTACTGGGTGTGGCACTCTGCCTAAGCAGATATCGGTAAGTGATATATTTTGGCGCGTGAAGTGCGGTTACCAGCCGTCAAATCACGGCCCTCAAAGATATTAGTGGAGAGGGAGCCACAGGGGTAGATTTTTTAAATTGGTGAAAATTGTTTGTATATATATATATATATATATATATATATATATATATATATATATACATACATACATAAAGTAATTATAATGAAAATATATTTTCTTGTTAAAAATAAACTATTTTCCATGTTTCCCAGTCCAACATTTTTCGTTGCCACTGCCACTGGGTGGATGATTATGTTAAAGTTATTAATTAAATAAAATTCTATTATAAATAACTGGTAATAATTGAATTGTGTAATTATTCTTTCGTAGTTGATACCTACTTCATTGTTTGTATTTAATAGGAAAGCGAATCCAGTGCAGTACTACAAAAAATGTTTTAGGTTAACAACCCTTAATTTTTCGAATTTAAATAAAATTCTATTAGTTTCATGATCAGCACGTCGTACAGAATATACCCTTTAATTTTTTGCTGTTGTGAAACAAACTGTATATATTTATTTATTTATTTATGTTACGCTGTACAACAGGAATTTAATCCCAATTACAGTACAGGGTCCGCACTCACCGAGCCGCAGTGTGGTAGTTTATATAATTTTTAGCTTGAGTGCGATTCGAACTCGGAATCTCCGGATTCGAATTCCGTGTCGCTATCCACACCACCATACTGACGGACATATATATATATATATATATATATATATATATATATATATATATATATATATATATATATATATATATATATATATATATATATATATATATATATAATATATATATATATACGAGCCCCGTCCCGTAGCAGTTGGCCCACTTGCTTAAAATGCATTTATTATAATTTTAACAATCGAATTACAAAGTATAATAACTAAAACTTATATTTTTTTATATCATCTATATATATTTCCTCTTTTTAACTTAAATTCACTTAAGTTTTTTCTTTTTTAATTAAAAGTTTACCAAAAAACAATAACAAGAACTTAAATGTTAGTGTCATTTTTTAAGTTACCATTGGGTAACATCACCTTTATGTTTAATAACTGCCGTAATTCTTTGAGGCATTATGTTTACTAAAGTCTGACAATCTATTGGTGTAAATTGAACCCAAATTTCTTGAAGTTTTTGCTTCAGTTCTGGTATAGATCTTGCAGGACTTGCACGTAACCTTTTTTTCATCTTATTCCACAATGTTTCAATAGGCGACAAGTCAGGGCTACTAGACACCCATTCTAAGAGTGGAATATTATTGTCTGAAAACCATTTCGAAGATTTTTTAGACGTATGACAGGCCGCACCGTCTTGTTGAAAGATAAAATCTTCTCCAGAATCCAAAGCGTCTTGCATTGATGGTAGTAAAGATTCTTCTAAAATGTTTAAGTATTTTTCTGTATTGATGATTCCATCAATAAAATGTAATATCCTACACCTTTTGCAGACATTGATCACCAAACCATAATAGATGCTGGAAACTTAACCTTTCTTTTCATACAATCTGGATGATACGCTTCGTTTTCCTGTCGAATTACTCTGCTTCTACTGTCACCAATAGAAACTTCAAACCGAGACTCATCACTCCAATGTACACAATTCCACTGTTCAGGAATCCAGTTTTTATGTTCTTTAGCCCACTTCAATCTGTTTTGCTTTTGTTTTATTGTCAATAACGGTTTTTCCTTATCCTAAAAAATTATATAGATTTTTTGAAATTTTTCACACAGACAACAATTTTAAAACACAACCTTGTATGTCTTGAATCCCAACTTTTGAGCTTCTCTGTGGCATGTAGATCTTGAAACTTGCTTTCCAATTGCTTCATCCCACAATACGCTGAGTTTTCCGTAATTAGCACGTCTATTTTGACGAATAACTTTTTTTAATGCTCTCTTATTAATATCTGTAATTTTACTTTTCTTCACATATTGGGGTTTTGAGGCAATGGATCCGCTTGTATTGTACAATCGCACAATATTTCTAACACTATATCGTGATAAACATAATAATTTTCCAATTTCTGAATTTTATTTTCCAGTTTTAGATAAATTAATTATGATAGATCGAAGATTCTCATCTATCTTTTTACCTCTAGTCATTTCAATGTATAAAATTATGTCAATAAACAACAATTGTTTTGACGTATCTATGCATAGCCACTTCGATAGCTACCAAATTTCTAAACAAAGTGTAAGTAATTTGAAGACTTATAAACTATATAAAATGCAAAACTTTCATGTATAAAAACCAATTACATTTTTTGTAATAAAAAATAATATTCCTTTAAATATTTATTTCCAATTAACTATAAAAAGTCTAAATATCAATATTAGGTTAAATAAATACAGTTAAATTACATAAATATAATTATTTTCTTATAATAACTACATAAATTAAAATTTCAGCAAGTGGGCCAACTGATGTGGGACGGGGCTCGTATGTATATATATATATACATACTTAAAGTGATGATAATGAAAATATATTTTCTTGTTAAAAATAAACTAGTAAGCTCATGAAATAATTTTCCCTTTAGAATTGAAATCATAATAAGCGGTAAATGTGAACAATCTTATTTTATTAAGTAGAAAATGTGGGGTATTTCCCAATCAATAATTAACCGAATAGTATATACATGGTAATTAAATAGCCGGCTATAGGCGTTTAACATGGGATATCAGTTATTCTGTGCACAAATGTTCCCAATTCATAGAACTGCAGGACGGTTGAAGCGTCAAAATATTAATATTTCATTACATTATACCTAGAATAATACCATTTTACTATTTGACGCTTTTCTTCGTGACAAAAATATTCCATAAATATGAATTTAGTTTTTCTTCAATAAAAAGCTAATAAACTAATCTTTCTGACAGTTCAAACGTCATGCAGTTTTGTATTTTTGTTCAATTCAAAGCTACAAATGAGCAATATTTATAAAATTTTAAATCAATTTCGCGAACTATAAAACGTGTAAAATAAAATCTGTTTAGTGTGTTGCAAAATAAAAAGTAATAATTTACTTGTTTTGTTTTGTTATTTATTAGTAAAATATTTGTTTTCTCTTGTCTTGGCACAGTAGGATAGAAAACTATACTTATTTATTGTTTAAGTAAAAATATAAAAATAAGCAGAGCTATCTTGCTGCTAATGTTGTAATCCTATTCCATATTGCGAGAATTATGTCTGATATACAAATTCGAAGTAAGACAAAATGCAACGGATAATATATTACACTGTTGCTATTTTTCAATTTATCTAGTATATTTCCTTAAAATTTGTAATATTTTACGACACAAATCTTGTATATATGTTTAATCATAGAATATATATTGTTTTAAATTACATGAAATATTTATAACGTTTTGTCGCAATATATATACAGGGTGAGTCTGGGAAGACGCCCCCCCCCTTTAACTTTTTTATTATGAGTAATAGAAAAAAATTGTTCATATGAAAGTTTTATTATTTTAAATATACTATTTGATGGCAGATGTAGATATTTTTTATAAAGTCAGGTTTACAAGATACGACTATCAACTTTTATTTTTTAAATAGCAACCTATAATTATTTTACTAAAATAAAAACTTAACAAACTAAAGCAACAAATTCAGTAACAAAAACAACTTAAAACAAATTATTTTCACATAGCCACCTATAATATTTGTATAAAAATTATTTCTAGTATTTCTCAATTTTCTTATTTTTCTCGAATTTTTTCAGATACATTAATAAAAACTAATACACCGCTGAAAAGAGAAAAAAATGGCGGTTTTTATTTTAGTAAAATAATTATAGGTTGCTATTTAAAAAATAAAAGTTGATAGTCGTATCTTGTAAACCTGACTTTATAAAAAATATCTACATCTGCCATCAAATAGTGTATTTAAAATAATAAAACTTTCATATGAACCATTTTTTTCTATTACTCATAATAAAAAAGTTAAAGGGGGGGGCGTCTTCCCAGACTCACCCTGTATATATATATATATACAATTATTATAAATAACAATGAACTTATTTTGTTTTATTATTGATCATAGCCTACTGTTTAGTGTCATGTTATATAATATTTATCGAAACTTTAAATTGAATTTTCTCAATATATTTGTTAGGTAATTACATTTCAGAAAATATATTCTATTGAATAGGCATAATATATATATTTCTAAATGAGAAAGGTAACATAATTACAAGGTTCTTTGCCAGTTATACTTTTGTTTTTATAAATAATTAACTCATATACTTATCAGGTATGACTTGTGATATTTTGTGAGATATTGACTGGTTGGTTTATCGATGAGGATCGATTATTCATATGCATACAACGCAACAGGCTACTGACTTTGTGACTCGTCTTAGTTTGTATTTTTGAAGTATTTTTACTATAATTATGAATTTTTTGAGACTTTTCTGTGCTTATATAATTTATTTTTCATTGTTCCTTTGATAATGTAAGTGTATTATGTAAATATTTAGGACTTAATGTGATGGCGTAAGGTATTTATCAACACTTGATGTTAGTAAAGGTTATGGACCCGATCAAATTCCTTCTAAATTTATACAAACCTGTTATCTCACTGAACCTTTAGTCATATTATTCAATCAATCACTTGACTCTGGTATATTGTCTGGTAAATGAAAACTTTCATACATCACTTCTATTTGTAAATCTGGAGATGTAAATGATGCCCCCAATTATAGACCAATTTCTATCCTTTCCGCATTCGGAAAAATTTTCCAAGCCCTCGTTGTAAAACAACTGAAGAACAACATTGAAAATATTATAATTCCAGAACAAAACGGCTTTTGTTCAGGTAGATCTATTATTACTAATTTAGTTCCTTTTACTGAATTTGTAAGTGGAAACATGAACAATAAATTACAGGTAGACGTTGTTTATACCGACTTTAGCAAGGCATTTGACTATGAGGCGTCGTTTGCGACAAAACGTTATAAATATTTCATCTAATTTAAAACAATATATTCTATGATTAAACATATATACAAGATTTGTGTCGTAAAATATTACAAATTTTAAGGAAATATACTAGATAAATTGAAAACAAACTAACAACAGTATAATATATTATCTGTTGCTTTATGTCTTACTTCGAATTTGTATATCAGACATAATTCTCTCAATATGGAATAGGATTACAACATTTGCAGCAAAATGGCTCTGCTTATTGTAGTTTTCTGTAGCAATTTAAATTAATTTTCTACTTTACCAATAGTGTAAAAATAAAGATGGCCAAAGATTTACAGAATTCTTGTGAGTAAATAGTTACCTATTTCATTGGCGCCAAATTTTTTTTTAATTAAACAATAAATAAGTATAGTTTTCTATACTACTGTGCGAAGACAAGAGAAAACAAATATTTGACTAATAAATGACAAAACAAAACAAATAAATTATTACTTTTTATTTTACAACTCAATCAAATAAGTTTTATGTACTATTTTTCGAATATTCAAGGTGGTAAACAGCTCCACCGGATGTAAGTTTGAAAATTAGTTTTTACGCAGCCGTTGTGTCCCAATAAAATATAAAGAGAAAAAAGTCAAATAAAAATTGTAGATATTTAAATATTCCATTTGTTCAGTTAACATTTCTTGTTTTGCTTGATTATTTGCTGTAAAAACTATATTTAAAATTGACTAAGTATATGGAAGATGATCAAAATGCGAACAAATAAAATTTTCAAAAGTAGGGGATGTCAATGAACCACACCGATTAATAAACAACTTCGCTAAAAAAATAGATTTGCATCTCATCTGCACCTCGGCACTCTTTTTTATTAGCACTTATGTGATTTATTTGCCTCGACTTATTACAAACACAAAGTTTAACTTTTGTGTCTATGTACACAAATAACTATTATTAATGAAAAATATCTTTGGTCTCAACTAAAATTATTGTACATTTTTTTGGTAATGGTGTCATTTTAAAATCATGTATTATAAATTTATGTTTTCTTTCACCGTTACAACAATAGCAGAGCTGCCGTTGGGCCTGAAGGACTGATATGGAGAAGGATGTCGTGTGAACAGCCATTAAACACGAGTCAGATGATCCTAAGCCCTAGGTGAAAACCAATGTTGAATTTCATTTCTAATTCAATGAGATTCAAAAAACTTTGGAAATATACTCATCACTTTTTTTTAATATCGAAGTTAAAATTATTTTTTCAGACATGCACTGAAAGCTCAGCTTTCTTCTCCCGAAATAGATTTGGAGGACAATGGATAGGGACCAACAGCGAAATTCAATGGCCTGACAGGTCTTCCGATCTGACACCATTAGATTTTTTCATGGGGTTACTTTAAAAATATACTTTTCATTCGGGAATATCAGAATGAAAATTAATTACGAATTGCCACAGTAAGAATTTTAGTTCTAATTAGGCCATGGATTCAGAGAAAAGTTATAGAAGAAACAGAACGAAGAGCGCAGAAGTGCATCGAACTAAATGGCGGGCTAATAGAAAATTTATTGTAAACTTTTCGAAAATTATTTTTGTATAATATTTTTAACATTAATAACATACACATGTTGCAAGATTTGTTTATGAAGTTCTTCCATAGCAGCCTTAGATTTACTTTTTTCAATTAAATATTATTATAAATAATAATTTTCGTTAATTTTTCTAAATAAATTATTACTCAATTATATCGTTGCAAAGCAAAAAAAAATTCTATTCAAAAATTCCATTTCTATGACCTCCATATGAAAAATAAAAGTTGTTTTTAGTAACTCGTAAATGGATAGATATACAAAAATTTTGAGTACTTCTGCAAATTCACCATGAAAAAGTGCCTTACGAAAGTATAACCCAAAATCTCGTATTATTTCATATAACAAAGTTATAAGCAAAGAAATAAACTCGCCAAATTTATATTTTTTTCTACATCTAGTGCCCTATGCATTTAATTGTAAAAACAAATACATGGTTAAACTACCATACTAATGAGGCAACTTTTGTCTAATTTAACCTTACCTTTAATTCTTACGATTCTCGAGATCCCAATGCATCGGCATCTTAAATGGGACACCTGTATATATATATATGTATATATATATATATATATATATATATATATATATATATATATATATATATATATATATATATATATATATATATATATATATATATATATATAAATAAAGTAAATAATTTTGTCAGCCATCTTGAAACACAATGACGTTAATCAATCTTTAGAACGGATTGAGCAATTGCCATGAAATTTACTTTTGTCTTTAGACAACCTATAATACTCGTATAAGCTATAAAATTTGATATGTTTTTTTACTTTTAAAAAAAAAAAAACAATTGACAATCAGTTGATGTTAATTTTTTAATAATTCTTTCTGTAAGCTCTCTTCAAACCCTTTAGTTTGATACCAATCGCGATATATTTCTAAATACTTTAAGGAAAAAAGGTTGACAATCACTCGATTATACATTTGTATTATTCTGCTCGAAATTCGTCTTTAAAACATTTAATTTGATACCAAACACGATCAGTTTCTAATTACTTTTAGAAAAAAAATTACAATCAGTTGATTTTCAATATTTCATAATGCTATTTGAAAGCTCTCTTCAAACCATTTAATTTGATACCAAACATTATGTATTTCTAATGACTTTTAGAAAAAGCAATAGACAATTACTCGAACATATTGATAATAGTTGATTACTAATTTTAATTTTAATTCTAACAACTATCAAGTCTGTTAAAATATTTCATTATGAAACTTGATTTTGTTGAAAAAATATTTAACCAAGCTGATGGTGTATAACCTAGTTCTGTCAATATATAAACAACTTCATGGTGCACTGTCATGTACTCATGTGTAAAAATTATGATTTAAATATACATTTGAAAAATATATAATTATAATAAAAACATTCCTTCATTCCTATAATATGCGTTAAATATTTCAAAAGTAATCTAAACACTTTTCTGTTTAAGTAATTTATAATAAAAAATGCGACATGTCCACTGAGAAATGTCAAATCGACGATAGATGTTCTTCTTAAAAAATCCAGTCACCTCGCTCTAATTTGATTTTGCTCCAAAAACGCATGTTTTTTCGAAATATCTTCAAATTTTTCGGATAATCCGTCTAGGCTGTAGAAATGGGCAACTGACCGTGATGAATCCAAATATAGTCCCTTTGTCTTTTAGTATATGGCCTAGCTAGTTGAAGAAAAGTATTTTTTAGACTTGTTACTTTATACACCACCTAGTCGAGTATTTATATTGTAACAAATTACAGTTTACTAATTTTTAGAAAATGATTGCTATCAACTCGTTCCTGACTTATTTTTACATTATATTTCAGGCCTTTCGTTACAACTGAAATAAATACATTTTCAATAACTTTTAGATCAAATTAATTGACAAACTCGATATCCTTTTCAATACATTTAATTTGATACCAAACCGGACAGATTTCTATTATTTAAAAAAAAAACAATTGACAATCAGTCGGTCATAATTTTTGACTATTTTGTTAGAAATCTCATTTAAAAATCTTTCATTCGATACCAAACACGATATATTACTAATGACTTTAGAAATAAACAATTGACAATCAGTAGATCACAATTTTTAATAATTTTGTTCGAAAGCTCTCACCGAACCTTTTAGTTTGATACCAATCATGATGTATTTTAATGACTTTTAGAAAAAAACAATTGACAATCAATTGGTCACAATTTTTTATAATTCTGTTCGTAAGCTCTCTTCAAACCTTTTATTTTGATACAAAACACGATATGTTTCTAATGACTAAAAAAAAAAAATTGACAATCAGTAGATTATAATTTGTAATAATTCTGCGCGATATCTCTCTTCAAAATATTTAATTTGATACCAAACACGATATGTTTATAATGACTTTTAGAAAAAAAAATTGACAATCAGTTAATAACAATTTTTAATAAATCTTTTTGAAATCTCTCTTTAAAACTTTTAATTTGATACACACAACAGATTTCTAATGACTTTTAGGAAAAACAATTGACAAACAGACGATGAATTTTTAATTATTCTGTTCGAAATCTCTCTTTAATTCTTTTCATTTGATACCAAACACGATATGTTTTTAATCACTTTTAGAAAAAAAAATCATTGACAATCAGTTGATCACAATTTTTAATAATTCTATTCGAAAGCTCTTTTCAAATCCTTTAGTTTGATACAAAACACGAAAAATTTCTAATGACTTTTAGGAAAAACAATTAACGAACAGTCAAATGTAATAGTTGGTTACTATTTTTTATTGTAAAACTACTATAAGTTTATTTTGTTATATTATGTGATTATTAAAGGTAATCATACCTGTAGTTTTTGGCTCAAGTTAATTTGTTATAATTTTTCATAATTAACAAATTTAACTTTATTATGTTGTAGAAATACACAGCCAATAATGCACTGTCATGTGAAAAAATTATTTTTTAAAATAAACATTTGAAAAATATATAATTATTATAAAAACGTCCCCTCATTAAAAAATGGAAAATAAAAACAGATGAAAATTTCAAACCGATAATTGTTTCAAACATAAGATACTCTGAATTATGCCGTGTTTGGTGTCATATTATTATTATTACTATTAGCCCTTTATTCCACATTTAGCTAACATTCCTTTCACAATGTTTGTATTTGTATATTTATATTACTTTAATGAGCATAATGTTACAATAAATGGTGAAATATTAATAAACCTATAAAAGTAAAAAATAAATATATTAGAAATTAGATACTAAGATTCTTCCTTATTAAAATTAAGTATTAAAATTAGAATTTACATTTAAGTTGAAGTTGCTTCAGTGGATATTGCCCCTAGCAGGCATAGGCCTCCCCCAAAGTTCTCCATTTTTCTCGGTTTCTAGCTTCTCTTGGCCACAACTTTCCTGCAATTTTCTTTATGTCGTCATCATCAGTGATTCATAGTTGCGCCTTACTTCAGCTAATCCGATGATATCCCAGTTTGTTTCGTTTAGTGCGTATTCTAATTCTATCTTCAGATTTTAGTGTTCTCGTATTCAGGGTGCTTATATATATACAGGGTGTTAAAAAAGTTCCGGGACGGTGAAATATCTCGAGAAATACACATCAAATCAAGAAACAAAAAAACACGTGTTTTATATTTTACAAAAACCTATCCATGCACACTAAACACAAACCCCAACTCCCACCCCCAGGCGGTGGGGCGGGGGCAACTTTAAAACCATAAATGGGAACCACCATTTTTTATAGCAGATTCGTATTCTGCGAAAAAAAACTTTATTTTATCTGAAAAATTTTTTCCAATTCGGAATAGATGGCGCTCTAATCGCAAAAATAAGTCTTAACATGTTTCTGAAAGAAAAGTAAAAAACATTGAATCAAATAAAAAAATCAACATAATCACAAATAGCCACAAGCCTTTCGCCGACCAAATGCTTGACACAAATTTGCAAAACGATTGTATAAAATAAACGTTATTTTATTCCTTTATTGTTTTTTGGGGTGACCTTTTTTCGGTGCGATTAGAGCGCCATCTATTCCGAATTGGAAAAAAAGTTTCAGATAAAATTAACTTATTTTTTCTCGCAGAATACGAATCTGCAATACAAAATGGGGGTTCCCATTTAAGGTTTCAAAGTTGCCCCCCGCCCCACTCCCTGGGGGTGGGAAATGGGGTTTATGTTTGGTGTGCTTGGATAGGTTTTTGCAAAATATGAAACACGTGTTTTTTGTTTCTTGATTCGATGTGTATTTCCAAATTGCAGCGTGCGTCAAATATCTTCTGAACTAAACATGGGTTTGGTATCATATACAAGGTTTCTAAATGATCGTTTAAATAAAACTTTAAAAAGTTGATTTTTAACGTTAAATGATACCCAATTTTTATTTGTTTCTGGCTCGAGATGAGCGCTGTTGTCAGCTCTATGAATGACTTTGAACTAAGTTGATATAGAAGTTAGCTGTGTATGTAGGACATAGCCACCTATTGGCAAGATGACAACTGTCATTTTTTTCCTCGGACGCAAACCTAAGGGAATTATAACCGAACGAATACATAGTAATAATCCAACAAATGTAATAAAATTTACGTTGAAAATAAATACTATTGTAGAAAAGAAAGTTTGTATAGGAACCACTAAATATAATTATATAATAAAATAGAGGCTTCAGAATCCATTTTTTAAATATATTATATATAAATATGAAAATACAAATGCAGGACGTTTCGAGTGAACAACTCACTCTTCCTCAGCTATATTACAATAGAAAGTATAAAAAACAACATATAAATAAAATAGTAAAACAAACCTTATATAAAATACAAATGTCATCAAAATGCCCGTCTTCGATATCTCCTGTAACTGTAACTATATTCTATGTGTTGATATATATTTTTTTAAATGTAATTATACAGAATGTTCAGTAAAGCGAATCAAATTTACTCCACTTCAAATGACTATAACTCGTCATTTTCAAATGCAACACTCTATATTTTATTATTCTGTTGTGTGTCTTTTTGTATTAATTTTCATATTTATTACGGGTATTCTATGCCTTAAACCAATAATTTCGGAGTTTTTCACCATTTTTCACTAAATTTATTTATTCAATTAAAATTTAAATCTAGTATCTCTTGGATATTGTTTGTTTTAATTTATCGTTTATTGTTTTGTTTTAATTTACAACAGATTTTCAATATATATATATATATATACATTCATTTTCATATTTATTACGGGGGCACTATTAGATGCAGAATTTTTTTCTCTACAAAAAAACTATTAAACTATTTTGCTGCTAATATTTGAACACTTCAAAATTAACATTGAAATCCCTATGGTGCGTTTTCCGACGCAATACTCTGTATATATACCGGGTGTAACACGAAAAGTGAAACATAGGCGTTTAACATGGCAAATCAGTTTTTCCATGCGCATTGCTTCCCTAATTATTTTAGGAAAAAATGTTTCAAATAAATGTTGTAAAGCATAAAATTCTACATTCGAATCAATAAACAAAATTCATTTTGACTACTTCATAACTGCAGAAATTAAATTTGATAATTCACATAATTTAAATTTAATAGTAATAGCCATGGAATTAAAAACAAGAGATGAATAAATGCGTAACGTTTTATACGTCAATGTCAGAATAAACTGTCAAAATCATTTTTACGTACTAAATATTTATTTTCTAAATAAAAATTTAATAATAATAAGGCAAAATATTTTTTAGATTTATTATTTAAGAATAAAAAAATAATAAACTCGCTAAAATATTTAAGGTAGCTTGTTATTAAATATTTAACAAATGAATTAATGTAACATAAATTAAATTCAATATAAACATCAACAAACTAACTATTCTTAAATTGTTAAATTAGATGTTCAAATAGTCCATCGTTTTGAGCTAAACAATAACCTAATCTGTTGTAGAAACTTTCTCGAGCATTCCTTAATTGTTTATTTTTTGGCTTTCTTGTAATATAGCATTTTTAAGTTCTTCTAAATTCTGGTATCTTTTTATATAAACATAAGATTTTAAATGGCCCCATAAAAAAATCGCACGGATTTAAATCTGACCGTGCTGGCCTGTTAATTGGTCCATTTCGTCCTATCCAGCTTTCAGGAAATACATGGTTTAGATATTTATTTATTTATTTATTTATTAGAGATTTGGCCACTCAACAGGATAAATCCCAATAATAGAGTGGCACTACAATTATAATAGACAATAAAGAAACAAATATGTGATACACAGATAAAAGAAATATTACATAGTTGTTCAAGTGAAACATAATTTACATACCAAATTGAAATTTAAGATGCAAGTAAAATTGAAAATTATACTAAAATAATAGACATGAGACGTTTAAATGTTTGTAACGAAACAGTAAAAATATCAGGAATATTACCCATTTCACAAAGTTTGTTATATACATAAGATAGTCTATGGATGGGAGAATTTGCTGCAGAATTAGTCCTACACAGGGATGTGCGTGTAGTCTACTGCAAGTAATCTACGTAATTCTCTACGTGTAAACAATCATGTAGTCTACGTCATCATTTTTCATGTATACAATGTAGACTATGTAGACAATGAAAACACCTGTGTTCACTTAAGTCATATTAAAATTTTATCCCTAGAACTAGGGAATTTTAAATGTTGGTAGAGATTTTTATTTTTATTCTAGGGATTACATGAAAAAAAATTTGTTGTGCAGGGCAAAACGTTCAAAATTTGTCAACTGGTTACTGTTAAAAATAGCGCCAAAGAAAACTCCGTCTGGTGAGATGGCGCGTTGATTGATTTAAAAAATATGACAGTTCGCCCAAGACCCAAGACAGACATTCGTCTAGTAATGTACGAGCACTTGCTTTATTAGTTTTATTATATAAAGACCGATAATGACCCGAGCTCACGAATACGAATACATGTAATAGTTACAAAGGAATAAATTTAGGTTATGTTGAATTTTACAACTGTCAGATGCATTATCTACATTGTTTACATTGTCTACGTCGCTAGAATTGTCGACGTATTGTCTACGTGTAGATGTCGACAATTAAAGATTACACGTAGATGCACATCTCTGGCTCCTACATAAAGGAATGTCAAACATACAAGTCATTCTAGTTACATAACCAGGAACTCTGAAGGATAATTGTGATAATAAGATAGGAGAGTCCACTAAATTATTCAATAATTTATATAAAAAGCTCATATCAAACAAAGTTCGTCTCTTTTCTAGACTGAGACAATTAAAACTGAAGTTAGTAAATTTACGATTACAAAATGATAAGAATTTATTCTGTATATTCTCGAGGCGATTAATGTAAATTAAATAATGGGGGTTCCAACAAACTGAGGCAAATTCTAGTTGACTCCTAACAAGTGTAAAATATAATGTTGTAAATGTTTTGGGATTTTTGAATTTGACACAAGTACGAATCAAAAAACCTAACATCTTGTAGGATTTTTTAACAATATTATCTATATGTACATCAAATAAAAGTTTATGGTCCAATGTTACACCAAGATCTTTAACATGGCTAGTACTGTTAATAATGTTATCATGTATGGAGTACTCAGAATCAAAAGTAGTTCTGTTTCTAGTAAATTTAATAGAGTAACATTTATAGATGTTAATTATTAATTTGTTTTTATCGCATATTCAGCAAATTTATCAATATCATGTTGCAAGAAAAGACAGTCACGTTCAGATTTAACAGAACTATAAATTTTAAGATCATCTGCATACAAGATAAAATTAGTAAAAGAAAAACATGAAGCTATGTCATTTATAAAAATGTTGAATAGCAGGGGCCCTAAGTGCGACCCTTGCGGGACACCAGAAGTTACACGTACTTCATCAGAATGGAATCCATTCACCACTACACATTGCAATCTATCAGTTAGATAACAGGAAAACCAATTCAATAATGGACCACTTACACCGGCTGCAACAAGTTTTCTCATTAATATATTATGATCAATTTTATCAAATGCTTTGCTGAAGTCAGTGTAAATGGCGTCAACCTGAATTATTTTATCCGTAGCTCCCAAAATATAGTCCGTATATTCAAGTAGGTTAGTTTCAACTGATCTACCTGGAAAAAATCCGTGTTGTTGCGGAATAATAAAGTTTTTGACGCTGGAAAGTAGCTGCTTATATACAATTAATTCAAATACTTTTTCCAGAATACACAATTTCGAAATTGGCCTGTAATTTTCAACAATATTTTTGTTACCTGACTTGAATACCGGAACTACATAAGCTTTTTTCCAAATTTGCGGAAAACAGCCCGCTTGAAGAGATTTATTGAAAATAGTGGCAAGTGGATTACATAATGATGTAGCACATTTTTTTATGAAGATGCACGGTATATCATCTGGACCAGATCCTTTGTTTACATCTAATTGTGACAATATGTTACATACAATTTTATCATCAACATAAATCTTTGATATAAATAAATAAAATAAATATATCATCACGCCTTTTACCCATCACTGGGTGTGGCACTCTGCCTAAGCAGATCTCGGTAAGTGATATATTTTTTCGCGTGAAGTGCGGTTACCAGCCGTCAAATCACGGCCTCCAAAGATATTAGTGGTGGAGGAGCCACAGGGGTAGATTTTTTAAATTGGTGAAAATTGTTTGTCGGCTGTGGGGATCGAACCAGGGTTCTCAAGATCCACAGGCCGACTCGATACCACTGAGCCATCTACCCCATATAAATCTTTGATAATCCGCAATTATTAACTAGCGATCTTATTAAATTCTGGTCCAAAGAGTACACCGATTTGAAATAGTCAGAGAAGAGATTACATGCTTCAATGCCGTTATTAGACACCCTGTTGCAGTACTTCATTTGTTGTGGAATGTTGCTTTTTTTTAGTGAAGTTACGTATGACCAAAATTTTTTGGAATTAATTAAAATTTGTTCTTTCACGTTACAGATATAATTATTAAAACACGTGTAAGTTAGAGATTTGACTCTTTTTCTCATTAGAGAGAATATGTTATAATAAATCTGTGTTTAGAACTGTTTATATTTTTTATGCGCTTTCTCTTTCTCTTTAATTAACCTAATAAGATCACTAGAAAACCAGATTGGATATACTCTATTGTGACAGTCTTTACACGGCACATAATCAATAATAGCTTGCCACAAAATATCATAAAATTTGCTGACACAATCATTAACATTAAGATTATCGAAAAGTTCATTCCAATTTATACTTTCAAAAAAATTATTTATAATCAGCTTTATTGAAAAAGAATACTTTTCGCGGTTTTTTATTCATATGAGAAATATTTTGAAATTTAACAACCACCTCTAAAGGCGGGTGGTGTTGAGAGTCAATTTTAGATAATGGGCTAGAACTTTCCATAACTTCTAAATCTTCACAATTAGATAAAATTAAGTCTAATGTACGATTATTCGCATTTCTGATGCCGTTATATTGAAAAATTCCACAATATGACAACATATCCACAAAATCATTAGATTGTTTGTTATAAGTTATATTAGAAACGAGATGATTGTTCATGTGTTTATATTCCCATTGAAGGCAAGGCAAATTAAAATCACCACAGATAATAAATTTGGCATTAGGTTCTTGATCAACAATGAAAGATAATTTATTTAAGAAAGTATTCAGTGCAGCATTATCATCAGGGGGAATGTAGACACAACAGACCAAAAAACGAATATTATTAAACAGAACACTTATCCAGATGTCCTCGGCACTAGTAGACCAATCATTTATTTCAATGTAAGAAAGTTTTGTATGAACAGCAATCAGTACGCCACCTCCATCGAGTTTTGTAGAAGTTTCTCCGCTCCTATCGCGCCGAACGATGTTATACTTGTCACATAATATTTCCGAATCATAAACGGATGAGTTCAAAAATGTCTCAGTTAAACAAATAATATCATATCCGCACAAAATAGAGTTCACGCGAATATCATACGTTTTAGATCTAAGTCCTCTCACATTCTGTTAATAAAACGAAACAGACATTGTAAAGTAAAGATTTTAATTAGCACTTTATTAATTATCAGAGCAGATTTATTAGAATTTATTTAAATCTTCAGCTGAACGTATTAAGTGGATTTGAGAGTTTTCATCTCTTCTCACAAAGATTTTGCAATTTCTTGTCCAGATAAATTTGAAGCCTTTGGGTTTTAATATTTCCCGACATGATTTAAATAGATTATTATTTATAGGGCTCAGATGTTCATTTATAAATATTTTTGCTTCAGACAGTCCGGGATATAACATAGTCGTATTTAAATCTTTTTTTAACTTAGCAGAGGCCAAAAATTTATCTTTCAATAATCTGGAAGTGAATTTAACGACGATGGATCGCGATTTAGTTTTGTCAGATTGTGGGAGTCTATGCGCGGCATCAATGTTTGTATCATTGAGTTGAACTCCTATCACTTTTCCCAAATCACTAACAACTTTATTTACATTCTCATTGTTCACTACCGGTACATTATGTATTATGATATTATTTAATCTAGAATATTGTTCTAGGTCAATAACTACATTATTGAGATGTTTTATTTTATTTTTTAATTCACTATTTTCAGCTTTAATAGCATTCATTTCTTTCATTTTTTCATCGAATGTCTTTAATTTTAATTCAAAATCTGTGATCTTGTCCGAGCAAAATTCAATGGATTTAATAATAGTGTCCATTTTATTGTTAAATTCGGCAAATAGTTCTCTTTTAAGAGTAACAAAAAGGGCACGAATGTCTTGACTTACAGTGTTATCAGATTTTATTGCAGCGTTGTCATCATCAGCATCAAGGCTAGTTTTGGGTAGTGCGCGACATGATTTACACCACCATACGAAATCATCTGCCTTAAGCAGAGTCAGCTGTTGATCGCTGATACCTGCACACGTCACGTGATACGCTGTTTGACATTTAAAACAATCGACACCAGAATCATTCCTCTTGCTGACAGCTCGTTGGCACTTGCCACACAGTCTCGACATCGCCGCAACCTTGGATGACGCACAGTGAACCGACTTAACTTGTTTAATTAAATATATTGAATTTTTAACTTAAAATGAAGCGTTAAAAAACATTAAACTGGATTACTAGTATGTGAAGAGTGTTACTAATTTTGAAGTATCACAGTACAGTAGAGTCCGAAAATCTCTACACCTTAGTATAACTTTCAAAAAATATTACTCGCAAATTCCACACAAAAACAACAATTACAAGCAGCAAGAAAAAAACAACACTACTACTCCTACTGATATCACCATGGAACTAATAATAGATGGAAGGAGCTTAGAGAGAGATAGCTGTAATACACACAGAGCGACAGAGACAACAAGTAAGTCACGTGATGGTGGGCAGAAACGCGCTCACCACTGAGCTCAGTAGCATTAGAATTTGTTCTTGTGACACAATTTGTCCGAGTTATATATAAAAATATTATATTTTTTTGCGTTGTTTTTAAACTACAAAAATGGTGGTCTCCTGTTGTGAATACAATTGTACAGAAAGAGCCAGAAAAGGGACTGTGTTTCACAGGTAAATGTGTACATATTACATATATTACAATATACTTCCATGTGCTGTTCTATATATTTTTCAGATTTCCAAAAAAACATAGAACTAAGAAAAAAATGGATAATAGCTACAAAAAGGAAAGATTTTGTACTAAATGAACACACTCGAATCTGCGGAAAACATTTTCTTGAAACAGATTATATTGTACATTTTGGACAAAAACGCTTAAAAGATGGAGTTATTCCAACAGTTTTTAATTTTCCAACACATTTAAATAAAACTGTGAAAATAAGAAAACCGAGGAAACAAATGCATTTAGATTCAGAGTCTTATCTTTTAACTTACAAACTAAGTCAGGACCACATTGAAATGTTTTTTTCAAATATAAGATCTAGGTGAGGATTCAATAATAATCCCACTGCTATCCAGTTTGAGTCTGCTTACAAAAAATACTTGTTCACGTTGAATTACAAAATTTAGAAACAGCAAATTGCCTAGCTCAGGATGAAACAAGTATTTTAAAAGTATCAAGTGCCAGATAAATTGAAAGTAATAACTTAGATATTTTAAATACTGAAATAGCTGATGAATTTCATATAGATGTGCCGGATATATTTCCAACATACACTGCGGACGTTATTCAATATAATGCAGGTTTTGTATCAAAAAAATTAATAAAATCATTCAATTGTGATATCTGCTGTGCATCATTAACTGAGAAAAATACACTATCTTTTTTGTTAAATAGAAAAAATAAAGGAGGATTAACTAAACCATCTAAAGACGTCATAAGTATATGTAAAATTGCTGAATCTATTTTTAAAGGATGTGAGAAAAATATCTGTAGAGGTAATATAATTAGTAAATTAATTATTTCATGTATGAGATATATAAATTTTAAAAATATATTTCGAAATTTAAATGATCATATATTGGATCAAGATCCTTTAAATAATCGTTTAATTCAAATTACATATAGCATATTAGAAATATATTTTACAATTAGACTCCATCATAAAAATAAAACATTAAATAAAGTAAAGGATAGAATTCGGCACTGGTATAGTAAATTGATTTTATTTAAAAATCAATAATTTATAATTAGGTTATTTCACAGTAAGGATTGTTTGAATGTTGGTTTTTGCTCTTAGTACATACAAATTTGTTTAATAAAATATATACTTTTTATAGGAAATTAATATTTGTCATTCACACTTTTTTTGTAATTTATATGAGACTTAGATTTTATTAAATATGTAAAACATGAATCCTTTATTTATTTCTTAACACATATTTTATAATTATTTTCCTTTTAAGTAGGTTTTTTCTTTAGCAACATATGTCATAAATCAAAAGTTAAATGTAAATTTGAAAAATTAATTAATTTTAAACAGTAATTTTATATTTACAAAGCTTCTATTTACATTTACTCAGCGATCAGCAATGTGTTCTTGCCAACCAGCACGTGTTATGCATGACCTTTCCTTTTCCCACTCCAACAATTTAGATATGGCTATCTCTCTCTTGTGTTGATTTCACACTGCAACACGAGTCAACATAGGTTACGCTCCATCCATATATATTATTAAATCAATGGATATCACACATTAAACATTAGATATTCCACAACTTCTCTAGTGCTATGTGCAGGGCAGCCAACATACTGGAACCACACATTTTCTTTGTTTGTTTCAATAATTTGTGGTCCAACAGCATTAATTAATAAATTCAAATATGATGCTAAATTTATTCGTTGAATGAAGAATGGGCCAATGATTTTATCACCAAAAATTCCTGCCCACACATTGACAGAATGACGATATTGTGTCCTCGATTCTACAATATTATGTGGATTATTTTGTGACCAGTACCGATAATTATGACAGTTTGGTTCGCCATTCATGGTAAATGTGCATTCATCTGTGAATAAAATACTAGTTAAAAATTCTCTATTACAATTTGATTTCTCCATCATTATTTCACAGAATGAGGCACGCAGTTCAAAATCTCGTTCCAAAATATTTTGGTGGTTTTGAAATTTAAAAGGAATGTATTTATGTTTTTTTGAGAATTCTATGCACTATCATAAAATTTATATTTAGTTCTCTGGAAATTTCCCACACACTCATTGTTGGCTCCAGTTCTATTAAAGCAGGAATATTTTCTTCATTGTTATAAATTCTTTCATTTATTTCTTTCTTGAAATTTAGTGTTCCTGTCTTTTCAAACTTTACTATAAACCTCTGAATAGTTGCCGTACTAGGAATATCATGATGCTGCCAAATAGCGCTAATATAGTCACGAATTAGTCGTAAACTATGGCCAGAAAAATGCCATTTAATTATTTGCAACTTTTCTTCATCTGAATAATTATTCATTTTTGATAATAATAAACCCTAATATTGATTAAATATCACAGTTGGTCAAAATAAATACTAATAATTTGACGTATAAAACGTTACGCATTTGTTCATCTCTTGTTTTTAATTCCATGGCTATTACTATTAAATTGAAATTACGTGAATTTTCAAATTTAATTTCTGCAGTTATGAAGTAGTCAAAATGAGTTTTGTTTATTGATTCGGATGTAGAATTTTATACTTTACAACATTTATTTGAAACATTTTTTCCTAAAATAATTAGGGAAGCAAGGCGCACGGAAAAACTGATTTGCCATGTTAAACGCCTATGTTTCACTTTTCGTGTTACACCCGGTATATATATATATATATATATATATATATATATATATATATATATATATATATATATATAAATAAATCATCCCGCCTTTTACCCATTACTGTGATATATTTCTTCGTGTGAAGTGCGGTTACCAGGCGTCAAATCACGGCCCCCAAAGATATTAGTGGAGGGGGAGCCACATGGGTGGGTTTAAATTAGTGAAAAATGTTTGTCGCCTGTGGGGATCGAACCAGGGTTCTCAAGATCCACAGGCCGACTCAATACCACTGAGCCACCTACCCCATTATATATATATATATATATATATACATATGTATAAATGTACTTAAAAATAAAATCTAACTATATCTCAATTTTTAAAAACATATATAATAACTTAAGTGTTTAAATTGTGAATGCATATGTATACAAATTTTGACAAAATTTATTAGACTTAATGATTAGTATATACAGGTACCAGTAAATGAACAAATACAAGAATAAATTTATTTCAGTTACAAGTTCATTGAATTCTCGCAGACACTTTGTACACCTTATTTCTATTTTTCATATAGATAATACCGTCCGCGACCATACATTTTTCAGTCCATATTTGGTTTTGGACTCATTGATGACTGTTATCGTAGTTTTATTTAATTCTTTCCGCATAATAATTTTTGAATGTTTTAGTTATTTTCTCTGTGGATACATTCGACCAAAATTTTACTATTAATAGGCGGAACTTTTCTGTTTTAGGCCTCCCAATCCGGTGAGATCGGTCGATGGCTGAACAATGTCATCTGTATTTATTTTCTGGAGCACACCAAATGTGTGAAGGCAATATCTTTGACCATATTGTTCCAGTTTATCAAAATCACCACAAAGATTTTAAATTTTGCCACTAACTCATTTCACCACATTAATTGAATTTCATTAGTTAACAGTTTTATTTTTTCAGGAACACTGCTTCAATTTGAAGTGATAGAGCTACAACAATTTTATTAATTAATTTGTCACTGAAAATGGTATCACAGATTGTTTCCTTTACTAGAATGGATATTCCATCTGTTTCATCTGTGATCGCGTCATTTTGTAACCACAAAATACTTTTACACTAAACTTGTGCGCCGCCGCACCGCCGCCGCTGATATATTTTATAAGTCGCGGCTGTCGGAAAAAAAGACCATGCCACACCTGTAATTCAAATCGGTGCGCCGCCGAACGATACGAGTAAATAGAGATCGGATTTATAGAAAATATGCTTATGCTTAATATTCAAGACATGAAAAATCTATTTAAAAATCTGTACGAATCAAATAAAAAGTAATAAGATAAGACCAAGTTTTTATGCCTTTATTGCTTTTTTTGAATTTTCATGCCTATTATTATTTTTATGCTTATTTAGAGTCTTTTTTATTTTTGACGTGATTTTTTCAAAATTTATTTAATAGAAAAAAAATTCCGCTACGCCACTGCACTGTTCTGTTGTTTCATCGAAGCGCTCATCGATGCTCTTCGACGCTCTTCGACCAGTGTGCCATAGGCATAACGGCGGAGTCCCCGTTTTTATTTGCGTCGAGTCTTAAATCCACTCACTCCGTTGTGCTGAAGTTGTTCGTGTGACAGTGTAAAGTGCGTTGGTAGTACAATGCCAAAACAAAAATCTACCGTAGAGGAATGGATCAAAGAATACAAGGAATTAAAATACGAACGCAAACAATTATTTTGCCAAGCGTGTTCAAAAATCGTAAGTTTTATTTGCAATTAGAATTATTGTGTTGACGTTACATTTAACAGATTAATTGTGACAAAAAATACTATATAAATCAGCATGTGAAAACGTTATTGCACCAGAAAAACTTAAATTAATTAAAACTCAAACTAAGAAACAACAAACTATTGACACATCTATGCAATCTATGGCATCTACTTCCGACTATACGGAACAATCAAAATTTAATTGTAATCTTTACAATGCTTTGATAAAAGCAAATATATCCGTTTATAAATTGCAAAACAAACGTTTTTAGAAACATATTGCGCATTGCACATTCCTGATGAAAGCCGCAAAAATTATGTTAGTTCAGTGTACAAAGAAGTTATTCACGAAATAAGAAATATTATTGAAAATAACTATATATGGATATGTGTAGACCAAACTACAAATGTATGCGGACGATAAGTGGCAAATTTAATAATCGGAATATTAAATGATGAAGATTCGTCAAAAAGTTTTCTAATAAGTAGGAAAGAATTAAGTAAAACAAATAATAATACAATAACAAGATTTATTCACGACGAATTGACCCAGTTTTTCTTGCCGGAGCCGGTACCGAATGATAAAATTTTACGAAGCATCCCGCGCCACCGAATCCCACGCCACAGATATTCCACGCGCCCGATTATCCATGCCACCTAAAATCCACCCGGCCGAATTAGTCTCCCACCACTTTTGTCTACAACACCGAAAGTAGTTCTGTCTCACTTTATCATGGAACACGTCAGAACGATGACGATTATTGGTTTAAAGATAATACGTAAATTGTATCTGAACATTTGGTCAAATAATTAAAAATAAATTAAACGACATTCTGCGTAAAAATGAAGAATTCGACACTTTATAAAAAATTGCATCAATTTTAAATGGTGAACATGTTCCCAATTATATTATGAAACCCGAAATAATTTGCAAAATTAAAATTTGCACCAATTACAAGTGTCGACGTGGAAAGAAGTTTCTCAGCTTACAAGAATATGTTAAGTGACAGAAGACACAACTTTTCAAAGAAACATTTAGAACAGCATTTAATAATCAGTTGTTTTCGAGATTAGTAGTTTTTCGTATTATATAAGTTTTGTTTAAATATGTGTTTTTGATGAAAATAATATGTTATTTTAGTAATTTTTTGTTTTATAAAAGTTTTGTTTGAAAATGTATTTTTATGTAAATAAAACTTTATAAGTTATTGTTATTAATTAGAATAACTTTTGTGTTATATTTCCAATTTTTATGCCTTTTTTATAATTTTATGTATGTTAAATGCTTTTTTTGTCTAAATTTTATGCCTTTTTAAGTGCCTTTTTCTGTTTTTTTTTCTTTTGTGCCTTTTAGTCCGGTCTCTAATTATAACATTCCCATATGTCTACGGGAAGTAGCAAAATAATGTCCGATGTCTTGTTGTGCGGAAGTGAAAAGAATAATTCGATGAGAATATTGTATATAGTTTAATCGCATTAAAAGCGGATTATTTTTTAAACTATACACTCCACATTCATTCCTTTCCATAAAAATATGATCTTCTACCGACACATAAATTATGGAGAGTAGGTATTGGGAGGATTGAGACGCCCCCCTCCACAACCACATGAAGTGTCCCCTCTCTCTCCCTTCTCTCTCCCCTCTCTCTCGCCCTTTCTCTCCACTCTCTCTCTCTCCCTTCTCTCTCCATTTCTCTCCCCTCTCTCGTCCCTCTCTCCCTCACTCACCCCTCTCTCTATATCCCTCTCTCACCCCTCTCTATCTATCCCTCTTTCACCTCCTCTCTACCCCTCTCTCCGCCTCTCCCCACTCACCACGTTGTCTTTACCCGCGTCCCGCCCCCGCCATCACCCCCGCCTCGCATTTAACGATGCTGTTTTATGTTATATTTAAATTTGAATGCGCGGTGTAATGGTCGTTAGCCGCTGCCTATGCTGTTTGTTGTGAAAGTGTCACTGGTGGCTGCATTTGACCTTGGCTGTTTTTTAATCAAGTTACGCATGTATGGGGGTCAAGGTCGTCATATGCGTCAGGTAATGCGTCAGATAATGGTTTTGTTAATTACTTTCGAAAGTTGTTTTGTTTAACGTTGCGAAATATATCATTAACCTGACCAAACAATATTATTTTGTACTTTGAATACTTCATTATTTGATAGCTCATACTTGTGCTTATTATTGAAGCATGATTTTATTGAAAGAAATTGTTTATTATTAACCAATAAGAATTAACGTTATTTTAACCAATCACAATGCAAAATGAAATTGAATAAATACACGACGAAGATTAAAATGTGAACATAGTATTGAACTGTTTTCTGTGTGTGTTATACCACGTTCGCCGACGACGCCCAACATAGCTATATAGATACTGATACTACACTGTAAGTATGCGTGTATATATTTTATATGTAGTTATATATTTATTATTTTTATTTATTTGTTTTAGATGAACATGTCACGAAAACACAACTTATGAAACAATGTTGTTGTTGAAGTACCAACAGACCTGGTGCCAGCTACACTCGACATTGGTGCGTTCACTGAACAAGATTTGAAATTTGATTTTATTGATAAACGTACAGAATCAGCGTATAAAGAAGATTTTCTTTTATTATCCACTAATTACAGTTTAAATTAAAAAAATACTAAGTGGATTTCTATTGGTTTAAGTGTAATTAGAAACTTTACACCTGTAATGAAATTTACCAGTAGTAAACCAGACAACGCTGGCATTCAGTTTGATATGCTGCAGTTGGAAGAATTTTTGACGTATAAAGATGTAATTTTAAATTATCTACAAAAAAAAATCTGAAATGATGTATCAAAATTTACCGTACGATATTGGTATAGTGCTGAATAATGTAAATGGGAAAAAAATTATTAACTCTCTCCTGGTATCGTAATGAGTATACATTTGTTATGGACGCTTTATCTGCACAAACAATGTTTAACATATTCGATGTATTTATTCACAAATTGCATATGCTGAAAAATTTAAATTTTAAAGACTATTATGAAAAAATTCTATCTTTAGCTCATGATTATGCCACATTAAATCCAAATATTGATGACTATAAATGTATTGAATTTGTGTTGGATAAGGATATGAATATGAATGTTTTAGCATTTAAGGAGTTGTTGTATATATTAAAGGAAAGAAAATGTATAATGATATGAACAATAAAAAAACAGATTAATTATATTTTTCCTTATTTATTTTATAACTTGTACAGAGTTATTCAATGTTGTATTTTATCACCATTTTTTTATGTTATGGCTATTTCCTTTGGAATTAATTCACTATCGTTCCCATTGAAACCCTGTATATCCACAATGAGTTCCATCGTTTAACTAAATCTGCAATCTGTTAAACAAGCTTTTTAACCGCGCTTGTTGTGGGATTATACTCAACAATGCGATCGTGAATAAGGAGGCAATAAGCAGTAGTGCTTGCAGGAAAGTTTTCATTTGATTCAAATTCTAGACGCTCATCTACAGGAGCATTTCGAAGTGTTTCTATTTGGTTTGAACAGTCCAAAAATACGAGTGGAGCTTTTGTTTTAAAATCATTTTTATTTAAGAGTGGTTCTAGTTTATCTTCTTTGTAATATACTTTTTTAAACTTGGCATACATTTCGTAGAGCATTGCGAAATTATTGTTTTTAATATTTAAATTTTCATAAGGATAACTTTGTGAATTCAAGAAGAGTTTAACATTAGAGATATCACAATGGTCAAATTCACTTGCATTTTTCCCATGTTGGTTTTTACGGTTAGTCTGGAAGGCTAAAATTATAAATCACGGTTTCTCCATCTGTGACGATGTTTTAATACTCCACGTTTGTTTTTGTGCTATTGGTAGAACTGGATATTCACAAAGCTCCCATGAACGGAACGCCATGACAACAGGCTTATTTTTGTCTTGTCATTTAAGGAATCGAAGTTTTTCCTTATCAGAAACAAAAATATACGGCATACGCCAAGAAATTTTTGAAATATTTATTTTAAGTTCCTCACCGCTAACATATGAGGTGGAATCGACTTTTGACCTTATGAGAACAAGTTCATGTTTAATATTCAACAGAACTCTCCCATAAAGTTCTGCAAAGCCAAGAATCATATTTAAAGGTATTACCACATTAAATCTTCCTTCATCATCAGTCACAAACTGGGGATTCCACCCAGCATTCTCAAGCTTTCCACTTTGTGCTGCATTTAATGAAACATAACCTTTCATTGTGGTTGTAATGCCGACATTTTTACATTTATCAATTTCAATGCCGTTTAATTCATAACGTATTTCGTCAAATAAATGTAGTATACCGTTTGTTGTAAATTTTGATGCAGCTGGTAGTTTTGTTCCATCCTTTTTTAACAATTTACCCTCGATCACGATGTCACTGTCACTGGGTTCCGTGAGGATATCCTGTTTCTGTATTGGAATTCGAATTTCATCGTTGTTGTTGAACGTAGACGATATGTAAGGTTGATGTGTATGTATATCCTTGGCAATTATTGATTCGTCAAATAATACTTCATCATCAATGTTCAAAATTGATTCACTCATTTTACTTTTAAATGATAGCCTTGCGATTGAAGAAATTTGATATTTTTTGTTGTTAATCTCTTGCTGAACGGCACCTTAGTGATGTGGAATTTAGTAGTTGCTATTCTTTTATTACTAAAATTAATCCCCATTGATTCTTTTTAAGTGGAGCCTAACTATAATAGTTTCCCCGCGAAAATTTATAATATCACTCTGTTCATCGACAATTTTCACTGTTATGTTGTTGATTAGGCCAACGCTCACAGGTAAGTAAATGACATTCGTCGGTACTTCAATTATTTTATAGCCAGGCGGGGCTGTTGGGAAAAAAACGTGCAATATATGTACAAGAGAATTGTTTTGATATGAACCTGAAGAAATGTTACACTCAATTTGTATGCTATTTACTTTTAAAATGTTTACAGGTAAATCGGATTCATGTAATATGTTAGGTTCAAGAGTTCGTTTAGTAAATCCCAATAATGAACCAATACTATCATCATGTGTAAAATCGATTTTTTGCGAACATAAAATTTTACATTTTAAAGTATTGGTATTCGAACGTAATAGAAACTCAAAGTTCACCTTTCCATTCCGATGAGGTCCGTGGTAATTTGGATCATGCGTCAGCGAACGTATATAATCACATAAATCATCAATTTCGTATGATCCCTCAGGAATGCTAATATGCTCAAGTTTACTCTTATTGTAATAATATAGTTTATTTTTAACCTCTACTATATTTGGAATAGAATTGTAACACTGAAAATCAACCAAACCAATAACCCAAGCACCATTTGTAACATCTAATGGTGGTGAATAATCTGCATTTAACACCGATTCTGAACCTGTTAATGTGAAGGTTAACGACATTATGACTGAACTACCATTTACGTTTTAGTATTTGTTAAGAATTTTACGCACAGATGTCCGCATTCATATGAATTAAATTTTTTATGTCTGTGATAGTTGTATTTAACCTTGACTTTATCGCCAAAATAATTAAGTAGCTCGTTTGGCGGCTTCAGGTTTCCAAAGCCATCAAAATAATGAACCAATTTACCGCTTTTTTTGTAACATACCCAGTGTGTACCGGGTCCATTTTTATCATCGAGATTTACAATAGCTGATTCATTAATGAGCGGTCCTGATTTTGGAAGAGCGTTACGCATATAGATCCCGCGAAAGTATGGCACATTGTTTACAAACTTTTTCAGATCAGTCAACGCTCTCAACGGAAGTTTTTTGATTGCGGCGGCGGTTTAAGAAATAACCCTAATCCTTTTCGATATGGTTTTAAGTATAACCCATCGCCACGCTTTCCAAGTGCGATTGCTTCCATTGATTTATTATGTCTTTGAGCTTCAAGCAACTGTTGTTTTGCGCTTGACGCATCATTAAAAGCTTTCGCTATTCCTGCAGCACCTCCGGCTAAACCTCCAACAGCTGATAATCCAGCAAATAATGGAATAAGAAAGGGTAAAAATCCTCCAGTTTTAGGAATAGGTATCACTCTCGGAGATGTAAGAGAATCATTGTCGTCGCCATTACGATGTTTTTTAACAGTTTGTTGGGCAGCTTTCAAAGCAGCACTTATAATATTATTTTTATCTGCGTACGATGCTTGTTTTAATGCAGCCTCTCTAGCATTTCTTATAGCCGCTCGAAGTATTCTACTTTTTTTAACTTTTTCTCTCCGTTGCTTTTGCTGCTGCTGCTGCTGCTGCTGCTGCTGCTCCATACTATATAATGCTTTAATGATTGCAGTTCAAGCAACACTGAAACCATAAATAGACGTGCACATTATTTATTCATCACATAAATATTTGTGAGATGAAGTTTGAAACACAGAAGTGCATCTTAGAAGTGAATAATTTTGACCACAAGCAAAAAAGTTTTAGTAAACATGGCGAACTCTTTCCCAATAATATGCGTTGTATTATTTGCGGTCCATCAAATTGTGGAAAAACCAATTTAATGATAACTTTACTTACAAATCAAAATGGGTTAAGATTTGAAAATGTTTATGTATATTCAAAATCGTTGTATCAAGAAAAGAAATTTTAATGCCAATTCAAGATATAGGTTACTTTCAATACTCTGGTAATACAAATATTACTCCACCGACTAGTGCAAAACCAAATTCAATTTTTATATTCGACGATATTGTGTGCGATCCTCAAGACTGTATGCGAGATTATTTTAGTATGGGCAGACATAAAGAAATTGATGCATTTTGCCTTATTCAAACATATACCCGTGTAACGGAACATCTTATACGTGACAATGCCAATTTCTTGATTCTTTTTAAACAAGACGATTTAAATTTGCATCACGTATATAATGATCACGTAAATACAGACATGACATTTACTGATTTTAAAGCGTTATGCACAGAGTGTTGGAATACAAAATATGGATTCGTTGTTATTAACAGGGATAATGATTTTCATAATGGACGCTACAGAAAAGGCTTCGATAAATTTTTAAAAAGTATATAAATAGTTATACCTATAATTTGATAGCAGCATTCTTATTCTCAACTTGAAGAGGATGACGACGAGTCAGACTATCACATTGCGAGATATAGTGAAGACAAGAGAAATAATAAAAAATAAACTTATGAATCTTAAACGTGGAAGATATGAAACCGAACATTTATTAAGTGAAACATTCAAACCAATTGTTAGGCCATTGACTAATCTATCTGAAACATTAATGAAAATAAATAAAGAAGGTAATATATTGCCCATTAAAACGGAAGCTAAATATGAAAGAGAAGCAGAAGAAGAAGAACAAGAAGAAGAAGACGAAGCAGAAATTTTTACAACACCTGTGATAAAAAAGATTAAAAAATTTAATCCATATGCAGCAAAACAAAGCGAAACAGCAACAACATCAACGCCAATACAAGCATGGCGGCAAAGCAGAAACGAAGAATTTCCAACAGAAGAATTTATTTCTGAACCACCATCATTGACCCCAAAATTATTAATAAAGCAGCAAATTCAAACCGAAGGTGATTTAAACGAATTAGAAGTGTCTTCACAAGAAATATTAGGAAACATAGCTGGAAAATATATGGCGATGTATGCAATTGACAGTCCAGACATTGATAATATTTATGGAATTAGAGTAGTAGAAGATGGAAAAACTTTTATTATGGGCGATCAATTGGTTGAAATTGAAAATAATGATATAAACATTGGCGGTGAGTGGTATGATGGTACTCCTGGGCTATATGAGCTTTTAACACAAAAAATGCCTGATAGTAAAATATTTAATGAGGTCGATAAAAGGTCTTATTTAGATATTGTGCAAAAAACGAACGCTCATCGCAAACATTTCAATAGATTGGGGGCCATTAGAATGAATAATAGTTGGAAATATAAAAATATTATAAGAGATATAGTGCCATATGTAAAACCTAGAACAAGATCCGAATCACTTTCAAAATATAAAGCCGGAAAGGGTTTACAGTCTGAATTAAATGTGACAAACAAACGGACTCAGTACGTATACTGGCATAATCCCAATAGACTCGTCACGCGACTGAAACTATTATTAGCCTCCAAATTCGCAGGACATACGGGACATGAAGATGAAATATTTCAAATTGAGGAAGCTTTACGTCAAGCTGAAATTATTATATAAATATACTACAATGAAATGATATACAATTATTAAGAGAATGGTTGTTGATAAGTTTGGACGTCACATTAGCAAATACACACATAACCGTATAGCAAGAAAAGTATTTACCAATGTAAGCAATAAAGCGCTTATAGAGCACGATGGTGTATACAATGCGAGAGGAAGTCGCGTCACTGGAATCATAGATCAACCGATACATCAAAATGATGCCGTAATTTTGGGGTATGTTTCACGCAAGTTGGAGAAATTAGAAGCAGATTTGAAGCAGCATGCTGAATATTTCTTTAATCAAAAGGAGTTTGTTTTAAAAAATCAGTTTGATGACATATTAAAAGCGAATCACAGTTTACTCATGCTAAATTTATTACTAAATTTTGAGGGTGACACGACATGTAACATAGAGAATGCGGATTCGAAATCGTTCTACATATTTCCTTGCAACGCAACGATTCAAGCAGTTCGATATAGTGCGGAGCGAACGTTAATTGAAACAAAAGTGAATAATAAACCGGTTTCTTTGATCGGTCGCGCTGTCGCTGTAAACGACAAATTAAGTTTTACACCAATAAAAGGTAAAAAATATCCACAAAAACTCTATGTGGAAATAATGCTAGCAACCAAGCTAATAAAATGAGTAAAAAAGATATTGTGAATGAATTACACAAATCTGCACGTCGCAATTTTCCACGCAGACATGTTGTTATAAAGGGGTTAAGAGATCTTTATCAGGCGGATCTTGTTGAAATGATACCATACGCTAAGGAGAACAAAGGATACAAATATATTCTAACTGTTATTAATGCTTTCTCGAAAAGAGCTTGGGCCATACCAATTAAATCAAAATCGGGCAAAGATGTAACGGCAGGAATGAGTAAAATCTTTTATGGTGATACTATTATTCCTCGAAATTTGCAAACTGATAATGGAAAAGAGTTTTATAACGTGGATTTTCAAAACCTAATGAAGAGATATGGTGTTAAGCATTATTCTACGTATAGCAGTTTAAAGGCGAGTATAATTGAAAGATTCAACCGTACACTCAAGGCTATGGTATGGAAAGAATTTAGTTTGCAAGGATCCTATCGATGGATTACCATTATGGATAGATTGGTTGAAAAATATAATAACACAAAACATTCAACTATAGGTATGAGACCGATTGATGTAAACGTTAAAAACGAGAAGAAATTGCTCGACACAGTATATAATAGCATTAAAACTACGCATCCTTCTAAATATAAAGTTGGTGATTACGTACGTATTAGTAAATATAAGACGATTTTTAATAAAAATTATACTCCAAACTGGACAACGGAGATATTTCAAATTAGAAAAATTCAATCCACCTCGCCCGTTACATATTTATTGCAAGATGAAACAGGTCAAGATATTGCTGGAGGATTTTACGAGTTTGAAATTAGTAAAACAAAATATCCTGGTTTATATTTAGTGGCAAAAATTCTACGCAAGAAAGGAGATAAATATTATGTA
Source organism: Pterostichus niger (assembly GCA_947425015.1). Classification (NCBI taxonomy): domain Eukaryota; kingdom Metazoa; phylum Arthropoda; class Insecta; order Coleoptera; family Carabidae; genus Pterostichus; species Pterostichus niger. The sequence goes on from OX380347.1 coordinate 11,223,022, forward strand.
AAGTGGCTAGGATTTGATAAAACATTTAATTCTTATGTTGATAAAAAAGATATAATATGAGAATAATAATGTTTTTTCTATAATAACTGTGAGTTTGAACTCCTACATATACACATTCAGCACACAACCTGACTTTATTGTTATTTTGAACGTTAAACAAACACGTTGTTAAAAATAATATCAATATATTATGGCTGAACAAGTAATAGCAAATGAACTGCTCTCTATTGCACATAATATTAATGTAATAAATGAATTACAATACAAAGAGTATGTGTCAATAATAAAAAATAATTTAGACTGTTGTGAAATAAATGATATTACTGGAAAGTTTCTACCTATTTTATACATCTGCAATAAAATTTCCGAAGAAAAATTCATCACAATATTGAACATGTTTGAGGGAGTCGCTTTGCAGCGGATATGGATGAATTTACCGTTAAAATTAAAAAAAACAGCACAATGTATTAGAAAGATTACCTTGTGTAGAGCATTATAATCTACCAACACAAAGATGCCATGTGGATGGACCCTCACCAATAATTAGAAATTGTTCTATGAGTAAAAATATGAACTTCAGTGTAAACGAAAGTTTTATAAATAAAAAATTATTGTAGTAATTATATTATTATTTTGTTTGTTTTTTCTTTTGACCTGAAATACTCACATAAAATGTGATTTTATATGAATATAAAGTAACTAATATATTTTTAAAAAACTAGATTCTTATCATCTTAAAGGTTAATAACTTGGTTTCCCGTTAATTTGAGTTTTTATTTGAAATTTATTGTATGGCTTATTATAATAAAAGTGAAAGTTAATTTAATATGTTTAACTTGTAATTTATATATACGTTAAAAATAAATTGTTCTGTTTTCGCAAAAAACAGTGCGTTCTTTTATGGTTACTTATTTGATCTGCTAAAACCATGAATATATATCCTCATTTAAGTGACAGAGAGAAAATGCACTTTGCGTATATAAATGCTGGTGCATACAATATATATAATCAGTAAGAGACGAATCATGAATCTGAGTAAATTGAACGGTCTGGGTATGGGTAATACCTTACGAAAAATTACAGACTTAAAAATTGATAAGGAGTATAAAATCACATCTGCAAGAGCGGTGGGTACAAAATTCGGCCGAAGAATTATCATCAACTGTGAGGATTTTGAGGTATTTCTACCAGCGCGATATCATGAACTGACAGAAGATGAAGTTGCCAGCTTAAAAAATTGTGGTATTATTAACCGTACCAAGGAGACAGACACATTCACGAAAATAGAATTTACTAAGTAAGAAACAAGATATATTTTGATGATATTTTGTAAATTGTGTATATTATATGTAATATACTTTAATTAAATATATATGTGTTACTAACAATAAATAACTAACATCTAACATAAACATAAAATCTGTATAATAGAAATAAGCAATTTATAATTATGCTATTATAATTTTATAACATGAATATGTAATATTACCAAATAAATGTTTACTGTTATAAATAAAATAAAATTTCTGTTTAACCGATATATTAAAAGTTATTATTTACCCTGAAATCCTATAAATACCATAATCCTAGCTATTATCTGCCTAAAATGATTCATATTTATCAAATTTCATCCTAACTCGTAACGTTAAACAAAACAACTTTCGAAAGTAATTAACAAAACCATTATCTGACGCATTACCTGACGCATATGACGACCTTGACCCCCATACATGCGTAACTTGATTAAAAAACAGCCAAGGTCAAATGCAGCCACCAGTGACACTTTCACAACAAACAGCATAGGCAGCGGCTAACGACCATTACACCGCGCATTCAAATTTAAATATAACATAAAACAGCATCGTTAAATGCGAGGCGGGGGTGATGGCGGGGGCGGGACGCGGGTAAAGACAACGTGGTGAGTGGGGAGAGGCGGAGAGAGGGGTAGAGAGGAGGTGAAAGAGGGATAGATAGAGAGGGGCGAGAGAGGGATAGAGAGAGAGGGTAGAGAGGAGGTGAAAGAGGGATAGATAGAGAGGGGTGAGAGAGGGATAGAGAGAGAGGGGTAGAGAGGAGGTGAAAGAGGGATAGATAGAGAGGGGTGAAAGAGGGATAGAGAGAGAGGGGTGAGTGAGGGAGAGAGGGACGAGAGAGGGGAGAGAGAGGGGTGAGAGAGGGGAGAGAGAAGGGACACTTCATGTGGTTGTGGAGGGGGGCGTCTCAACCCTCCCAATACCTACTATGGAGTATTGGGGATCCTTGTTTTATTATTTAGTATCATTTTCAGCAACGATTTAGAATAAATATTTAAAGAAAAATTTTAAATAATTGGAAACTGAAGTCCTACATGACCGATTATGGAGTATTGAGGATCCTTGTTTTATTATTTAGTTTCATTTTCAGCAACGATTTAGTGTAAATATTTAGAGAAGAATTTTAAATAATTGGAAACTGAAGTCCTACATAACCGATTGGTAGCCGATATTTATACAATTTTTTGGAAATATACACACAGAATCATATGTCATACCAGTAACTACCACGACTCCTACTATGATAAGTGCTTGGTTACAGCAATATAATTCCAATAGATGTATTAGATGTGTTTGTGTAGGTCTTATAACTAATGTTCTCCGCGAGCGCCACGCCACATTTGAAACAAGAAGTTTACAGTGCAGAAATATATCCCCAAGAACAGTAACTTGATCGAATTATAAATGCATCCGCTGCTATTCGTCTCGATTAAATGTTTCAAGTAAGTATATGAGTCACTGATTCGCCAATGTAAAACTTGTATTCGAATTCTAGATGCATATTTTGAATATTTGTTGTAAAAAATTACACTATTCAATGAATTATTATGCTATTCCACATTTAATTTGATTTATCCATAAGGTTGTTTTATTGTGTTCTCTTATGTTTTGTTGTCGATATCGTGCTTTGTTCAATTACAGTCTGATATTAAATTGAGAATTTGTTATACTTTATAAAATGTTGACCTCTTTTGTTTGGAAATAAAAGGAGCTGGATCAATGTTCATATTCCTTTTTTAACAACAACTGACCTGAGAGATACGCTGTTAAATTTTGTTACACTAGTCCTGTTTCATCTATACATAAAATTTAATTTCTTTCAGCTGCAAATATGTATCAACTTACCGTTTGTCTATCGCCTGGGGTGGTCATCCAAGCATAAATCATGTATCCAGGAATACACAGCATAGAAGATAGGGCCGTAAACCAACCAATCAGATGCGACCACAGAGGATATTCATAGTCTAAATATTTGACAGGTGTCCATTGCACGATGTTGAAAATAAATACACCCTGCAAAAGAAAATAATTGAAATATCCACTAGCCACTGAACATCAAAGGATATATAATTTAATTATAATATATGAGTTGATATTAATATTTATCTTTTTTTGTGTATTGATATGCATTAGAATTAGTGTAACATATAAATGGTTTGTAGAATAACTTATGGCAATTTTATAAACGAAAAAGTCAATATTAAGATAGAAAAATGTGAATTATTCTAATGAATAATTATTATTAATGTCCTTTTTGAATAGTTTCTTGTTACTAATTTTTTTAAAAAAATATGTTGTACGTACAATGCATATCATTGGAGTTGAAATAGTCCAACAGAATTTCCACCAAACTATGGGATAATAACCAATCATTTCCTTAATACCATCGTAGAATCTATTGACACCGAAAGCCCAAGAAATAGCGATGCATTCGAAGAATATCAAGAATAATAAACAGAAACCACTGACAGCATAAGAATCCAGGATTTGAAACACGTACATTCCACCCTATAAAATAAACAAATATAATTATATCAATGTAAATTAATATTACTACTTATTCATTCATTAATTATTTTAATGAATTTAATAGTTGGTACTCTGTAATTTTTTTAATATTTGATCAAAATTATTCAGATTTACTATTTTTATGAAACTCAATGTACATTCATTATTTTATTATTTCAAATAATTAATATATTTTAAAATAAATATTAAGTTTTATAAAAATTTATTATTATTAAATTAAATTTTGACGATATTATGTCATCAATGGTAAAAATATTGCATATACAAGCATTCATTTACATAACATAATTTATAATGCAAAATCTATATTAAATTATAACGGATTGTGATAAAACTACTAGTTTCCTAGTAAATAATAGCAACGTTCAAATTTCAAATGAAACATACCATTTTTGTTACAAATTTAAAAAGTGAGTAAAATTTGATTTACAGTAAACGGTGAAATAACTGGTCCTGAAATTAAACAATTTTTGAAAACCATAGTGTTTGCCAATAATCAGTACAAGTAATTTAACAAATTCGATAAATAATATCACTCTATTGCCTGAACCATCAAAACATTCAAAGAACCTCCACTCATCAAATTCGTAAATTAATTAATCTTCGTCAAACATTCTTATTTCACACAATTTCAGTTGGGCACTAGACTATAACAACTGAAAACATATGTAAAAGATAAGAAATGAAGTGTAGCACTGCGCTTGGTTTGTATAACTCCACACAATTGCAATTAGATACTTAAGTGGTGAATTGTGAAATTTGGAGTTTGGCAAGCATTACTGGTTTAATATAAATATATATATATACGATTTTTTTGGTACACGGTGACGTTTTTTGAAGTAGCAAACATTTTTCCTTCATAAGGGCTGGCGGGGGGCGGAATATCTTGAACGTCATATTAACTTAAAATTTCAAAGTTTTTTGACCTCATAGATTCAAAAAGTGATCTAATTATTTAATGATGTTTTTATTTTTCCAATAAAAACATGTATAAATTACTAGATAGAAAGTTTCAATTAATTTTAATTCAAAAATAATAGTAGATAAAGTTTTAAATAATATTATTGTAATAAAAGTTAATTAAAATTGAAAAAAATACCAATTTCACTTTTTCGATATAATCTAATAATTTATGAGATTTTTTTTAGCAAACTAAAACACATTTGTTTAGGCCCGCCAATGGTTTAAAAATTAAAGATTTTTATTATTGACGCACTTTCTCAAACATGTAAAAACAGAGTTGTCAGCTCATTTTGGCTCGTGCTCGCCAACAATGGTATCATTTATAGCCAATAGGGCCAATTTTTTATTTTACAAAAATTTTATAATTAGACTTAGAGAAAATTACTCTAGTTTTATTTTGAAGATCTTAGGAACAAAAATTAATATTATGCATAATCAATAGTTTTATTTTAATATAAGATTATTATTTACCCATACGAAATATACTTTCACCTGCTCATTAGCAGTAGAAGTAATGTACAATAACTATACACAGGTCATAGGTTGCAAAACTTTTTTTAAATCATCCTTTTTTATATTCGTAACAAAAATAAATAATTTTGAACCCACAAGTAATGCGGTTTTATTTTTGTATAATATATTTATATCTTCATAAACTTGTAATTCATCTTCGTTAAAATTTTTATAATAATTATTATTATTACTACCGAAATTAAAATACGTGACTCTAGAATTAAAGCAACATAAAATACTTAATATTTTGGCTAATCTCGTCTTTAAGCGCGTCAACTATATCTCAAAGGAATTGTTTTAAAATATTGCGTCTGCAGTCCATATTATCGGGGACATACGTGCTACTTCGACGCTGTAATAGTCGCGTATGTACGTTGGACTGGGAAGCATTTATGGTTTGCAATTTATCACAAATTTGAGACTAAATTGATATATATATTGGCCAAGAGAGAGGAAAGTGTGAAAATTATTCAAGACATGGAAAAAGAAGGTGTAATTCAAGCCTCAAGCAGTCCGCCGGCCTCACCAGTGGTGTTGGTAAAGAAGAAAGATGGGTCAACACGATTCTGCGTGGACTATCGTCAACTCAACAACGTTGGCCGGGTCTAAAATATTTTCAACATTGAACTGTGGCAAAAACGGTACTGCAAGAGCTGTCTTGGAAAACGTGTGTGATGTACCTTGACGATATTATTGTGGTCGGACGAACATTCGACGATCACATGAGGAAGTATTCCTCAGACTGCGAAGTTCTGACAAAGACAAAGCTTAGTCCAATGAAATGTCATCTCTTCCGCATAGAAGTGCAGTACACACATATATATATATATATATATATATATATATATATATATATATATATATATAAAATATGGTATCAAAATTACATTTTATATAATTTTTCTACTATACCATAATACAATTTTATTAGTATACGAATTATGTTATTATAAACAATATACGAATTATAATTATTTATGTCACAAAATTAAAGGAAATATATTTCCAATATTTAAAATCGTTCTGTTATACACTAATGGCAGGCACGAAGCCATTGGTAGCATTCATATAGTTTGCGTGAAAATGCGTTTGTTGTTTGCTGAATTCTAATTCGGGATTTAAATCCACAGTCCTACAAATTGCCACTGTATTCCTTTTAATTATGTACCAATAAGAATGTTATCCTAATATTTTAAATTGCGCATTTAATTTAACATTTTTTAACAGTAAGTTGTATAAAAAAATATTATTGTTTGAAGATGCTAACTCAATTAATAAATAGTTATTTTATTAATATGTGAAACACCTGCAAACAAATCTAAGGATCGCAGCTGTTAGATTCATAATTTATGTTAAAGAATATGCATAATCTATCTGTTTAATTTAAAAATAATAAATATTTCAAATAATTTTATAGTTATATTATTTATTTTGTTTATATTTACTGTACACAAGTTTTTATAATACATATCTTTTCTTACTGAACCAGTATGGAGGACAAATTATAGCGTATGCGGATGACGTGGTCATTATAACAAAGAGAAGGGACATAATGAAGAACATGATGAATGAAATAGTAGCAGAAGGAAATAAATTCGGATTAAAAATAAATCACAGCAAAACAAAAATGATGAGATATGGAAAACAGAAACAGAACAACAAAATAAAAATATGAGAGAATGAGTTTGAGGAAGTAGAAAGATTTTTACAGCAAACAGAGCATTGCATATATACAAAAAAATGTTAAAAAGTAAAATTTTTACTTAAAATACTCAAATGAAAATATACAAAATAATGATAAGACCTCTACTGATGTATGACGTAGAGACAATAACAATCACAAAAAAAAGAGGAAGAACAAATGAGAATAATAGAAAGAAAAATATTTAGGACAATATTGGGACAAGTCAAAATCAATGAAGATGAATACTGACGAAAAAAAAATGGATGGAGAGGACACAGTAAGCAAGATCAAACGGCAGAGAGTAAAATGGCTGGAACACACATGGAAAGCTGATGAAGAAGTTATGATCTATAGTATATTAGAATGGGATCCTGGTAGAAGAAGAAAGAAGGAGTGATCCCCCCGCTAAAAGAATCTATAGAACTTCGAAAGAAGCGGCGTTGCCCTACAAGGGGTGTTTTGTCACCGCATATATATATATATATATATATATATATATATATATATATATTGTCCTAAATATTTTTCTTTCTATTATTCTCATTTGTTCTTCCTCTTTTTTTTGTGATTGTTATTGTCTCTACGTCATACATCAGTAGAGGTCTTATCATTATTTTGTATATTTTCATTTGAGTATTTTAAGTAAAAATTTTACTTTTTAACATTTTTTTGTATATATGCAATGCTCTGTTTGCTGTAAAAATCTTTCTACTTCCTCAAACTCATTCTCTCATATTTTTATTTTGTTGTTCTGTTTCTGTTTTCCATATCTCATCATTTTTGTTTTGCTGTGATTTATTTTTAATCCGAATTTATTTCCTTCTGCTACTATTTCATTCATCATGTTCTTCATTATGTCCCTTCTCTTTGTTATAATGACCACGTCATCCGCATACGCTATAATTTGTCCTCCATACTGGTTCAGTAAGAAAAGATATGTATTATAAAAACTTGTGTACAGTAAATATAAACAAAATAAATAATATAACTATAAAATTATTTGAAATATTTATTATTTTTAAATTAAACAGATAGATTATGCATATTCTTTAACATAAATTATGAATCTAACAGCTGCGATCCTTAGATTTGTTTGCAGGTGTTTCACATATTAATAAAATAACTATTTATTAATTGAGTTAGCATCTTCAAACAATAATATTTTTTTATACAACTTACTGTTAAAAAATGTTAAATTAAATGCGCAATTTAAAATATTAGGATAACATTCTTATTGGTACATAATTAAAAGGAATACAGTGGCAATTTGTAGGACTGTGGATTTAAATCCCGAATTAGAATTCAGCAAACAACAAACGCATTTTCACGCAAACTATATGAATGCTACCAATGGCTTCGTGCCTGCCATTAGTGTATAACAGAACGATTTTAAATATTGGAAATATATTTCCTTTAATTTTGTGACATAAATAATTATAATTCGTATATTGTTTATAATAACATAATTCGTATACTAATAAAATTGTATTATGGTATAGTAGAAAAATTATATAAAATGTAATTTTGATACCATATTTTATATATATATATATATATATATATATATATATATATATATATATATATATATATGTGTGTACTGCACTTCTATGCGGAAGAGATGACATTTCATTGGACTAAGCTTTGTCTTTGTCAGAACTTCGCAGTCTGAGGAATACTTCCTCATGTGATCGTCGAATGTTCGTCCGACCACAATAATATCGTCAAGGTACATCACACACGTTTTCCAAGACAGCTCTTGCAGTACCGTTTTTGCCACAGTTCAATGTTGAAAATATTTTAGACCCGGCCAACGTTGTTGAGTTGACGATAGTCCACGCAGAATCGTGTTGACCCATCTTTCTTCTTTACCAACACCACTGGTGAGGCCGGCGGACTGCTTGAGGCTTGAATTACACCTTCTTTTTCCATGTCTTGAATAATTTTCACACTTTCCTCTCTCTTGGCCAATATATATATCAATTTAGTCTCAAATTTGTGATAAATTGCAAACCATAAATGCTTCCCAGTCCAACGTACATACGCGACTATTACAGCGTCGAAGTAGCACGTATGTCCCCGATAATATGGACTGCAGACGCAATATTTTAAAACAATTCCTTTGAGATATAGTTGACGCGCTTAAAGACGAGATTAGCCAAAATATTAAGTATTTTATGTTGCTTTAATTCTAGAGTCACGTATTTTAATTTCGGTAGTAATAATAATAATTATTATAAAAATTTTAACGAAGATGAATTACAAGTTTATGAAGATATAAATATATTATACAAAAATAAAACCGCATTACTTGTGGGTTCAAAATTATTTATTTTTGTTACGAATATAAAAAAGGATGATTTAAAAAAAGTTTTGCAACCTATGACCTGTGTATAGTTATTGTACATTACTTCTACTGCTAATGAGCAGGTGAAAGTATATTTCGTATGGGTAAATAATAATCTTATATTAAAATAAAACTATTGATTATGCATAATATTAATTTTTGTTCCTAAGATCTTCAAAATAAAACTAGAGTAATTTTCTCTAAGTCTAATTATAAAATTTTTGTAAAATAAAAAATTGGCCCTGTTGGCTATAAATGATACCATTGTTGGCGAGCACGAGCCAAAATGAGCTGACAACTCTGTTTTTACATGTTTGAGAAAGTGCGTCAATAATAAAAATCTTTAATTTTTAAACCATTGGCGGGCCTACACAAATGTGTTTTAGTTTGCTAAAAAAAATCTCATAAATTATTAGATTATATCGAAAAAGTGAAATTGGTATTTTTTTCAATTTTAATTAACTTTTATTACAATAATATTATTTAAAACTTTATCTACTATTATTTTTGAATTAAAATTAATTGAAACTTTCTATCTAGTAATTTATACATGTTTTTATTGGAAAAATAAAAACATCATTAAATAATTAGATCACTTTTTGAATCTATGAGGTCAAAAAACTTTGAAATTTTAAGTTAATATGACGTTCAAGATATTCCGCCCCCCGCCAGCCCTTATGAAGGAAAAATGTTTGCTACTTCAAAAAACGTCACCGTGTACCAAAAAAATCGTGGACGCAATCCGCGACCAGGGCGACAAAGTTCATTCATTTTCCTTTAAAGCGCTGAAAATTGGCGTACCTACGATGACTTGGCTCTAAGTTGTGAATCTATGAAAAAAACATTATATTTTGAGTGCTTTTGGGCTATATATATATATATATATATATATATATATATATATATATATATATATATATATATATATATATATATATACATATATAATATACAGTGTGTTAATTAAAAATCTGGCTATAGGCGTTCAATAAGTAATGCAACACATTTTTTTCCAAAACAGGGGTTGTTTTATTCAGCATTCAAATACACCATGTTAATCCCCAATATTTTAGATACACAACACTATTTTTCAACGTAATCTCCATTCAATGCTACGGCTTTACGGCACCTTGAAATGAGGACATGTATGCCTGCACGGTACCATTCTACTGGTTGATGTCGGAGCCATCGTCGTAATGCATCAATAACTTCTTTATCATCCGCGTAGTGCGTCACACGGATTGCGTTCTTCATTGGGCCAAACATATGGAAATCCGAAGGTGCGAGATCGGGGCTGTAGGGTGGATGAGAAAGAATAGTCCACTGAAATTTTGTGAGTTCCTTTCGGGTGTGAAGCCTTGTGTGAGGCCTTGCGTTGTCATGAAGAAGTAACAAGTACGTTCTGATTTTTGTGCCTACGAACACGCTGAAGTCGTTTCTTCAATTTTCGAAGAGTAACACAATACACTTCAGAGTTGATCGTTTGACCATGGGGAAGGACATTGGCCAGAATAACACCTTCAGCGTCCCAGAAGACTGTAGCCATGACTTTACCGGCTGAGGATATGACTTTAAACTTTTTCTTGGCAGGGGAGTGGGTGTGGCGCCACTCCATTGATTGCCGATTTGTTTCGGGTGATCAGACAGTATTGCTTGACCTTGCGTCGATGATGACACATACCTTGCCCAACGACTCACCGTGCTTTTGTCCCTGTCAGATCACCGTAGACATTCTGCAAGCGCCTATGAATATCTGAGATGTGCTGGTTTTCCGCATATATATGTGGGGTTTAGGTTCATTTGCCTAGGGTTACTTTTAAAACAGGTATTTATTCAAAAAGTTTAGTTACATTGTATTTGAGAACTTATTTAAATTAAACACGCCTTCGCTCTTCTGTGCTGGCTCACATACTACCTGGCTCACAGTGGCAACGAGTCTCTGCTGCAGAACAATCCTCACTCTCGCTCGCACTACTCCAGTGGCGTATCAATGGAAATTCCCATATTATCTTTAATTAATGAGTCCCATCATTCCGTGTCGGAACATAGGGACCGGGCACACCGAGCCGCAGTTTTTACACTGCCGTACTGCCGGTTTCTTTAGTCAGATTATTTAAGGCGTATAAGTGACTAGCTTATAGCGCCCGAGTGTGATAAATACATGAAACTGTATTTTTATATTTTACGTGACGTCACAGTATGCTAAGAGATGTGCCTTAACACGCTCGGCCACCGCGCTTAAGTAGCTATAATTACTATATAATGTTGAACGCGACGAACGCGAACATTTGATTTTTGACATGTAAAATATTAATTTCGTAATTTTCTTTTTAAACAAATTTTTCAAATAAAAGTGAAAGAACATAAAATTCTACATCTAAATCAATAAATTAGCTTGCTATATAACTGCGGAAATGTGGTTTAAAAATACAAAAAATTTCCAATTTTCACCAATTTAAAATCTACCCCTGTGGCTCCCCCTCCACTAACATCTTTGGGGACAGTGATTTGACGGCCGGTAATCGCACTTCGAGGGAAGAAATATATCACTTACCGAGATCTGCGTACGGCAGTGTGGCACACCCAGTAATGGGTAAAAGGTGTGATGATATATTTATTTTTTTTATATATATATTTCTTCGCGTGAAGTGCGGTTACCAGCAGTCAAATCACGGCCCCCAAAGATGTTAGAGGAGGGGGAGCCACAGGGATAGATTTAAATTGGTGAAAATTGTTTGTCGGCTGTGGGGATCGAAACAGGGTTCTCAAGATCCACATGGCCACCTACCCCATTTAATTTATTTATTAAGGTCTCATTAGGACAGAGTCTCAAATAATAAGGGCATATGACAAAAATATACAAAAATAATAGCATACATTACCAAGGTTCAGACAAATTTACTTCCAGATTAAATTAACTATTGCAATTTTTGTTAATATTAAATAATCATCTCAGGTTACTCAGGTTACGTTGTACATTAAAGCATATTAATTACAGCATATAAGAGTCTTTAATGATATTATTTAGGTTATGAAAAAAAGTTCAACTGTAAGTTATGACGATTTTTTGGAGATATCAATTGGAACTCAAGATGAGTATCATTGTAGTAAAAGGAATTATTTGATAGTAATGATTTATAATAGTTGTACCTACAATATCGAAACAAATTTCTTTGGATAGCGTCAGCGTCTTATTGACTTCCTGTACAGTGGATTCTATATTAGAAAACAACATCTGATTTAAGAACGTACAAAACAATAATATAGTGATTTGAGTGATAAAGATACCGAAGAACTAAATAGAGGAAACAATAAACCATATCCGTGAAGCAGCAATATTACCCACACCTCCCAAAGTTGTTGACAACAATATTCAAAACTATCCCAGACATATAAAAGAATTTGTTACGAAAGGCAAAGATCCAAAAATCCTAACGATAAAGCAAAACTTAACCAATTATCTACAGAACTAAAAGCAACAATTCGGAAAATAAAACAAGAAAATTTTCAACAGCACCTCCAAACACTATCAGCTTAAAAAAATCAGAACTACAGCTTATGGAAAGCAACAAAAAATTATAAAAGACCAAAAAACCAAAACGCCACAATTCGAAAAACTGACACAACATGGGCAAGGAATAATCTAGAGAAGTCTGAATTATTCGCTGAACATCTGACGAATGTCTTCAACTTAAATGCCGAGAAATCTCTGGAAGAAACACAAGAAATAGAAAATTTCCTCAATACTTCCCTGCAGTTATCACTCTCAATTAATAATTTTAAACTAAAAGATGCCGAAGCAGAAATCAAATAATTGAACATTAGAAAGAGCTCAGGGTACGGCATCTTAACTGCCCAAAAGCTAAACGAACTGCCAATAAAAACAGTAGTCTGCATTACAATAATATTTAACGTAATAATTTGTCTTTAACACTTCCCAATCCAATGGAAATTTGCTCATATAACAATGATACATAAACCAGACAAACCAAATCATGAAACGACACCTTATAGACTGATTTCATTACTACCAACACTTTCTAAACTATTATAAAAGTTAATCCTGAACCATCTAAAACCTATAATTAACAAGAACAACCTTATTCCAGATCATTAATTTGGCTTCCATAATCAACACGCAACAATAGAATAAGTTCACAGAATCGTAAACAAAATAGAACAAGATCTAGAAGAAGAAAGGATATGCACAGGAGTTTTCATCGACATAAGTCAAGCTTTTGACAAAGTTTGGCACAATGGTTTGTTATTTAAGATTAAACAAAATCTTACAAGTTATTACTATCTACTGCTCAAATTTTAATTAAGTGACAAATTGTTTCAAGTTACAAATCAAGGTACAGTTTCTAAAATATACAAAATCAATACTGGAGCACCACAGGGAAGTGTTCTGGGCCCGGTGTTATACCAGATTTTACTGCCGATCTACAATCAAAGCCTAGTACACTAACAGCAACATACGCCGATGCTGAAAATTCAAGCAACCTCGCTCCAATTTCACTACATAAAATACTGGACTAAAAAATAACGTATCCAAAATAAACGAAGCAAAATGTACTCACGTAACTAAAAGAACACATGCCCAAATATCACAATAAACAATAACATTATCTCGAAACAAGACAGCGTCAAATACCTAGGTATGCACCTAGACAAATAACTAACTTGAAAAACACATATTCAAAACAAGCGCACACAACTGAATTTAAAACTAAAGAGCATGTACTGGCTAGTAGAATGCAATTCGATACTCTTATAGGAGAATAGACTATTATTATAAGGGAGAAAACCCCGACAGAAAATCCTAGGTTCTTCAATGTAAAGGGGGTTGGACTTTGGCCAAAAATCTATCTCCGGAAAATCAGCCGTTACGAAAGCTAAACTATCGCCTCTGATAAATAATTGCAAAAACGGTAACCGACCTTCGCGAAAGGATAAAAAATTTTGAATAAAAATAAGAACATGGAATGTACGTTCTATGCTACAAGGAGGAAAAATTATAGAAATTGCAAATGAACTAGAAAAATATAAACTAGACATAACGGCATTGCAAGCGATACGGCGACAAGGAGGAGGAAGAATAGATAAACAGAAATTTACACTATTATATAGTGGTGCAGATATACAAGGATAAAAAGGAGTTGGTTTTATTGTATCAAAGAAAATAAGAAACTCTATTATGTAATTTGAAGCAGTCAACGATAGATTATGTTTACTACGTGTGAAAGGAAAATTTTTACAATATAACGCTCGTTAGTGTATATGCACCAACAGAGGGGACGAGTGAAAAAATTAAGGAATTATTTTATTACCTGCATGTGATAAAGTAATAGATCATGATGCATTAATTATCTTGGGGGATTTTAATGCAAAGGTAAGAAAGGAAGAAGTATGGAGAGAGGATAATGGAATGTTCTCACTATATGATAACACGAGCCCAAATGGAGAGAAATTATGCCAACTTGCATCTAGCTTAAGTTTAAAAGTAAAATCAACATCATTCCCGCACAAGATAATACATAAACAAACGTGGACTTTGCCTAGCAATAAAGGATATAGTCAAATAGATCATATTTTGATTAATAATAGGCGCTTATCTTTAATAATCGATGTAAGCTCTTTTGGAAGCGAAAATTGTGATTCGGATATTTTTTAGTCATTGCCAAGCTTACGCAACGAATAGCAGTAGTACGATCGAAAGTTATTGATAAAGTTGAAAAATGGTATATAGAACAACTGAAAGACGAGAAATTTAAAGAGGAATATCAAAATTGTATTGAGACAAGAATAAATGAAAAATCTTCTACGGAAACATAAATATAGAGTGGTTAAACATAAAAGATTCAATATTATATGCAGCAGGAGAGACGATCGAAGAAAGGAAGCGGCAATGAAATGAAGAATGGTATGATAAAAAATGTGAGGAAGCAATCCAGCAGAAGAATACAGCAAGAAAAAGGTATATATAAAGTGGAACCAAAGCTAATAAAGAAAAATATGACGACCTGAGAAAAGGTGCTTTTAAAACTTGCAGAAGAAAAAAAAGATAATGATAAACAAAGAGAAAGAAGAACTGAAAGAATTAAATATAACTAAGAATACTGGAAAATTCTACAAGGAAATGCAAAAGTACAACAAAACATATAAACATATATAGTTATGAGACACTGGATGGAATATTTCAAGGACCTATTGCATTCTAAAACATTATCAATAATACGATATCACGAACAACTTTAGCATAAATTACTACACAGTAGAACCAAAGATTACCATATAAATTATACATTCAAGAGCGGAAACACATAACAAAGAAGTCAACATCTTGGATGAGTACAATATAGAGACAGTAACCTCATATAATTACCTAGATTCTCTAATAAATGAAGAAACCCGACTTGAAGAAGAGATAAATGGCAGAATTAGTGCCGGCAATAGGACAATATATGCGAACAGAACTCTATTAAAATCAAACTAGCCATGCTTCCCAGATAAAAATTTACAAAACATTAATTAGGCCGGTTATAACTTATGGCTGCGAAACATGGGCCTTAACAGAGAAGCAAGAGGAAACAATAAGATTAATAGAAATAAAGGTATTTCGGAAAATATATGGACCCACGCAGAATTCAAATGGCGTATGGAGACTGAAGGTGAATCATGAGCTAGATAAATTAATAGAGCATGCTGTATATCAGAAATATTTAAACTCAGAGAATTAAGTAGCTTAGGCATCTTATGAGACTGGATAATGATAGAACAGCAAAGAAGCTAACTCTATTGAAACCATGGAAAACCAGAGCAAGAGGAAGGCCGAGAAAAAAATAGAAGGATGACATCGTCGATGATCTAAGAACAATGAACATAAAAAACTGGACTACAAAGGTGGAAAACAAGAAAGAATGGAAGGAGGCCCAAATCCACAAAGGATTGTAATGTTACAGAAAGAAAAGAAGTATACAAAACCATAATTCCGATTTGAACGTACGGCATCTAATTAGGAGGTTGCGCCAAAAAGAACAAACATCAACATTATACAACGAGTCCAGAACAAAGCATTCAGAATTATAACAAGACTACACCAACAAAAGGTAGATCTCAAATCATTTCTTATTATTACCTAACATCGTTTATCTATCATCGTTTAAAAATAAATAAAATTAATAAATTAAGTACAAAGACAAGCAATTAGAGCCATCTACAAACCACTGGAACAGCTAAACTAAACACCGCTGACTACAACGGCGTTTAAAAATCTAACCAAACCGAATTAAACCAAACCAAACAAGATGGCAAAAACATCAGCAAGTCAACCAAAGATAACCAAAAATTCAAAACAAACATTTGCAAACATTGCGCGCAAACCTAACCCAGCTACATTCCCCAATAAAAAACAAGCGATCATATTGAACTCAATAGATGGACTCAAGATTAAAGACTATATAATAGGCATAGGTAATATCATAGGTCCCAAAAATGTCATATTCGCATCCAGAATTTCCAACAACAGGATATGTGTATACGTACAAACAAAAGAAATAGTAGACACGATCATTAAAAACCGCAAAACAATACGTATAGAAAACAACGAAATTAATATTAGACGACTAATTACACCAGCAAAAAGCATAATTATTTCTAAAGTATGCCCTACAATACCACACAACATTATAGAAGAGCACTTAAAACAAAATGGATTAAAACTTACTTCATCAATCAACTTCCTATGTGTAGGAATGCAAGAAACGGAGTACGCACATATCTTAAGTGTCAGGTGACAAGTATATATTACACCGAGAGAAAATCAAAACACACCACAAAACACACTTATAAATCACGAAGACACAGAATATAGGATATTCATTGCAGAAGATAATATGATGTGTTTATATGCAAAAAGCGGGACATCGCAGCAATCAATGTAATATCAACGATAACATCACAGAAATGGTACATCTAAATACAAACCAAACAAAGCGAACCGCGCCTCACTTCACAACAACCAACATAGAAGTCACAATACAAGAAAAAAGTATAACACCTGACACAGAAAATACTTCAGAAAATACGAAAAATATCGAAAGAAAATCAATAAAACCGATTTGAAAAAAACCTAGGACCCTAAGTCCAGACTGCAAACTATGACTCGACGAAACACTCGAACCAATCAAAACAAAAGTGGAAACAAACAAAGAAAAATATCTAATCACATACGATATTTTCAAAGGGTTCTTAGAAAACACATACGGAAACCCAGACCTACTATCCAACGCAAGAGACCACGTAACAGACATCTCCAATTTAATAAAAATGATGTACGAACTATACCCGAAAATCAACGAAAGATCAATGAACACAAAATTCGCCAAAATAACAAACAAAATTAAAAAAACAACTCACAGTAGAATTAAATCCAACAAGTATATTTTCAAGTCAAGAATCACTGACAGAATTATCTAGTGCAGATTCACTAACACCATGATACTGCTGTGGAATTGCAACGGATATTATGTCCACCTCGGCGAAATACAACAACTCATATCAGAGAACAATCTACAAATTCTATGCATACAAAAAACCCGTCTAAAAAACTATCAAAATGTTACACTGACAGGCTATACCATAACCAGAAAAGACAGAAATAACCCAATAAACGCGAGCGGCGGTGTAGCAATATTCTCAAAAAACGAAACATTAATGAAAGAAATAACCATCAACACAACACTAGAAGCGGTAGCAATACAAATATATGCCCCAATAAAAATAACAATATGCTGCGTATACTTTCCACCAAACCAAAATATAGAAGACCAAGACATCAGAAGATTAATAAAACAACTTCCACAACCATACACAATAACAGGCAATTTTAACTGCCATAACTACATATGGGGTTCAATAAACACGGACAGACGAGGCAAAATAATAGAGAAAATAATAAATGATAACAACTTAATATTACTAAACGAAGGAACAAACACCCACTTTTGTAGCCGATCAGGCAATTTTTCCTCAATAGACCTAATAATTTGTGAACCACAAATAGCACATAACTTTTCATGGGAAGTACAACAGTGTCTTTACTATGGTGATAACTTCCCCATAAAAATATCTACATACAAGTTATGTCAGTACATCCAACCCATTCTCACGACCACCAGCATGTATGGAGATAACACCAGTTTATATTATGTATTAGGTTACAATCATATTCGTAGTTGTTTAGAATAGAATCAGATCTTTGTGAACGCTTCAAGTGTAAGTACCTGTATTGAGAGCTGTTAAATGAATAAATAAATTTTTTTAAAAGCTTTGTTTAATAATAAATATATAATTGGCGCAGTCTGGGTAGGATACCGAAACGAGTAATAATTGAAGAAATAAAAACTCGGTTCGTTTTTACGATTTATTCGGTAAATAAATAACAAAGTGAAAAAAATTAAAAATTGTTCTCCTGAGTGCAACACCGCAACTCCAAGGTACGAGTCCGATCCACGTAAGGAAAAATAAGTGGCCGTACCAAACCAACCCATCCAAGGGACCAGCGTTTTGCAACTCCAACCAGCTCTACACCGCATCGAGTCGGCAATCAGCACAAGATCTCAATGAAAATAATATTATTACTGTGAGTACATTATTGCCATACCACATTTAGAATTTTAAAATTAAATATAAAAAATACTATGTTCTAAAAATATAATATTTTGTCAATATGGCAGTGCCACAGTTAAAGAAAGAGTATCTTGATATAGTCCCCGAATTTACAGGGGAACCAAAACTTTTAGCTAGATTTATCCAAATTACGGAAAAACTAGTGAATAAATTTTTCAATCGAATCGATACTACTGATTTTCAGAACGAGTATCTTATGATGAGTATATTAAGTAAAATAAAGGGTGACGCAGCTATTAAAATTTCTAATTATACTTTGACAAATTGGCAAGAACTAAAAACGGTGTTATTAAATACATACGCGGATAAAAGGGATTGCTATATATAAAAATCATATTTCATCAGTATCGGAACAAGAGATACTAAATCAAATGGGTAGAAATATTGCACTGAGAGTTTTACTTCCAGGTTTAAAGGAACCCTTAGGATCGCTAATGCGAACCAAAAGCCCCGACGACCTCAATGTAGCTTTAAATATGATAACCAATGATTTTCAGTCTGAAGTATTTAAAACTAATACCAGAACAGTTCAAAAACCTATGATTACACCAAAATTCAATACAAATAATAGGCCACAAAATTTCAGACCAAATAATTACTCAAACACTAATTTTAAACGTAATTTTTATAGTAATTTAAATAATCCGAATTCACAAACTGTAACAAAGCCAAATAATCAGAATTTTGTTAGGCTGCCTTTTTATAAACAAATTCAACCAAATCCAACAACAATGAGCATTTAAACAAAACAATCATTTGTACAAAGACCAAGTACATCGCAATTTAGACCAAATTTCAGGCAATCGCCAAATCTCGCTACTCCAGAGTTATTATTTAATAATGAAATAAGTAACGAATAAAATCCCACCTTTGAAATATCAAATCTGTCAAACGATGAGATACATAATGAGGAAGTTTTCACTCTTGAAAATAACCAGGAAAATATAGATTATAGTAACGAAACAGAAATAGAAAGTTACGACGATTCTTTCTTAGAAGAGATTTGCCTCACCAACAACCAGGCGAAATAATGAATCTAAATTACACAAGTAAACTACCTTATTTACAATTAAATAACTACAAGTGTTTAATCGATACTGGATCCACACGATCCTTAATAAACCCGGAAATTGCCTATAAAAACATATCCAAAATTTATAACGAACATTTTACTATGTATACAGCACACGGAATATCTCAAGGAAATGAATTTATTTATTTTACATATAAAGGAAAGAAAATTAAATGCTACTTATTTAAATTTCACGATCAGTTTGACCTACTATTTGGATTAGACACTTTAGAATTGTTAGATGCAACAATAGAAATAACAAAAAATATAATAACCTTGTTAAATGAGAAATTCCAATTAACTTACCTTAAAAATGATAATCAAGAAAATAAGCTAAAACCAAAGGAATATAAAATCGGCATACTTAAATTTAATTCCCCAGATAAAGAAATTTAACTAGAACAAAATGAAAATAATAAAATCGGGTTGCCTGATGGAATAGCAGAAATAAGAAATAATAAATTAATATACCCGATATATAATAATACAAATGAAATTCAAGACTATTCGAAAATAAAAATTAATTTTATCGAATTAAATAATTACGTTATCTCTAACGATATTAACGAATTTAAACAAGAAAATATAAACATAGAATCAAATTTAGGTATCTTAAAATTCAGGTTAGATCACTTAAACGAAGAAGAAAACGAGAAATAATAAAAACTATTAAGGAATACAAAACCATATTCCATAAAGACGAAAATAAACTATCATTTACTAATCAAATAAAGCACGACATTAAAACCAAAGATGAAATCCCTACATATAGTAAAACATATCGCTACCCCGAAATTTATAAACAAGAAGTCAGAGAGCAAATTTCAAAATTAATTAAAGACGGTATTATTCAAGATAGTTTCTCACCCTGGTCATCTCCAGTGTGGATAGTGCCGAAGAAGTTAGACGCTTCGGGTAAAAAGAAATTCCGCATGGTTATTGACTACAGAAAATTAAATGAAAAAACTATTGGAGATAAATTCTCTATCCCCAACATTAATGATATTTTAGACAAACTCGGAAATTGTAATTATTTTACCACATAGACCTTGCCTCGGGATTTCATCAAATTGAAGTCAACGAAAAAGATATACCAAAAACTGCTTTCAGCGTCGAGTTCGGACATTACGAATTCAAAAGAATGCCATTTGGGCTTAAAAATGCGCCTAGCACTTTTCAGCGCTTAATTAACCTTGTATTAAAAGATTTAATAGGAAAAATATGTCTGGTCTATCTAGACGACATAATTATTCTAGGAACAAGTCTAGCAGAACACATGCAAAATATAAAAAAGGTATTTCAAAAATTAAAAAACGCCAATTTAAAAGTGCAAATAGACAAATCCGAATTCTTGCAAAAAGAAGTTGCGTATTTAGGGCATGTAGTTACAAAAGAAGGCGTAAAGCCAAACCCCGACAAAATAAACGCGATTCTCGAATATCCGATCCCAAGAACAACGAAAGAAAATTAAAAGATTTTTAGGGCTATTAGGGTACTATCGACGGTTCATAAAAGATTTTGCCAAATTTACCAAGCCATTAACAAAGTGTTTGAAAAAAGACTCAAAAATTAATATACAAGATAAAGAATACGTAAAGTGTTTCGAAAATTGTAAATTACTACTTACTAATGACCCGATTTTGCAATATCCCGATTTCAATAAACCCTTTGTCCTGACCACGGACGCTAGCAATTATGCAATAGGTGCAATTTTATCACAAGGTCCAGTAGGCAAAGATTTACCCGTTGCATTTGCAAGCAGAACTCTAAATGAACATGAAATCAACTATTCGACCATAGAGAAGGAACTATTAGCAATCGTATGGGCCACTAAATATTTTAGACCATACCTATATGGAACTAATTTCAAAATTGTAACGAATCATAAACCCCTACAATGGCTTTTTTCATTAAAAGACCCTAACTCCAAACTAATAAGATGGAGACTTAGAATGGAAGAATATAATTACGAAATTGAATATAAAGCAGGGAAATTAAATAAAAATGCAGACGCGTTATCACGAATAAAAATTAGTAATTTCGAAATTATTGAAATTCATGACAAAATATTAAACTGTAATAATAACATCGCACATTGCATTAGTAAAGACTTAAAATTAGGAGAAGGTCTAGCTCAACAGAGACGAAAAATTTCAAAGTAAAAAATTTCTGAAAAATTTAAAATGTGATGTTACTAATATTTTAATTCAAAGAATTGAAAACAACAAACTTCTATTACATCTAGTTACTAAACAAAATCATTTCGAAAAGCCCACTTATGAAAATTTATCTCTAACATTAAATTCATTAAAAGATTTTTTGATAGAAAACGAAGTAAACGAGATTTGTATTCCTAAATTAGCATGTGGGTTAGATGAATTAGATTGGAAAAGAGTAAAGAAAATCATCATTAATGTTTTTAAAAACTCAAACATCCAAATTAAAGTATATATATTTAATCCAGTAGAAATACTTGTTAACGACTTCGAAAAAACCGATACAGACAGTAACAAAGGTGTAAAAGATGACCTAAGCGATATAAGTACCATACATTCAGCTGAAGAAGACCCAGTAAATGGCATAACTATAATTGACTCTCCCATTAACATAGGGAATAACCAAATTATCATTCAAAAGGATCCCTTTACCACAAATCCAGTTAAAATAGAAAAATTATTCGGAACAAAACAAAGAATCACGGTTCAAATCTCAAATGTAAGATTAAACGAAGATATCATTGACTTCATAAAAAGTTATTTACAACCAAATGTAAAATACTATTGTCTCTTTCAAGACAACTTATATTATAATTTTAATGACATCATACAAAAATTCTTTAAACACAATACAATGAAATTAATTAAATGTAGTTCAATTCTTGAAGATGTTGAAAAATTAGAAGACCAAATAGAAATTATCCGTATTAATCATGAAGAGAAAACAAATCACCGAGGTATAATAGTAACTCTAAAACAGATTAAACAAAAATATTACTGGCCTAACCAAATGAAAGTAATTCAAAATTATATAAATCAATGCGAAGTATGTCTCAAATGTAAATATGAAAGGAACCCTATAAATCCAGAAATGAATATAACCTATTCTGTTAAACGACCTTTAGAACAAATCCACATTGATGTATTATCACTAGAAAAAAAAAAATTCTTAACAATAATTGACAATCTAACAAGATACGGTCAAGCATATAAATTAAATTCAATGAACTCTATAGAAATCAGCAACAAGTTACTCAAATACTTCTCACACCACGGTATTCCAGACAAAATAATCTGTGATCATGGAACAGAGTTTATTAATAATACATTAAAAGAGCTACTAAAACTACACAAAATTAAAATATACTTTACATCCATAGACAATCCAAACTCCAACGGGTTAGTTGAGAGATTTCACTCCACGATAATAGAGCACCTCAGAATCTTAAACATAAGAGACGAATTTAAAAGCGAGATATTAAAAACTAAAGTAAAATACGCCTTAATCGCATATAATAATTGCCACAAACTATAAACCTATAGAATTACTAAACGGTCATTTTGAAAGCAACGATATATTACCTGATTTAGATAAAAAATTAATTCAAAATTTTAATCAACAACATAGAGATAAAATGAAAATAATATATGAAGAATTAACACAAAATCTTATCGAAAGAAAAGAAAAATTAGTAAATAAAAAAATAAATATAAATATATCATCACGCCTTTTACCCATCACTGGGTGTGGCACTCTGCCTAAACAGATCTCGGTAAGTGATATATTTTTTCGCGTGAAGTGCAGTTACCAGCCGTCAGATCACGGCCTCCAAAGATATTAGTGGTGGAGGAGCCACAGGGGTAGATTTATTAAATTGGTGAAAATTGTTTGTCGGCTGTGGGGATCGAACCAGGGTTCTCAAGATCCACAGGCCGACTCGATACCACTGAGCCACCTACCCCATAGAAAAATTAGTATCAAAAATAAATCAAAATAAAGAAGTAATACCACATAAATTTCCTAGTGAAGTGTTTATTAAGCAAAATCCTAGACATTCCGGAAAAATTGCGAAACCGAAATATATCAAAACATCAGTTAAAAGCCTAGATCCTAATAGAAAAGTTATAATAACAAAAAATAAGAAAAAATTCAAAATTACAAAAGCTAAAAGACCGAGAGTAATTATGACTGAAACTGTTGCAGAGCCTTCCTGTTCTGGGCAGGAACATGCCAAGAAATAAAGAACATTACGATCAACTCTGGAGCTTTTATCGTTAAACTAGGAGAAGCAAAATTACAAGAAAATTCTCATATAATATACTATGAATATAATTTACAACCATTAATTTTTTAATTCGTAAATTTAAAAGTACAATACTATTTAAGATTCCAAATAACATCAAATCCGAATTTGAAAATAATGAAAAAATACTAACTTACATCATGTCACAAGGTCAAACAAAAATTAATAATTTAAATTCAAAAAGACCTAAGCGAGGATTAAAAGATGGCCTCGGCTCCATAATCAAACAGATAACAGGAAACTTAGATAACGCAGACGCGGAACATTACGATAAAATCCTAAATGACTTGAGTAAAAATCAAATGTCACTACAACAACAAATGAAACAAAATTATAATTTAAACCTTGAAATAATTCAAAATTTTAACCAAAGTATTGAAACAATTAGGCATAATCAAGTACTTCTAAGAACCCGTATTTTGCAGGTAGAATCACTATTGAAATTAAGCGTCAATTGGCTAGAAATTTCGCATGTCAAAGACATTTACAACCAAATTACATTTTTAATAACATATCTGCCAAACATTTTTGAAGAAATAGAAACGTCACTGTCTTTTTGTAGTTTAGGACTAATCCATAATAGCGTAATTAAAACTGAAATACTGTTGAATAATTTAAAACTAATTTACTCCCATTATGGTGACCAATTGCCGGTGGAATCAAACGAAAAAAATATATATTCACTAATTAAGTTAATGAAATCGCACTGCCAAATTGACAATAACAAAATACAGTATATAATAAAAATTCCAATTAGTTTCCCAAAGTTATTTGAATTATTTCAATTTACCCCAATACCCACAAAACATGGCAATAATTACCTCACTATATTTTCACCCCAACATTTTATAATAAAACACGAAGACACATTAAAACAAATTTTCAATCCATGTCTGATGATACAAAAATCTCTATATTTCTGTAATAATGAAAACTTAGTTTCATTAGAAAAACATAACTGTGACCAAGAGATACTTAGTAATAAGTTTAATAATAGCTGTAAGTATATATCTGTAAAAGGAAGTAATCATGTAATTAGCATAGAAAATACTAATATAATAATATTGGAATTTATTAATAAACAAGAAATAAATATTGATTGTAATAATATTAACAAAATATATAATTTTGAAGGAATATATATGTTAGATGCCAATAATTACTAAAACTATGTTAAATTTAAATTAGATTGGATCTCCTATTGTCTTTGAAAATTATGAGATAAAGAATATTAAATATACAAATAAATTAAATAAAGAAATACAACTACAAAACTCAAAAGAAATGAAATTTCATGTAGAAAAGTTAAATGAAATAGATCCTATAGTAATAAATGAAACTGTAAATTACAATTATGTAATTCTTTATATAATTGTTATAGTCGTAATAGCAATGTTAATAAAAATATTGTATAAATGTTGTAAAAATATAAAGATTAGAAAGACGAAGGAAACCAACATTCCAACCAGGGAAATTCAACTTCCAGGGGAAGCTTCCATCTAGGGGTGGAGGAGTTATGTCAGTACATCCAACCCATTCTCACGACCATCAGCATGTCTGGAGATAACACCAGTTTATCTTATGTATTAGGTTACAATCATATTCGTAGTTGTTTAGAATAGAATCAGATCTTTGTGAACGCTTCAAGTGTAAGCACCTGTATTGAGAGCTGTTAAATGAATAAATAATTTTTTTTAAAAGCTTTGTTTAATAATAAATATATCATTTACACAAAAATCGACAAAGAACCCCATCCAATATACGCACGATGGAAATTGGAGAACGCAGACTGGGAACTATACTCCAAATTGGCAATAAAACAGGATGATATCACAAAAGAAGACGACGAACATTATAGTAGACAATTTCACACAGATGTTAACAAACGTATCAAACAATGCTATTGGAAACAAAAAAGTAAGAAAAGAATATAAAACAGTACCCTGGTGGAATAAAAACTGCGAAACAGTTATAAAAGAAAATAAACTCGCACTATATAAATATAGAAAAAATAAAACACAGGAGAATCTCATAAAGTTAAAGCGAACACAAGCACAATTAAGGAGAACAATATTAAAAAGTAAAACAAAATCCTGGGAGAAATATATCTCAACGATCACTATCAGTACAACGCCACAAACAGTTTGGGACAAAATCAGAAGAATAAAAGAAGGAAAAAAACACACAACGAACAATAATGCTAAAGGTAGGCACAAGAAATATGACAAATCCACAAGAAATAGCCGACACAATAGCAGAAGCCTTCGAACAAAACTCAGCAGACACAAACTATACACAAGAATTCTTAGGGATAAAAACAGAAACAGAAAACGACGAAATTGCTTTTGAAACTGAAACAGAATCATCAATAAACAAACCATTCGCATATAGCGAACTACAGTACGCTCTACGAAACCTAAAAGGGAAAAGTAGCCCAGAACCCGACGGTATCCCATATCAGATGATTGAAAAACTACCAAAAGAATCACTAGAACATCTCTTAAAAATATATAATTTCATATGGAAAAACAACAAATACCCTGAAAACTGGAGAAAAGTCATCACCATCCCAATTCTAATATCTAATAAAGACAAATCAAATCCAACAAATTATAGACCAATATCTCTAGCAAATTGCATGAGCAAACTGCTACAAAAATGGCGAACCGACGACTCATATGGCTGCTGGAATCAAATACAGAATGCATTTAACAACAAACAACATTTAATAGCCATATTCTTTGATATTCAAAAACCGTACGACTCTGCATAGAAGCACTACATTCTAAAATCCCTAAAGGAATACAATTTAAACTGATAAATCATGAACTACATATCAAACTTCTTACAAAAAAGAACATTTAGAGTAAAAATTAATGGATGTTTATCTGAAGATAGACCACAGCAAAATGGAGTACCACAAGGTGAAATATTAAGCATTACACTGTTCCTTATTGCAATGAATAAAATAAAGCAAAACATGAACAACAACACCAACCTATCACTATTCGCAGATGACTTAATCATATACTAACAAAGGAGAAAACATAGATACAATAAAACACAAATTGCAAGAAACAACTAATAACCTAAAAACATGGGTACTAACTAAAGGATTTAGATTTTCCGAAAAAAAACAAGCATTAAATTTTTGCAAACTCAGAAAACACCACGATCATCGGGAAATCGAAATCAATAATATCAATATTAACTACGCAAAAACACTAAAATTCTTAGGAATAACACTCGACACGAAACTAACGTGGCTGCTACATATACTAAAACTTTAAAAGGAATGTTCCCAAAGACTGAACATAATTAAAACCATTGGGCACTTGAAATGGGGCGCACACAGGTAAAACATCATACATATATACCAAGCCTTAATAAGATCGAAAATCGATTATGCATGTACAATATATCCTACAGCTAAGCCATCCAGACTAAAAATATTAGACCCAATACACAACACCGCCCTAAGAATAGCAACAGGGGCGTTCCAGACAAGCACTGTCGTAAGCATATTAGCAGAAGCAGGAGAACCACCATTAGACAACAGAAGAAAACACCTAACACTAAATTACATAATTAAAATAGCTAGCAACCCTAACAACCCGGCATTTAACAAACTATTAATAAACAACACAACAATAAAACAAGTAACACCACTACAACAAATTAGCAAATACCTAAACGAATTACAACTAAAAATCCCACACATAGAACAAACATCATTCCATAAATACCCTCCCTGGTTACATAAATAACCAAAAATGATCTCAAATCTCACAACACACCCCAAATCCCAAACAATACCAGAGATCTACAGAAATGACTTCAACAACATTATACAAAAGTACAAAAATCACTGCTACATATATACAGATGGTTCTAAACACAACGACCAGATCGGAGCCAGCATGGTCACAAACGATAATACCTACAAAGATCAACTCCTACATTACTACAGCACATACACAGCAAAGGATTATAGTGTGAAACATGCAACAAACTTCATCAAACAGAGAAAAATTCTTTATATGCACAGACTCTCTCAGTGTCATACAGAGCATGACAGACATATATACCAAAAATTCAAACATACAAATAATACAAGACAACATTCACGAAGCAATAAACGAACAGGGAAAAGAAATTATAATTATGTGGACACCATCTCACGTAGGCATAAAAGGTAACGAAAAGGTGGACCAGGCTGCCAAAGAAGCTAGCACAGAAGAACTACAAAACATGCCAGTGCCGCACAACGACATAAAAAGTATAACAAAAAACAACACGAAAAAGAAATGGCAAAAGAAATGGACACTAATAGACAACAATAAACTACGAGAAATAAAAGATGAAATTCAAGACTGGATAATTCCCGAATAAAGAAGACTACAAGAAGTTATAGTTAGACTAAGATTAGGACATACCCACCTCACATACAGCCACCTAATACAAAAAACACAACCAAATATGAGCTACACATGCAACACGCAAATTACAGGAAAACACCTAACTGAATGTAACAAATATACAACACACAGGCAACAATACAACATACCCACAACACTGAAACTAACACTAGCAAACAACACTAAAAAAATAGACAACTTAATCAACTACTTAAAACACACAAACCTCATAAATCAAATATAATGCACAACAATTACTTAACTATTGTACCGGGGTATAAGTGGCCTAATTTGCCGAAATACCTCTAAATATCTCGTAATTAAAAAAAATTATAACAAATGCTCCGTGGTATGTTAGTAACACAACGCTACACGACGACCTTCGACTTCCATACATCCATGAACAAGTACGAGTATCTACATACGTCACCAGATACAAGAGAAGACTCAACAGACACCCTAACCACCTGGCCCTGAATCTACTAGAAAACGTAGAAGAAGTAAGAAGACAAAGAGAAACAAACCTCTAGATCCGTGACAACAAACAAACATTAAGTTCAAGATAAAATCATGTATCAAATTCACTGGTTGGCTTTTTTATGTATATAGTCATATAAATATGATATAATAATATTATCAATAGCATGTTCATACAGGAAGGAGAAATAAGTTTCAAATTCATAGATAACAGATGGAGTAGAGTTGAAAGAGTTATGTTCTAAATGCATATGACCAGGAATACAGAAAGTGTTCAAGTTTTTGATTATGTAAGACAAAAATTTAGACGATTCGTTGGACAGGTTTGTCTTCATTAGAATCCATATAGTTGTTATGAGTAATTTTTAAATCATGCTTTATTTTCGAATGAAGTACTTTGAAATGATTCTAGCATAAGATATTATTAGATTCCTTGTAAATTTTATGGTATTTATATTTTAAATTAACATTTAACATATGGACGCAGGCGATACTTAAATATTTTCATGGTAGTTTTGGGAACATACTGATCAAAGATGTTACGAGGGTTTTTCGATATGTCCGGCAAAAAGCTATAAATTCTTTATTTAATTCACCCTTATTTTTCAACACAGTCTCCTTCAAGGGCTACACACTTGGTCCAGCGAGATTCCAGGTTTTTTCATCTTGTCACAAATGTACTATTTCTCGAGGTCTGTAAAGTATCCATCCGATAACTTCTTCAATGGATGAGAATCTCTTCCCACTGAGCCATGTTTTCAAATTTGAAAAGTAAGATGGATGCGGAACCAATTCGGAACCCAATTCGTGAATTACGATTGTGGAGGTGTGAGCCGAGGCATTGTTCTGATGTGAGAGAACTTTTTTCTTCGGTAATCGTGGCCGTTTATTTTTGAGCTCGGCTTTTAAACGATCCAGTAACGTTTCATAGTACGCTACTGTAATGGTTTTACCCTTTTGCAAATATTCGGTCAGGATGATCCCAAAAGACTGTGGCCATAACTTTTCCAGCCGACAAAACAGTCTTCGCCTTCCTAGGCGAACTTTCATCAGACAGTATATATTGCTTCAACTGTCTCTTTGTCTCGGATCGTGGCATCCATCTTGTACACACCTTCTTGATCTCCAATTTTTCATGCAGTATGTTATGCACTTGTTCAACGGAGATGCCTACGGCCTCAGCTATCTCATGCACTTTGAATCGGCGGTCTTCCATAACCATATGATGGACTTCAATTGAGCATCTTGAGCGAGCTTCATTTTGAGTCAAGGTACGGATACATTTAAATTCGTTTACCGAAAAATAAACAGTTTTAAATTTAATCACTTCAAACGACTACCCAAATTAAACTAAGTGTTGCTTATGGAAAAGACGTTGTATCTAGAGGTTTTAAGAGTTATATTTTAGGTTATGTACTACAAAGTTCATTGTGGCGTCATCTCTTGGATATTTACCAGACATATCAAACAACCCACATATATAATTCTTATATAGTATAGGACATCGAATATGTATCACCGACATTCCAGATAGTTTTATTCAGGCATATAATTTAAAAGTATACTATTGCCGGCCAACTTACGTTCTACAGGCTGTCCTTGTATGCAATGGATATACTGCAAGATTTTTTCATACACAAATCCAAAAAATAATTAATATATATATATATATATATATATATATATATATATATATATATATATAAATGATTATTTTTTAATTTAATTTATGCACAACTAAAAAATTTAATTGATGAAAAATTACCGCCGGAGCTTGGCCGAATGTGGAATATTATTAACCACTTGAGTAATAAAATATATTGTATTTTTGCTTAAATCGCAAAATTATATTACATTTCATATATAATATTCAGCTAATGGTGGAATTGTGTGTAATTTAATTAGAAGTATAAGCTTTGTAGATCTGTATATCTGTAAATGATGAATAGGGATCGGACTAAAAGGCACCAAAAAAACAGAAAAAAGCATAAAATTTAGACGAAAAAAGCATTAAAAAGGCATAAAAATTAGAAAAAAACACAAAAATTATTATAATTAATAACAATAACATAAAGTTTTATACTCGTATACATAAAAATACATTTTCAAACAAAACTTTTATAAAATGAAAAACTACTAAAATAACATTTTATTTTCATTGTCATGTTCCTCGAATTAGTTATAGTTATTATTTGTAATAATTTACTTTTGTGTATAATGCATGTTGGAGATAAGTTAGATATAATCATTTAGTTTTACTTTCTCATCTTAGGTCTGTAGTCATGTTGTTCCTGTGTAAATATTTTTTGTTACTTTTTCTAAAAATAAGCTATTCTATAAGATATTAAAATCCCAACATTCCAATCCGCTTTCTAAAACTAACATTCCAATCCAATGACTAACTTTTTCAACCATGACTTTCTAAACCACCCTCTCCCAGTAGCCCTAACGAAAACCCTATAAATAAAAAATCTGACTAAGCCTCTCTCTCATTCCACTCTCATTCCTCGCTCAATCATCACGTATTCATTCTGCAACATTCCGCTCCTAATTAACTCCGGCAAAACTAAATTAAAACACAGATAAATTAAGTACCGTAAATAAATATATATATATATATATATATATATATATATATATATATAGTTGTACCTGTGAGTTTATTTGTGCAAACTAACCCGTGCCATCACGAGTACACAACATCATCAAAAACACATTTTAAACAAAACTTTTATAAAAAGAAAAACTACTAATCTCGAAAACAACTGATTATTAAATGCTGTTCTAAATGTCTCTTTGAAAAGTTGTGTCTTCTGTCATTTAACATATTCTTGTAAGCTGAGAAACTTCCTTCCACGTTGACACTTGTAATTGGCGCAAATTAGAATTTTGCACTTATACCGGAACCCATAATAAAATTGGGAACATGTTTACCATTTAAATTGATTACAATTTTTTGTATAGTATCGAATGCTTTATTTTTACGCACAACGTCGTTTAATTTATTTTTAATTATTTGACCTATTTATCCAGGTACAAAGTACGTGTATCTTTAAAATCTTTAATGACCTGCACTGCAGTAACTAATGGCAAACTCTGCTTCTCAACTGATTTTATTGATCCACTTACATAATTGTAATTGGTTTTAATAAATGCCTAATTATTTTGTAATTCTATTTCTTTTTATACGGCCTGACAATCTTGAATTGTTTTACTAGCTGTTGCTGGAAATTCATTTACTAATTTGTTTAAATTGTCTACGGTATTTTTGTAGTAAATAGCGTTCCCCATCTTGGGATTTGCCAAATCCGAAGGCCAAGATCAACCTGGAGAGCCAAGGAGTGTACGAAATTCCTTCTCAAGCACGTGAAAACTACATCACACACGATCGATTTCAAGAACACAAGGATGATAGCTAGCATCGGACACACAACTAAAAGAATCATCAGAAAAGCCATAGAAATCGAAAAACGACCAAATAACCTGAATACGAGAGACGACACACGAAGATTACCACCCACATGGAAACCAGCACTTAACAAATTGGCACAAAAGGTAAAAAAGCAAACACCAAATACTACACCAGCAACGGAATCAATGACGCAGAAAGACCAAACCAAGCAACCAGGACCAACAACCCGGAACAACTCAGTAAAGCATCCAACTATGACCACTAAATATAAGCCTGCTGCATCACCAACGAACGTCAGTTCAAGACCTAACACCAGATCGAGAACACGGAATCAATCCAAGACCTGAACAGACCAACGCGAGATGATACCCGGCAGAATTCAAGTTACATCAATAACACTCGTGGAAATTTAAAATTCAACATATATATATATATATATATATATATATATATATATATATATATATATATATATATATATATATATTATGTAACCCTATTAGATGCTGACATAATATGTGATGAATGTCTAACGGAATCTCTCACGCTGTAATAAGAACCTTTCTGATAAGACACGTTATCCTTTTTACTGTGAAAACTCTAAGTTACAACTGCTAAATAAAGTCTGTGTTGAAATCAAAATATTGTTTTTTTTTATGGGGTAGGTGGTTCAGTGGTATCGAGTCGGCCTGTGGATCTTGAGAACCCTGGTTCGATCCCCACAGCCGACAAACAATTTTCACCAATTTAAAAATCTACCCCTGTGGCTCCTCCTCCACTAATATCTTTGGAGGCCGTGATTTGACGGCTGGTAACCGCATTTCACGCGACAAAATATATCACTTACCGAGATCTGCTTAGGCAGAGTGCCACACCCAGTAATGGGTAAAAGGCGTGATTATATATTTATTTATTTATTTTTGTTTTTTTTATTACATATCGGCCACGATCATATAATTGGCGCAGTCCTGGTAGAATCACAAATAAAGAAGTCAGTGTGCTCGAAAAATTCGCCGTAATTCTGTACAACGCTTTATTCAACAATTTCAATTGTTGCTCAGTGTGATCGAACCAAATAACTAATAGTGCGAAGAAACTCGAAGCCTAACAAGCAAGAAGCCTTCGTAAAAGCAAAGCTATACCAATAAGCCTTCGCTTTAACCAGCAATCAATCTAAACAGTGGTTGCACCAGAGGTCTATTCATACGACCCATCGAGATCAGCGATCAATCTAAACAGTGGTTGCACCAGATGTCTATTCATATGACCCATCGAGTTCACCAGGCAGTTCGCAGAAAGAGGAATCCGTCAACTGAACGTCATCAGCCCCTCGCAACAAAAGAGATGTCAACACTACAGATACTCACAATAAGTCTGTAAGTCTCATTGTTTCTTTTCCAATTTACTAATCGCATGTCAGATAACGAATCACAGTCATCTGATACAAATCAAGAACTTGAATTAATAAGTATCTTATTAAATAATATTACTTTACAACCAAACAGGTTGAATAATTCTGAAATAAGGCATACAAACAATTCAGAAATCAAAATGACTACTTACACTGATATCAAAAATCTCGCTAGTGTCATTCCTGAATATAATGGTGATGTAAATAGATTACCAAATTTTATAATACAAGTAGATTTGTTCT
This sequence comes from Pterostichus niger, assembly GCA_947425015.1. Taxonomy (NCBI): domain Eukaryota; kingdom Metazoa; phylum Arthropoda; class Insecta; order Coleoptera; family Carabidae; genus Pterostichus; species Pterostichus niger. The sequence goes on from OX380347.1 coordinate 11,257,394, forward strand.
ATGCAATTTTACAATCAACAATTATTAATGCATTGCAAACAAAATACGCATTTTCATTAGTTTTAGGTAAATTAACAGATAAAGCTGTAAATCTGATTAACGAAAATATTTTTAAAGACTGGACAGCTTTAAAAAGATATTTATCCGAAAATTTCGAAGATAAACTCACTAAAGAAACTATTTTATTAAAAATTTTAAATAATAAAAATACGAATAAAATATATGACACTTTAATACAATTTAAAAATTATTTTGCAAAATATAAATCAAAAGTTCACTTATTACCTTATAATACAGCTCAGAAAACTATATTAATAAATGACATACAAGAATTAGTCGTAAAACATTTCATTACATTATTACCAATTCACGTCCGAGGATCTTTTATTACTAACAACCCCACTACATTAGAAATGTGTGAAAATTTACTAACAAATGATTATAATTATGCACTTCAAACTTTTAAAACACACAGTGTCAAACACGTGTGAAAGTGTAACCGTGCAAAGTGCTAAAAAACAAAGAAACAAAGACGAGTTCAACCAACAGAAAAAGACGGGCGTCAAACCTAAGGTAGGGCTCACTCTTTGTTCTACTACCCTCCACCAAAACCTACCCTCCTACCCTACCCAAAACCAAACCTAAAAACATATTCAAATGAGTCAACTATCGCCACCTATCAATGAAAAGATTAAATCAAACAAGTAAAACAGACATGACTACAGCTACCTCAACGAGCCAAACCACCGACCAAACAAGTCAAGACACAAACCAAAACATTTGCCGACATGACTCGCTCACCAACTGCAGATATCTTCCCAAACAAAGACCATGCGATCATAATGAATTCGATAGATGGCCTTAAAATCAAAGACTACATTATCAACGTGGGAAAAATAGTGGGCCCTAAAAGCGTGCTCTTTGCATCACGTATTTCAAACAACCGTGTATGCATCTATCTGAAAACAAAAAATACAGTAGACGAACTAATAAAACAACACCAAGAAATTAAGATAGAAAATCACTCAATCAACGTCAGAAGACTAATAACCCCGGCAAAAAGACTACTTCTTTCCAATGTATGACCATCCATACCCCACACCGAGATAGAAAATATTCTAAAGGCCAGCGGATTAAAACTCGTCTCCCCTATAAACTTCCTACGAGTAGGAATGGAAGAAACAGAATTCCAGCATGTCCTCAGTTTCCAAAGACAAGTCTATGTCTCCCCTGATGAAAACGCACGAATCCCTGAAAGTATTCTACTCAAATTCGACCAAACAAACTATAGAATATGCATTACAGAAGACAGCATGAATTGCTTCATCTGCAAAAATTCTGGACACAACAGCAATCAGTGCCCCCAAAAAACAGTACCAGAACCAGAACCAATAACCATTTTACCCGTACCCACACCATTTAAAAGACCCCTTTCACAAACAACATCGGACAAGGAAATAAATACTGCGAACCCCGAAAAACCGAGCACCACTAAACAAACGAACACAACAAATAAAAACAACAACAAAGAAACAACTATAAAGCAAAATACTAAAAAACCTAGAGTACATAGCCCAGCAAACGACCCAGATCCGATAAAACAAGAAATAAACAAAAATCCCCAAAAATATGTATTAAATTATGACGAATTTAAAGCATTTATGGAAAATGTTCAAGGACATACAAACCCTATATCTCTCGCAAGAGAGTACACAACAGAAATATCTAAACTAATATCCATGATCACCCAACTACATCCTTTCACACATCGATCCCAAAAAAAACGGTACTCCAGACTCCATAAAAAATTAAAACTCCAGCTAATGAAGGAACAAAATAAAGACCTCCATGCCAGCCAAGAATCCATCCTATCTCTATCTTGCCAAGACTCCGAGTGATTATCCAGTGGAACTGTAATGGCCTCCACTCCCACAAGGGAGAACTACAACTGCTAGTAAACGAACAAAATCCACAATACATATGCATACAAGAAACCAGACTCAAAGAGAACAAAAAATTTAAACTAACAAACTACGATATATACAGAAAAGATAGAATTAATGCAAATATAGCTAGTGGCGGAGTCGCTATTCTTACCAGAAACGACAACTACGTGGAAGAAATTAATATAAACACCAACTTAGAAGCCATCGCTCTAAAAATATTTACCCCACTGAAATTAACCCTGTGCTGTTTGTATCTACCCCCAAACGTAAATATTACTGAACAACAAATAAAAACACTCATTGACCAACTACCAAAGCCATATCTTTTACTAGGGGACTATAATGCTCACAACACATTATGGAACTCAAATAACACAGATTCGAGAGGGAAAACAATAGAAAACATAACTGACAACGAAGATCTCATAATCCTTAACGATGGCTCACCAACACACTTTTGCAGTCACTCAGGTAACTTCTCAGCTATTGATCTATCAATATGTGACCCACTGCTGGCACCAAACCTTGAATGGGAAATCATAGAAACACTTTTTACCAGCAACCACTTTCCAGTCAAAATCTCACAAAATACACATAATAACTCTGTACCCCAATTCACACACCCTCGATGGAAATTAGAAAACGCCAACTGGGGCCTATTCACAGAACTAGCGAAAATAAAAGACATATCCATAAACGAAGAAGAACAAATAGACGATACATTAAAACTCTTCTTGGAAAATATCACAAACGCAGCAAATACAGTAATAGGCAAAAAACAAATACGACAGGGGAAAAAAACAGTACCTTGGTGGAACCAAGAATGTAAGGAAGTCATTAAAGAGAACAAAAAAGCCCTATACAAGTACAGAAAGCACAAAATACAAGAAAATATGATAACTCTTAAAAAATCACAAGCTAAACTTAGAAGAACAATCATAAAAAGCAAAAAAGAATCATGGCAAAAAATTGTATCATGCATGAACCCTACCACACCAATGGAAACAATCTGGAACAAAATAAGGAAGATAAAAGGAGGCAACACCAGTCAACGAACAACAATGCTAAAAACACTTACACATACTACCACAAACAACCAAGAAATAGCCAACATACTGGCCCAAACATTTGAAAACACCTCGTCTGACGAAAACTACTCGCCAGAATTCATACAACATAAAAACGAAATAGAGAAAACACCCATAATCCTTAGTAACGACAACCAAAATAACCCGATAAATACACGCTTTACATACGAGGAACTTCAGTACGCTATCCAAAAAAGCAAGGGAAAGACCAGTCCAGGACCAGACGGAATACCATATGAAATAATCGTGCACCTCCCACAAGAAACACTCGAATACCTCCTCAAAATATATAATTTAATATGGGGGAAACACATATATCCAAATATGTGGTCCAATGTAATAACTATCCCAATACCAAAACCAAACAAGAACAAAACTGACCCTACGAACTACCGACCCATATCCCTCTCCAACTGTCTTAGCAAAATATTTCAAAAAATGGTAAATAGAAGACTAATCTGGCATCTCGAATCAAGAAACATACTCACAAAAGAACAAAGTGGCTTTAGGGAAGACCGATCTACAATAGATCAAATTATCAACCTGGAAACGTCCATTCAAAACGCCTTTAGAAATAAACAACATTTGATAGCAATATGCTTCGACCTACAGAAAGCCTACGACACTACGTGGAAACACCACATATTAAAAACCCTACTATCATACAATATAAACGGCAATATAATGCACTACATAGCAAACTTTCTCCAAAACATAAAATTCAAAGTAAAGACAAACGGCTGCTTCTCAGAAGAAAAACTACAAAAAAAAACGGAGTCCCCCAAGGAGAAATTCTGAGTGTTACTCTATTCCTGATAGCGATCAAAGAAATCACTAAACACATCCCACACCGTGTCAAAAAATCCCTCTTTGCCGACGATCTTGTATATTACAGCGGTAAAAACACCAACACAATAAAAACAATATTACAAGAAGCAATCGATAGATTAGAGGACTGGACAAGAGAAACAGGTTTTACATTCTCAGAGACAAAAACAAATGCCATACACTTTTGTGAAACCAGGAAACACCACCCCCACCCTATATTAAAAATTAACAACCACAGCATAACATACAAAGACAAAATAAAATTCCTAGGAGTAATGTTTGACAACAAACTGAACTGGACGGCACACATACAAAATCTCAAAAAAGAATGCTCTCAAAGACTGAATATAATACAAACCATCAGTCATACCAAATGGGGAACACATAAAGATACAATCCTGAAAGTCTACTACGCACTAATAAGGTCCAAATTAGATTACGCCTGTTTCATATATTCCACCGCTAGACATACAAAATTAAAAACATTAGAGACTATACAAAACACAGCTTTAAGATTAGCTACTGGAGCCTTCAGAACGTGCCCTATTAAAAGCATACTCATCGAAGCTGGAGAGCATCCACTCTCATACAGAAGAAAACTCTTAACACTAAACTATATAACCAAACTGGCCAAAAACCCAAGTAATCCAACTTATGATAATATCTTCCAACCCCAAGCCACTATAAAAAAAGACACTCCACTCCAACAGCAAATAGGTCTCTATTTAAACAATATCCAAATCAATATCCCCACCCTACAACAAAAAACAACCCATAAACACCCTCCATGGCTCAACACACAACCCACCTACATACTAGACCTCACAAAATACCCCAAACATGAAACCCCAGCCGAGCTCTACCAAAATTTATTTAAAGGCAAGCAAGAAACATACCCACAAGCACACTATATCTACACTGATGGCTCAAGACATAACGACAAAGCTGGAGCAAGTATTATCACCGAAAACACAAAACAAACACTCCGACTACCAGACCAATGCAGTATATACACAACCGAAATGTATGCAATTAAAAAAGCCACTGAATACATACTACAAGACAACACCAACAAAAAACTTTTCATCATATGCTCAGACTCAATCAGCACTATTCAAAGTGTAAAAAACACCTACGCCAAAAACACCTGTATTCAACAAATTCAAGACAACATACATAGAGCCATAAAAGACCAAAACAAAGAAATATCCTTTTTCTGGATCCCATCACACAAGGGTATCAAGGGCAACGAAGAAGCCGATGAAGCCGCAAAAAGCGCTACAACATTGGAAATAACAACAAACATTCCAGTACCGACAGAAGATCTAAAAACAATTACTAAATCAAAAATCAAAGAAGAATGGGAAATGGAGTGGAACAACATGACCAACAACAAACTACGCCACATCAGGAACAATACCCAACCATGTGCCGTTCCAGAACGCAGAAAGGACCAAGTCACATTATGCAGACCCGAACCGGACACACACTCCCCACACATGCATATCTACTCCAAAGAACCGACCCACCCAAGTGCGATACGTGTGGTGTACTAGTGACAGTGGAACATATCATCACACAGTGCCAAAAATTCAACCACCAACGACAATTACTCAAAATACCACAAAATCTAAAAAATGCATTGTCTAACAACACTGATACACAAAGAAATGTAATTAAATATCTCACAGATATCAATATTATCATGTAAATATACACAATTACCAAATACTATTATGATGTAAATAATGTACCGAGGTATTAGTGACCTAGTAGTCGAAATACCTCCAAATATATCTAATAATAAAAAAAAACAAAAAACTTTAAAAGTCCAAAAATCATTTAACAATAATATACCTCCACAAAAATTCCCAGGGCAACATTTCCCTTCCAAACCCATAAATGTTCAACAGAATTCTAATAAACCAAGCACGTCTTTTGCTCCTAGACAAAACGCTTATAATGTTGCTAGAACTAGACAACAATTTAAACCTCAACCTATGTCCGGAATAACAAAAACCACAATTCCTATGAGTACACAAACAATAAAACAAAACTATTCACAAGAAAATATTGAATACGAACCCGAAAATTTTGAAACACATTCTCAAGAAAATCAAAATCTTGACTAAAATCCAGATACTGAAAATTACCCAAACGATAATAATTTTTTAGAGTTCATAGAGCCTCTAAGCCAAGTAACATAGTTATGACTTCAATCACAAATAATATCTCAGTTATTAAATTATCAAATTATAAAGTATTAATAGAATCAGGATCAGATGTAAATCTTATTAGCGAAAATATGTCAAAATTATATAAATCAAAAATTGTAAGTGAGAATTTCACCTTTAAAACAGCCAATTCAAAAGTACATTGCAAAAATTCCATAACTTTAAAAAAATTTAATCAACCTCATACATTTTTTATTCATACTTTTAATAAAGATTGCGATTTATTATTTGGTATAAATATATTAAAAGACTTGAAATGCGAAATAAATTTTGCTAATCAAAAAATGAAAATAAAAAATATAGAATTTCCATTTATTCCAATGTCAGAATCAAATTTTTGTAAATTAAATTTTCGATCAGAACATTTAAATAACACCCAAAAACAAAAAAATTACCAATCATCAGAACAATATCCTAAACTCTTCCCAAAAGATTGCGAAAATTTATCATGTACTACTCACACTAAACACAAAATTGATTACTTATCACGAATAAGAGAACCTCTCAAAATTAATTAAGTAACCGGAGATGTAACTGAAACAGATATATTTTGTCATTGCGTTTCTAAAGATAATCGTTTGGGTAAAGGATTAGCCTTACAAATAGGTGAACAATTTGCTAGTAAAAAGTACTGCGAGAATAACTTCAAAAACCAAAATATAATTATTCAAAATTTTGAAAATAAAGTCATTTTACATTTGTATACAAAAGACACCTATAAAGAAAACGTTAACTTAAAACAATTAAAATCTTGTCTTATCTCTCTAAGGGATTATTTAATCAAAAATGATTTATTTGAAATCAACATGCCATATTTATCATGTGGATTAGACAACTTAGAAGAATCTAAATTAATTCAATTATTAAATAACATTTTCGAAGATACAAATATCCAAATTAATATTTATGAATTACCTCATAATCTCGCAAATTCACAAGATAATTTTTTAAAAAATCATTCAAACGAATCGGTAGATAGTTTATTAAATAACGTCGAAGATGTAGAGAGAGAACTAGAAAGTTTATCAACCGACACTGTTCATTCCTCATCAGAAGAACCTATAAATGGATTAAAATTTTTAGAAAATCGAATTAACGTAGCTAACAATTAAATAATAATACAGTAAGATACAGAAAATAAGGTAGAAACAAAAAGATTATTTAAACATAAAAAATTAAGAATCATATTTTCATTAAAACCAGAAAATAAAGAAACACAACTATTTGAATTTATTCAAAATTACATAGTACCTAAAATACGATATTATCGTATTTGCACGAACGAAATCGCTAACACTTTAAATAAAATAATACAGAGTAAGTTTGAATTCGGAACAGTAAATTTAATAAGAGTTAACCAACAAGTTGAAGACGTAGAAAACGAGAATGAACAGGACGAAATAATATTTAATTACCATCACGGAAAGGCAAACCACCGTGGTATACTAGAAACTTACAACAAATTAAAAACAAAGTACTATTGGCCTAAAATGTCAGAAACTATAACAACATTCATAAATAAATGCGAAACTTGTAAGAAATGCAAATATGATAGACAACCCCCAAAATTAGAAGATCAACTTACACCAACCCCCCAACGACGTTTCGAAATTATAAATCTAGATATATTAATCCTCGATTCAAAATACTATTTGACAATATTTGACCAGTTTTCAAAATATGCTCAAATATATTTTATAAAAAATAAAACTTGTAACAATGTCATAAATATAGTTTCAAATTTCATTAGAGAAAGATTACAACCACAAACAATCATTTGCGACTCAGGGAAAGAATTCGATAATTAAGCGTTCAAAACTTTCTGTCACAATAATAAAAAAAATTTACATATTACATCCGTTGGTAATCCAAAATCAAATGCAATAGAAAGACTACATTCTAACTTATAGAACATTTGCGAATTTTATTTCAAAAATATCCAAATAAAAATTTAGACGAAATATTGACGATAACTATACTAGCTTACAACGACACCATACATTCTGTCACGATATTATCACCGAATGAAATACTATACGGTAGAGATTACTCACACATCCGACCAAAAACGACCTTAACAGACAAACAATAAATAGAATCATTTAAAAAAAAAACAAATTGAACATGAAAATTACGAAATAAAATCGCGAACGAAAAATTAAAACGCTATAAACCAAATAATACCCACACAAAATTCCAAAACGCCTCTCAAGCTTTTCTTAAACAAAATCCTAGACTGACCATACTATTGAAGTAAAAGGGAAAATTCATAAAAGAAAAGTTAAAGTCGATAAACTAAAATTATAATTTGTTACAGATTAATATCTTTATCTCACGGTCCATTCCTTCAAGATACTTCTATTAACAACGGAGACACATTACTTGAATTAGGTAAAACCCATATTAACGAATACGACATATACGCCTATTTCAACTATGACTTACAACCCCTATTTTCAAAATTTCAAACTATTACTGACATAGTAAACACTTTTAACAATAATTCTAAACCATTGCAAAAACTAAACCTTGACGCATTTAATGTAATGAATATGATTTATGAACATACAGAAAATCAAATCTACAAATTAAAGATTCACAAAAGAAATAAACGAGGATTAATTGGACTAGGTACAGTCATAAAATCTATTTCCGGAAATTTAGATCAAAATGACGCAGAACATTATGAACAATTATTCAAACAAATTAAAGAAAATGAACAAAATTTACAAACAGAAATAAAAAATAATTTATATTATTTGGAAGATTTTACTAAACATTTTAATGAACAAATTAATAAAGTAAATATTAATGAAAAAGAACTTTTTGACCAAATAAAATTATTAAAAGAACAAATTAACAAACGGGAATACAAAGATGCACTATTCCTACTCAATTCAAAACTGCAGCTAATAATCTCTATGCTAAATCATATTCAAATGATTATATCTCAAATAAACGAAAGTATAAATTTTTGTTCTCTGCACACTTTCGATGTAAGTTTAATATCTTTTGAAAATTTAGAACAAATGCTACCCATGTATGATATAGTTGAAATCTCAAAATTATTAACTGTTAATTGTAATCATGATAAAAATAAAATATACTTTATAATAACCATTCCTGTTATGTCAGAGAAGACTCACGATTTGTACCAAATGACAATGATTCCCTTTAAACAAAACGACATGTACTATTTGACCAAGATACAACAATGTATATTGACAATAATGTTAAGGTTGATGATTGTTTAATTATTAATAAGCAATATTACTGTAAAACTAACAATATAAAAATAAGTAAATGTACTAACCAATTATTGTACAGCAATAATAGTAAATGTGAAATTAAACAAATAACATCCCATAATAAGATAATTCGTATTCCAAATTCGAATGAATTAATTATATTTAGCCCTGATAAACAGAACGTTGAAATTGATTGCAAAAATATTAAAGAAATAAAAAGAATACAAGGAATATTTCAGATTTCCAGTACAAGTCAATGTAAAATTAATGAAATAAAACTTCAGTTTCCACAACCATTGATGTTAGAAATAAAACCAAACAAAAATAAAATTTTGCAAAATATAGAAGAATTTACAAAAGTTATTCCTACTATAAGACCACTGCAAGAATTAGACACTAAACATGAAACACATTTTACTATATTGTATGTATTACTAATTATTATTATTTTAACCTTCATATGTTATAAATTAATAAATAAATATAAGAATAAAATATGTAAAGGAAAGACATCTGATAAAACAAAAATAATTCAATTGCTACTTTCAACTAATAAAGTAGAAAATCAGATTTCTTTTCCATCCACTATTTCTTAGCCATCATCTAGAAGGTGAGGTATTATGTATCCCTATTAGATGTTGACATAGCAAATATGTGATGAATGTCTAACGGAATCTCTCACGCTGTAATAGAACCTCTCTGATAAGACACGCAATAAATACGTGTGAAACAAAGACATGTTATCCTTTTTACTGTGAAAACTCTAAGTTACAATTGCTAAATAAAGTCTGTGTTGAAATCAAAATATTGTTTTTTTTTATTATAGATCTCGCACTTGCGCAGCAAAATTTCCCGCAAAATACCACTCAATACATTGAATTTTTTCTTGCGTGCTAAGATTATTCATTATTTCTTTACAATATTCTTCAAAAACTTGTTCAACAAATATTACAACACTGTAACAAACAAATGCCAACCTCTTTTACAATATGTCAAATATTCAGTTCATTTGTTTAATTTTCCAACGCAATCTGCAAAAAATTTGAATAAATTTTGAATTTCATTTAATTAATATCTCGCTATTACTAAACGATAGTTTTAATTACTAAACGATAGTTACTAAACGATAGTTACTAAACGATAGTTAATAAACAATAGTTACTAAACAATAGTTACTAAACGATAGTTACTAAACGATAGTTACTAAACGATAGTTACTAAACGATAGTTACTAAACGATAATTACTAAACGATACTATCGATAGTTTTTTTCTTTTAATTACTTATCGATAGTATTTTTTTACAAAAGTATAAATAATTGTTTTTTCAAAATTAAAAAATCTTTGCCTATACAGAGTTTAAAATCATTTATTAAATTTGTTCCTTTTTTGAGAGAGAGGTAAAATAAAATTTATAATTTTTTAAATGTTACCCTCATCCCCTAAAATTTAAAACTGTTGATGTTGCTCTATATTAAGGGATGATTGCTAAATAATTTCTGTGAATATGGTTTTGTTAGAGTTAATATTACCCGCTCTAAGGTATGTAAAATGGGAGAAATAGAAAATAAGGAAATATACAATAAATGTCAAAAATTTATTTCTTTAAAATTTATTCTTAATAACAAGATTTCAGAAGTTACAAATGTGAAAAATAAAAATCCAATGCAAATATGTACTTCTATCCCTAGATATATATCATTTCTTACATTAATTTATATATTTGTCGAGATCAAGATATTATAAAAACTAATTGCAATTCGAAACAGCTTTTATATTAATTTAGATCAAATAAAAAAGAAATGTGGTGTTGTGATAATATTTTTGGTGTTGTGAAGCGTACTGGATTTTGGGGTGAACAAAAAAGTTTGGAATGTAGGTACTTGAAAAAAAGATGTTGTTAGGTTCGGAGAAAGCGGGCGAAGTTACAATAGCAGGTAGTGGAGAAACATGAAAATTGTACAGAATTATGCTTAGAAACTACAGAAAATGAACGAATATGTGTTTTGCTAAGACTATTACAGAATATATACAAGGTGTGTGATTATTTGTGTATACATGTGTTTTGTGTTTCTACATATGTGTGTATGACTGCGTGAGCATGTGTGTATTACATGTGTATGTGTGGTGATGTACTGGCCGCCACATGACCCAATAATATTTACTACAGCACAAACTACAATGAACATCAGAGAATAATTGAATTTAAATTATCTCGTACCTGTTACCCTATAATAAATTTCTTAGAAATCTCACTTTGTCTTTCATCCCTTTAAAGTCTTCCGACAACCAATCGATTTATAGCTAATATTTGTGTACAGTTACTGTACAATAACGATATTGAATATAATTTGAATTATATCATTTAAATCAGCACGTGTTATTTATTATTTATTTATTTTTATTTTTAAATCATTTTATTTGAAAGATAGTTACTAAACGATAGTTACTAAATGATAGTTACTAAACGATAGTTACTAAACGATAGTTACTAAACGATAGTTACTAAACGATAGTTACTAAACGATAGTTACTAAACGATAGTTACTAAACGATAATTACTAAACGATACTATCGATAGTTTTTTTCTATTAATTACTTATCGATAGTACTTAATTTTTAAAAACTATCGATGTATCGATAGTACTATCGATGTATCGATAGTACTATCGATAGTTTTTTCATCTCTAATATATATATATATACCGGGTGTAACACGAAAAGTAAAACATAGGCGTTTAACATGGCAAATCAGTTTTTCCGTGCGCATTGCTTCCCTAATTATTTTAGGAAAAAATGTTTCAAATAAATGTTGTAAAGCATAAAATTCTACATCCGAATCAACAAACAAAATTCATTTTGACTATTTCATAACTGCAGAAATTAAATTTTAAAATTCACGTAATTTCAATTTAATAGTAATAGCCATGGAATTAAAACCAAGAGATGAACAAATGCGTAACGTTTTATACGTCAATGTCAGAATAAATTGTCAAAATCATTTTTACGTACTAAATATTTATTTTCTAAATAAAAATTTAATAATAATAAGGCAAAATATTTTTTAGATTTATTATTTAAGAATAATAAAATAATAAACTCGATAAAATATTTAAGGTAGGTTGTTATTAAATATTTAACAAATTAATTAATGTTCAAATAGTCCACCGTTTTGAGCTAAACAATAACCTAATCTGTTGTAGAAGCTTTCTCGAGTATTCTTTAATTGTCGATTATTTATTTTCTGGCATTCTTGTAATATAGCATTTTTAAGTTCTTCTAAAGTCTGGTATCTTTTTTTATAAACATAAGATTTTAAATGGCCCCATAAAAAAAAATCGCACGGATTTAAATCTGGCGACCGTGCTAGCCAGTTAACTGGTCCATTTCGTCCTATCCAGCTTTCAGGAAATACATGGTTTAGATATTCCACAACTTCTCTAGTGCTATGTGCAGGGCAGCCATCATGCTGGAACCACACATTTTCTGATGATGCTGAATTTATTCGTTGGATGAAGAATGGGCCAATGATTTTATCACCAAAAATTCCTGTCTACACATTGACAGAATGACGATATTGTGTCCTCGATTCTACAATATTATGTGGATTATTTTGTGACCAGTACCGATAATTATGACAGTTTGGTTCGCCATTCATGGTAAATGTGCATTCATCTGTGAATAAAATACTACTTAAAAATTCTCTATTACAATTTGATTTCTCCATCATTATTTCACAGAATGAGGCACGCAGTTCAAAATCTCGTTCCAAAATATTTTGGTGGTTTTGAAATTTAAAAGGAATGTATTTATGTTTTTTGACAATTCTATGCACTGTCATAAAATTTATATTTAGTTCTCTGGAAATTTCCCGCACACTCATTGTTGGCTCCAGTTCTATTAAAGCAAGAATATTTTCTTCATTGTTATAAATTCTTTCATTTATTTCTTTCTTGAAATTTAGTGTTCCTGTCTTTTCAAACTTTACTATAAACCTCTGAATAGTTGCCGTACTAGGAATATCATTATGCTGCCAAATAGCGCTAATATAGTCACGAATTAGTCTTATATATGGCCAGAATAATGCCATTTAATTATTTGCAACTTTTCTTCATCTGAATAATTATTCATTTTTGATAATAATAAACCCTAATATTGATTTAATATCACAGTTTGTCAAAATAAATACTAATAATTTGACGTATAAGACGTTACGCATTTGTTCATCTTTTGTTTTTAATTCCATGACTATTACTATTAAATTTAAATTACGCGAATTTTTAAATTTAATTTCTGCAGTTATGAAGTAGTCAAAATGAATTTTGTTTATTGATTCGGATGTAGAATTTTATGCTTTACAACATTTATTTAAAACATTTTTTCCTAAAATAATTAGGGAAGCAATCCGCACGGAAAAACTGATTTGCCATGTTAAACGCCTATGTTTCACTTATCGTGTTACATCCGGTATATATATATATATACTTAGAGAAGCTTGGCAACACTGTCTCGTGAGAATCAAAACGTAAAATTTTGTACAGCATATATCAGTCAGTATTTTTGTATTAAAACACGAGTTAAGCTCATCTACTTACAAACAATAGTGCTGTGATACGTAAGTGCAAATTTTACACTAAATAGATACAAATTTTGTACATAAGTATACCACGCATAAAATCACATAACCTCACATACAACCACATGGAAGAAAAAATTAACAAAATGCTTGAAAAATGAGTCTTCTCGATTCAATACACTCACAAGTAAATCAAACACAACAACAAATTAGCTCACTTTCAATATCTCTGAATGCATACAATAAGAAAATATCCGATCTTGAAACAAAAATTGAAACTCAATCCAAATACATCAATAACCTAGAAAAAGTATAAAGAGCAGAAACATCTTAGTCTCAGGTCTCCCGGAGAGTGAATCTAACAGAGAAGAATTAGAATTAAATATTTTAAAGCTATTCAATGATAAATTACAAAGTACCGTCCAAATAACCGACATCGAGGATATATACCGTATTGGGCAAACGAAAAACTCTGCAAGACCAGTAATAATTAAATTTATCTCAAAACGAACCAGAGACAACATATTTTCCAAAAGAAGTTGTCTGAAAGACACAAAAATTTATATCAACAAAGACTTAACCTTTTATGAACAATTAATACGTAAAGACTTGATTGCTGAATAGAAAAAAGCAAAAGAGGACGGTAAAAACGCCTTTATTAGGAATAATAGAGTAATAATTGAAGAAACTAATAAACCAGCACAACAGAAAAGAAGTAGGAACTCCTCTGATGGCACGCCTACAAAACTTCAAACACCGAAATTCAAGAAACATCACTCCACACAGGGTAGCTTCCCACTTAGCGGAAGAGAAGCGACGGTTGCAGAACCTTTTTTTCCCACGCCACAGACAACATCTGTAGAAACCTAGCGACCGCAAGCCAAGCATACAATTTGCACATCAAACAACCAGACAAAGGAAGAAGAATATAAGTATCTGTGACAATAATTTAATTAATGTAGAGCGCAATAACTTACAACCTTTTTCGATATCTTTTTGGAACATTAATGGCATAAGTAACTTGTATAACCTAGACACAGAAACTGAGTCCAGATTAGTATCGACTGACGTTGTATGTTTATGTGAAACATGGGCTTACACTGATCTTTCAGATCCGCCCAAACCTATGTCAAAATTTACAAATAAATTTTCTAGTAAAGCTAGTAAAATCAAAGATGTAGGCAGAGCAAGCGGAGGCCTCGCAATTTTTACCAAAAACTATAAATGTAAATTAATTGAAAGCACTAATTTGTGGCTAATAGTTGAATTTAAAATTATAATTTTCTTAACTTACTTAAAACCTACTTTAGATATCTCGTGTGTGGATATGCTAATAGAAACAATCAATTTTATTTCAGGAGCCTACACTTCACATATTATTGTGGTACTTGGTGACTTTAATGCCCACATTGGTCAATTGAATCAGATAATGGATGAAATATCTCTACCTTCAAATGTTTACGAGACGCGAACCTCACTGCACCTTAATACTAACCCGCGGGGAATAAAATTAGTAAAAGAAATGGAAAATCTGGGCTTTTACACTTTGAATGGTAGGACAAAAGGGGACACTCCAGGTATGTTTACATTTTTAAATAAAAATGGAAAAAGCGTGATTGATCTAGCCTGGGTAAACTTGACTGGCCTAGATCAAGCACGGGATTTCCACGTCTCACCCTCTCTGTTTTCTCCTCATGGTATATGTACAATTAATTTTGGACCAGAAAACATTTCTACAATAAGTAATTCAAAACCCTCAATGCTTGAACCAACATACAAAATTAAATTTAAATTCAACTCTGAAAAAAAAAACATAAATATCAAGAAGCTTTAGAATGCGCTAACAATATATATATGAACACTAACAATGTTAATTTATTATCAAGTAATTTAATCACTGCAATAAAGGAGGCGGCCTGCGTAGCAGGCATGTTAAAAGTACATAAATTGAACAGTAATAACAATAATAAATCAAATACGAATAAACCATGGTTTAACAAAGAGTACGCTAACTTGAAAAAAGTATGCAAAAATAGCCTTAAAAACTTTCGTAAAGACTATGGGGACGATAATTTAAAGATATACCTAAACAACAAAACAACTTATAGAGAATGTACGCAAAAAACAAAAAAAGAATATATAGAAAACATAAAAAATAAGCTATCTAACTCGAAAAATAGCTCAGATTTTTGGTCGGTAGTAAGGTCGCTAAAGATCAAAGACGGTTCTAAAAACGAAATCGACTTAAAGATATGGGAATCCTTTTATACTTGCATATATAGCAACACTATGCCTTCACATACCCAATTTACAGACTGTTTGCATCCATACTTTGACACAAACTTTAGCCTAGAAGAAATTCAATATAGCTTAGATAATAGTAAACTGAATAAAGCATCGGGCAGTGACGACATTAATAACGAATTCTATAAAAACATAACACCTAAATGGCAACACTATTTGCAAAACCTGTTTAACACAATTTTGCATTATGAAAAAACTCCAACTGCATGGTCCTCTACTCTTACTTTCCATATCTACAAAAAAGGTAATAAAGCAGATCCCCTGAACTATTGCAGTATCGCACTAATAAATTGTATATGTAAATTATTTACACAAATTTTGTACAATCGATTACAAAACTGGTGCGAAACTAATGATATCCTGAATGAGAACCAAGCCGGCTTTAGGAAACATAGAGGTACCATAGACAACATCTTTGCACTAATAACCACAGCCCAATTACACATGAGGTTACCTAAACAAAATTGTTACGCAATCTTTATAGATTTCCGCCGGGCGTTTGATACTGTCGACCATCATATTCTATGGAATAAATTGTTTGAAACTGGCATTTCCGCAAAATACGTAAGAATATTAGAAAATTTCTATAATAATGCTATATTACAAATAAAAAAAGGAAACTCATTATCCAACCCTGTCAAAATCACTCAAGGGGTGCTTCAAGGTGATGTTCTCTCACCCTTACTATTCGCGTTATTTCTGAACGACATCTGGAATTTCTTTACATCATCAGGAGTTAGAGGGCTTAATATTGACGGTCAAAATGACATTTTGTTATTAGCGTATGCCGACGATCTGGTGATTTTTTGCCACTCCCCCATTGATGTTCAAATTAAACTAAACCTACTACACAAATATTGTACAAAGAACCGACTACATTTAAATACCAATAAAACTAAAATCTTACATTTTTTTAAAGGGAGACCTAAAAAAGTTAAACCATTTTATTATAATAACTCAGTAATCGAAATTGTAAATAGTTTCTGCTATTGAGGTTATATAATTTCCTCTTCTGCAAAGTCTAACCTCGCGGTCCGTGAGAATTACAAAAAAGCAGTTCTTGCTTCATGTACTGTGAAAACTATACTTATGAGAGGGATATCAGAGGGTTGGGCAGAAAAAGTTAAACTACTAAACGCCACTATTAAAGCTACAGCTTTATATGGCTCAGAGTGTTGGAACCCTGAACATATGGAAACTATTGAAAGGTGTCAATTGCAATTTGCAAAAAATATTCTTAGGCTTCCATTTAATACTCCTAATTGCTACATTAGGCTAGAAACTGATCTCGTACATATGAAGGTAGAGATATGGAAAAGAGTCCTAAATTGGTGGGCCAAAATTCTATCAATGGATCACAACAGAACCCCAAACATTTTGTATGACCGTCTCTTTTATTTGGACAAAAGTGTCTCAAACAAAGAAAATTTTAATTGGTGTTCCCAGACTAAAAAATTCTTAACAACATTGAACTTTGAACAAACCTGGAAACAGCAATCGATCTCCAGAAATAAAATTGAGGAAATTTTAACAACCTTCAAATACTCACTAAGACAAAAAGATCTCAATGACTTACGAGACTCGAACTATAGCAATTTATACAAACTAATAAAACTCAATTCCGAAATCGAGGACTACTTAAAACTTAAAACTTCAATATATAAAACCCAAATAATTAGCCAAATTAAACTTTCTGGCAAACGCGGCCTTAGAATATACTATAAAAACATAAAATATGAGCTCCTGGCAACAGAACTCTGTTCCATATGCAACTTAAACAAAAACGAATGCCCAATATATCAGGGCTTACGATCACACTACCTAAACAAATTTAATATAAAAAATTTAAACATAACAAACATTCAACAAGTATTGCTCAACGTAGATGTGGACAAAATTAACTCAATATTTTATTATACACTTAATGCAATGAGACTCCGCAGCTTTGCAAGAAACGAATAAACAAAACAAAATAACGTCACTAATTATTGCAAAAACTAAAATTTTTAAGTAAAATCACAATTACCTCACATTTTGTTCATAACCTAGTTATTTAATGTGTTCTTGTAGGATTTTTAGTTAAGTATATATCTTCGAATGTATAATTTGATAATTTTGTATGTATTTTCAGTGTATTTGGTTTACCACTTTTTTGCATGTAATCTGTTTCATCTGTTTACGTAATATAAATATTGTGCCGTTCATTAGAAGGGAACAATTAAGATTTAGGTACTTTTGTGAAATCAATGTGTTGTCACTCTATTTGTATGGATATGTATCAGATAGCAAATAAATTATTGAATTGAATTGAAATTGAATTGAATACTTAGAGAAAAAAAATTAAAGGGTATATTATGTACGACGTGCTGATCATGAAACAAAAAGATTTTTTTTCATTCGAAAAATTAAGGGTTGTTCACCCAAAACATTTTTTGTAGTAATGCACTGGATTCGCTTTCCTATTAAACACAAACAATGAAGTAGGTATCAACTACGAAAGAATAATTATACAATTCAATTATTAGCAGTTATTTATAATAGAATTTTATTTAATTAAAACTTTAACATAATCATCCACCCAGTGGCAGTGGCAACGAAAAATTTTGGACTGGGACACATGGAAAATAAAAAAAAAATCTTCTTGCTTCATGATCAACACGTCGTACAGAATATACCCTTTAATTTTTTGCTCTAAGTTGTGAAACACCCTACATATATAAGGTATATAGATATATATATATATATATATATATATATATATATATATATATATATATATATATATATATATATATATATATATATATACAGGGTGTTTCAGGACTAGTGTAACAAACTTTAACAGCTTATTCCTGAGGTCATTTTGAGCTAAAAATGTCATATGAACATAGGTCCTATTCCTTCTAGTTACCAAAATACAAGAGGTTGAAGTTCTATAAATAACACGACATTTTCAAATTTTTGTATCAAGATACTTTCGGAAAACAAGAATTTTATTGAAAAGTTATACCTTATTTGTCTTAATTAATTTTATTTATTAATAATAACATGCATACGAGTTCAAGGCGCTCATTTTGAACACTTGCTGTAATTTTTCATATCGTGTTAACCTATTCCATGTTTGGTTATGTTGTTCTGTGTCTATATAATTGTGTCATTTTATGTTTTGTTCTCTAAATCGTATTCGTTAATTTTAATAAATAAAATTAATTAAGACAAATAGGGTATGACTTTTCAAAAAAACACTTGTTTACCGAAAGTATCTTGATTTAAAAAATTTGAAAATTTCGTGTTATATATACAACTTCAACCTCTTGTATATTGGTAACTAGAAGGAATAGGACCTATGTCCATATGACATTTTTTGTTCAAAATGACCTCAGGAATAAGCTGTTAAAGTTTGTTACACTAGTCCTGAAACACCCTGTATATATAAACTATGAATCTCGAAACGCTGCAGTTTCGTTATTCGACACTAGAAACAATGTCATTCGTGCTTCTTAGAATATAAGATAAGAAATGTAATAAATAGGAGTAAAGACATGTGTAAGACAGATTGTGTTAACTTGTCTAGCTGGAAGTACGCTAGCCTGTAAATTGTCACGAATAAATATTGAAACTTAAAATTGGTTTTTTTTTAACAAATTGCGAAATCAAAAATATAATTGGCGCAGTCGGTAGGATAGCCGACAAGAATCCAGTGAGTGAAAATAAACCTCGTAAGTCTGCGAAACGCTTGTCGAAAATTTTCACAAGAGCTATCCGAACATCATCCACGACCTTCAAACGACCTAAGCAGTGGTCGCACCAGGGTTTAACCACAACCCATCTTTACGCATCGAGACCGTCATTTCGATACTACGAGACACGTGAAGTCAGCTCTCCAATCAGATCCACCAATCCAATCGATTTAATAGCTGCGTGACAGAAACACAATTTCCGCCCACTTGAAGCGCATCAAGACCATCACTACTATGAAAACAGCAGCCTACTTTACGATACTCTTACTGTAAGTCCACTTTTCATAGTAGATAAATATATTTTGCCGGTCGTAACAATCGGTCTGTGACTAAATTCTGTTACACAAATTAACACAAGGGTTTTGTGGAACGGCTAACGCTGTTAGGAAACAAAACGAGCCCCGACACAAGGCAAAGCATACAATTACACATTGTAATAATCATAAATGTTAATATATGTCTTCCGACGAAGATATTGAAAGAATACCTAACAAATTGTATACAATTTCGGTTACACTTAAACCAAGTAAATTAGGTAGTAGCAACGTCAAACAACCTGTTACTGGAAACATAAATACACCCTTGACATATCCAATACAAGAATTAAATAACTGTCAATTAGAATTAAACATGGCACCCGCAACGATTGCAGATATCAGAAACTTCATCGATGGAGTGCCTGAGTATAATGGAGAAATAAAATCTCTCCCTAGATTTATAAAAGAAGTTAACAATTTCTATGCAATAATGAATTCACTAAATTTATCCCAAATACAAAAAACATATTGTTTTTCTATGTTGCAAAAGAAATTCATTGATAAAGCTAAAGACATATTAGACACTCAAGAATTCACATTTTGGAACGATATAAAATTGCACCTTCAAACTAACTTTGAAGACAAAAGTACTTACAACACACTTCTATTATCAACAATTAAAATCACACAAATAGAAAATAACATAAATGATACTCTAAAGAAATTTAAAGATTTATTTCAGAGAATGACTTCCAAAATTCAATTACTACCATACGAACAATACGGAAGACAATGTTTAATAGTCGAAACTCAAAAAACAGTAGTCGCTCATTTTATCTCATTATTACCTATGAACTTTAGAGCTTCATTTATAAGTAAAAATCCGCAAACACTCGATGTTTGCGAACAACTTTTAACAAACGAATACAATTGACAGTTTTTCTCCACAATTAAATTTAATAATATTATTTTTACTTATCAATGTATTTACAATATTTTTGCTAACTTTTCAACTGTACATTTTTGACGGTAAGTCCTAAATTTTTCAACATATTCCATGTTATGATCAATGTGATTACTTAAGATTTAAATTTATAACCTAAATTTATGAGCACGTTGTAATTTAGTTCATTTTGTTTTACACACTCCTTAATTTGCTTTTTATATATATAACAACTTCAGTAACAATGACTACGCTTATATTTGTTTTTCATATACACATATATTCTACTTATATTTATTTTATATTATCACATTTTATTTTATTACTTTACTCTATATCAAATTTTATTAACTAGACAAATTATATATTAACTTATTTATTTATTTATACGTGTAACTAATTAATTATTTTGTACATTATATTCGAATTATTTTTCAATGTATTTTTCAGCTGTTTGCCCGAAGATGAGCATAGTCTCGAAATCGATCGCACATAGAATATAATATTAAACATTATAAATTCAGTTTGTCCTTCTTACAATTAACCTTCCTATAATAGAATACAATTCAATGCAATTACACAGATCACCCATAAATAGAATATCACCTCAAAATACTCGTACACAACAAAAATCACAAAGACATTTTAATCCCCCACCACAGAAATTTCCATCACAACAATTTCCTTCACACCCATTTAACCCTCAGTTCTCATGCCCTTCAGGACCACACACATTCGTTAAACAAAATATTAAAAATGGCATAGAAACATGACGCGATTTTAAACCAATTCTCATGTCCGGCATGACAAAATCAACAATACCAATGACTAATAGCGACGAAACCCCGAACGAACAAGAATTAAACAACCAAGACGAAACTTTTGAAAATCAATCTTTTCTAGATTACGACCTACAACAGACAGAAGAAAATACGTAATGCTGTCTAATATAAAAACAATCCCAATAATTCAATTCCAAAATTTTAAAATCCTTATCGATTCAGGATCAGATATTAACTTAATAACAGAACAAACTGTAAAACAAAATAATATGAAAATTATAGAAGAATTTTTAACCTTTAGAACCGCAACAAATACAGTGAAATGTAACAAATATGTTGAAATTAAAATATTTAATAAAAAGTATAAATTTTTCATTCTAAATTTCCATGTAAATTGTAACTTATTATTCGGAACAGAAATACTACGTGAAACAAATACTATTATAAATTTCTCGGAACATGTGATTCAAATGAAACAGATGAAATTTAATATTCAAAACCTGAGTAAGCAGAATAATGAAACTTACGTACAAATACGTGACGAACACTTACAATCAGATATAAAAGACAAATTATATAGTTTATTAGAACAATATGATTCACTTTTTCCAAAGGAAAATGAGATACTGACATTCACAAATAAAATACAACAAAATTTACACTTCAGATGACATCCCTATATACTCAAAAAACTACAGATTCCCGCAAATTTATGAACAAGACATCGAAGAACATATTCAAACTATGTTAAAAACAGGTCATACAAAAATCAAGAAGTCCATATAACTCGCCCATATGGATAGTACCGAAAAAAGCGGATGCCTCAGGAAAACAAAAAAACCAGACTAGTAATTGACTTTCGAAAACTAAATCAAAAAACGAAAGAAGACAAATTCCCCATACCAAACATTGACACACTTTTTGACAAAATAAATAAACCAAAATACTTTACTACACTTGATCTACATTCGGGATTCCACCAAATACTCGTTGACAAGAATGACAGAGAAATAACAGCCTTCAGCACAACTTCAGGACATTACGAATTTCTGCGTATGCCCTTCGGTCTAATTAACACCCCTGCAACATTTCAAAGATGCATGAATGAAATATTACAATATTTAATTGGTAAAATATGCCTTGTATACTTAGATGACATTATAATTTTTGGCAATACCGAACAAGAACATTTAGAAAATATTAAAACAGTTTTTGAATATTTAAAACAGGCAAACCTTAAAATACAATTAGTCAAATCAGAGTTTTTCAAGACAGAAGTCGAACATTTAGGATTTGTAATTTCAAATGAAGACCTTAAGCCAAATATAAAAAAAATAGAAGCGATACAAAATATTCAAATCCCGAAAACAATAAAAGAAATAAAATCATTTTTAGGCAATCTTTCCTGGTATCGTAGATTCATCCCAAATTTTTCAAAATTATCTAAACCTTTTACAAACTGTCTACGCAAAGGCTCAAAAATAGATATACATAATGATGAATATAAAGAATGTTTTATGAAAATGAAAGAACTAATTACAAACCCACCAATACTCGCATTCCCTGATTTTAACAAAAATTTTATACTAACCACCGATGCTTCCGACTATGCAATGGGTGCCGTACTCTCTCAAAATCATAATTTACAGGAAAAACCACTCGCCTATGCATCTAAAACCTTTAACTCTCAAGAACAAAATTACTCTACGATTGAGAAAGAATTGAAAGCGATAGTATGGGCTATTCAAAATTTTAAACCATATCTTTACGGAAGGAAATTTATAATACGCACCGATCACAGACCACTGGTCTGGCTCTTCAATATGAAGAACGCGAACCGGAAGCTGATGCGATGGAAGATCGAACTCAGCGAATATAATTTCGAAGTAGAATATATAGCTGGAAAAAAGAATAAAATCGCAGACTTCTTAAGCAGAATTAGAAATAAATTCAAAATTAATCATAAAATACGCGACGTAACAACAACCCCTATCTTTGCACACTGTATTTCAAAAGATTATAAATTCGGCAAGGGATTAGCAAAACAAGTTGATGATCAATTTAACAGTAAAAGTGTTTGTATGAATAAATTACCAAACAAAATTATAATTCAAAATGAAAATAATAAACAAATCTTTCACTTATTTTCAAAAGAATCATCCCGCGATAGATGTAACACAAAATTATTAAAACAATCATTAACACAATTACGTGATTACTTAATTAAAAACGATATACATAAAATCAACATCCCTTATCTATCATGCGGTTTGGATAGATTACATAAGCAAGAATTGAACAAAATTTTAACTTCAATATTCGAGAATACTTGTATACAAATTAACATTTATTCGCTATCCCAAAATTTTGTATTAAGTGACGAATTAGAATCAAGAATTGAGTTAGAAAAAATTCTAGAACAAGATGACGATTCAATAAGAAATATATTCAGTACACAAGACGATGCTGAAACCATACATTCTGCCCAAGAACACCCCGTTAACGGTTTAAAAATCCTAGAAAATAGAATAAACATAGCGGATAACAAAATTATATTCTCTTTTGATCAAAAGCATGACGTAAAAATTACACGACTTTTTAGTAACAAAAAACAATGACTAACGGTCACTATTGAAGAGAGTAAAGCAGAAAATCAACTTCGAGAATTCATAAAAAATTATATTACACCTAAAGTTAGATATTATTGCATATGCAATGATAAAATATTTAAATTTTTCAACCAGCTTTCTCAAAAGGACTTTGAAACAAATAGTATTAATATCATTAACAAGTTAACAAAGAAGTAGAGGATATAGAGCAATTAGATGAACAAAATGAAATCGTATATTTATATCATATAGGAAAAACAAATCACCGCGGAATCATGGAAACTTTAACAAACTAAAAGAAAAGTACTATTGGCCTAAAATGTTAGACACCATCACCGCATTTATAAATAACTGCCAAACATGCAAAGAATGTAAATATGACAGAAAACCTATACAACTCACTGACAATTCGCACTGAAACACCTGAACGACCTTTTGAAATTATAAATACTGACTTATTAACCCTTGACGGACAATATTACCTAACAATCTATGATCAATTCTCAAAATATGCACAGGCATACCCCATCAAAACAAAAGAAAGTAAGAATATAGTGAAAATCTTGGAAACATTTATTAGAATAAAAATTCCCCCCAAAAAATTAATATGCGATCAAGGTTGTGAATTTAATAACGTATCCCTACGAACATTTTGCCATAATAACCAGATAAAGTTACACATAACATCAGCTCAAAATCCAAAATCGAATGCGATTGGAAGATTTCATTCGATTTTAATCGAACATTTAAGAATTAAAACACGAAATTGCAAACTGAAACACCTAGAAGAATTAGTTAATTACTGCATCTTCGCATACAATAATTCAATCCAATCCAATACCAATATGACACCAAACGAAGTATTTTATGGTAAAGATTATACAAACTTAAAATCGAGAGAAAATATACAAAATAAATTAGAAAATTACGTAGGAAAACGACAAAAGAAATAGAACAAATAAAAATTAATATTAATAAAGAAAAACAAAAACGTTATAAAGATCCTAAAGAAAATAATAAAATTGATAAACTAAAAAATCTTACGGAAGCTTATATAAAACAGAACCCTCGTTTAATAACTAAATTTAAAAAACCATTATATGTAAAAACGAAGATTAAAAATTATAATGATAAATATAAAACAATAAATGCTAAAGACAAATTAAGAGAGCGAAAAGAAAAAATTGATAGAATCAAAATTTAATTGTTTCAGAATCTGTCATGGATTCGCGGATGAAAAAATATTACAAGTAATCCCGGCTTCTTATTACATACCATTGGGGAGTGCTACCTAAAAGAAAGCGAACAACTACATTATTTTTATTACGACATAAATCCCATATATGATGAATATTTAAAATTAAAACAGATCGTTAATAAGGAAATAAAACAGTTAACAAACGAAACGTTCCTAACCGAAAACGCAAAAATTATAAATTATATGTTCATAGAGTTGGAATTAAACGTAATTAAATTATTTAACAAACGAAATAAAAGAGGATTAATTAATGGACTCGGATCCATTATAAAATCTATAAGCGGAAATCTAGACGCCACTGACGAGGAACGTTACAACTCAATTTTAGAACAACTCAGCAATAATCAGATATACAAACTATAAACCTCAACGAGAATCAATTACGAAATTCACTAAATGAAATCATAGCCATAATTAAAACGGAAAAAAACTGGAAAACACTCATACACACCGAGGTACAGATTAACAAAATATTAATCTACATTCAACGACTCAAAAACATCGTCGATAACGTTATAAAATCGTTAGAATTCTGCTCATTAAATCAATTAGATATTACAATTATAGACCCCGACAGCCTTCTAAACATTACACAAAACCTGAATATCCTTCAAATGATTGAAACAATATATGTCACATGTACACTACAAGATAACAAAATACATATCCTTTTAGCTGTCTCAAACTACACAAATGATCTACACAAAATACAACAATTCACTCCCACACCATACTATGACTCCTCGTATAAACAAATATTAGAAGATAATACCATGTATATTACACATAATAATAAGTATGTATCTATTCGTAAGTTTATTGTATCTCAAATTATAACCCTATAAATAGTTGTATTAATAATATATTAAATCAAAAATATAATTTATATATATATATATAAATTGGGGGTTCCCATTTAAGATTTCGAAGCTGCCTCGAGCTCCAACGCCTGGGGTAGGGGTGGGGGATCGAGTTACGCACCATTGTAAATGTGCCTTCCCCGAGACTACAAACTTTTATGAATTTTTTTTTGATTTGTTGCGCAGTTCTTCAAATTTATCGTTGATTCAAGATAAAAGATTCATCAAGGGAACATAAAACTACTACCTCCACGTTGTTGTTCCTGGGTTATGCCGAATGTAGTTTCTTAATTAAAGTCAACATGCTTGTTCGAAATAATTTTTTTACTAAGATTACCTTTCCATAAGGGGGCCCCCTTTTGTGCGTTTAATCTCCCGAAAAATACGGTAAATCGAATTTTCGCGATTACGGCACCATATTTTACATATCGGAAAAAAATTTTAAAATAAAAGTTACTTATTTTTTTACGGAGAATACGAATCGGAAAATTGGGGGTTCCTTTTTAATATTTCAAAGATACCCCCGTCCCACCGCTTGGAGGTGGTGGCGTGATGTCTAATAAGGCACCATTGAATGTGCCCCTCCAAGACTACAAACTTGTATCTAAAACTTTTATTGATTTGATTCGCAGTTCTCGAGATATTTTGTTGTCTCAAGATAAAAAAAGACTCACCCGTATATATATATAGAAATGAATAAAGTGAAATAGCTTAAAATTACAAATTTTTTAATTAATTGTCCGGCAGCACGCCGATTCGAATTAATGGCGGCGGCGTGGTGAAATCTATAATTCTTTTGGCGGCGGCGGCGGCGTGTAAAATATTTCAGCACCGCACATATGGTTAGCGTTATGTCAATCGAATCCGATGATCCCGAGTTCAAATCCCACTCAAGCTAAATTTACTGTTCCGTGAATCTGGACCCTGTACTGTAATTGGAATGAAGTTCCTGTTGTACATAGTAGCATAAATATATGTTTTTAAAAGCCTATGTGAATTCGTTAGGAAACAAGAAAATGTCAGATAGTTATTCAGAGGTGCATAATAACTTCAATTTAAGTCGTAGGTATAAAAATTGGTAAAATGAAATAACAGTATATGTACATTTAATAAGCATTTAAGGATATCTATCATTCATGAGAATGATGTTTTCTAACCTGCCTTAAGCGAAATTAGCAATATCCAATATATGCAAGTTCAATAGTATACTTTTTCTACGATACATTAACTGGCAATTACACATTTATATCTAGATAAGTTTGACGAAAACAATAATTATTAGACGTTATATTACCTGAACGTCAAACTTTAGTAGCATAGATGATGAATATGCTTCTTTACTGTGATAAAATGTAGAAAAATAAAAGAATTCTGTCTATATATTATTCACTCGACCGGGTTTAAGCCCCACATGGGTCATCATGGGGAGCTATAAAGATGGGTTATACTTATTAGTTACAATAATAAATATAATAAATTATATTAATAATGGTTACAACTTATATAAAGTCAGAATTAAAAAAAAAACAAACAAACTTTTACATGACTCTTATTCAAATGTAACACCTTGATTTATAAAAAAATAATTGTTTTTTAAAATCACGTTAAAAATAAAATTATTGTACTCATGTAATTTTAAATTTTCACAAATTTGTATTCTATAGCACGGGCGCCGACTATAATTATGGCTGCATCGGGACACGTGCTCCCGTGGAAACATTTTAATGGATACATCCACTGAAAATGTGGATAATATTACTAGATTATATTTACAAGTTCCATTGGATTCTCGAGATCCGTACATCTGACCCTGAACACTGAATGAACTAAAATATTTTAAAGTAAAATTTGAAGTCATTATAAAATACAAAGATGACACGGTAACTAACAATATTTAACCAGAAAACTCCGAACTTTTAGGCCGCAATAAATGAGAATAAGACGTGATTTCAGAAAACAGCCGGGTTTGCAGCATTGAAAATAATTGAAATATTTGAGGGATAGTTAATATGGTGATGTAGTTTAAACTGTCGTAATATTGTTCGTATGTCTTAATTGCTGTAAAAAATTTAAATGGACGTTTAAGGGAAAATTAGAAACGGAAACACGTTAAACAAATGATTCAAATCATGTTTAGTGTATACACCATTTACTATGGCACTTTGCCGTAACAAGTCTCGGTAAATAATATATTTTGTGAGTGTACATATACCGGGTGTCTGTTTTAAAAGTGTACATAGGAGATTAACATGGGAAATCAGTTTTTTGCATGCTGTTGCTCGGTGGTCTACCGGACAACAAAGATTAAAGTGTCAATCGAAAGATATCATTTTTCTGAATCAAACGATATAAAATACATTAAAATTTACTAGTAATTTGGTCCCGTAAATTAACTTTTAAGTTTTGTAAATTCACCGATTTATTCAATTTTTAACGAAAATACATATCGTTACCTATGACTGTTTTGTTTTGATTTTTTGCAAGTGAATTATTTGACGTTTCTGACATTTTGACTTGACAATTTATAAAATATGGTTATTTGCATAAATAAATATCGTTACTTATGAATAACTGCGCCTACAAATTTTATTAAATAAATAAAAGTTTCAAAAAACAGTTTTGTTTAAATAATATTAATTTATTAAGAGTTAAGTTATGAAAATATTACACAACAAAATTTAGGTACTCAAACAAACAACAAATATGTTTTTTTTTAAATTAGAAAATCATAATTATAATAAATATTCAAAAACATCAACATTTTCTATAAGACAATCACCTAATCTAGTATAAAAAGCTGTTTGCACATTAAGTAGTTGCCGTTGAGTCATACGACGACATCCATTAACCATGGCATCTCTTAAGGAATTTATATCTTCGTGCCTTTTTTATAAATTTGACTTATTATGTGACGCCATAAAAAATAGTCACATGGAGCAAGATCTGGAGATCTAGCAGGCCAGTTAATAGCACCTCCTCGTCCATCCAGCATCCAGGAAATTTCAAATCCAAATATTCTCGGGCGTTCCTATTATAGTGTGCTGGACATCCATATTGTTGGAACCAGACCTCTTGATTTGGGCGCGCATCATCATCTATTGCAGGACCAATCTCATTCTGCAACAATCCCAAATTTGTGGAATTTAGATTTCCACGTATTTCTATCGGACCAATTATGTGGAGACCCAAAATTCCGGCCCAGATATTGATTTTTTGAGGAAATATTAATTCTTGGATTTGCGGTAGCCCAACAACGTGTGTTTTGAACTTTCTTTAGCCCTGTTTTATATATCTTCGCAAAATAATCTTCTACTTTCTTCGTCGTATAGAGAAAATTCTTGATGACACTGCATTTTGTAGGAATAATAAGAATTATTTTTCAAAATACTATAAATGATGTACTCCCAATTCATTTGCAATAAATCTAGTGCTACACAAAGTATCTACATTTATCATTCCTAGAACCCTTTCTTCCAATAACGCACGTTCTTCTGCTCTTGCCAAATTGCGATTTTCGCGCTCACGTTTACTTTTCGTGGATACAACTGCCGTCTTTTTAAATTTTGCCACAAATTTAGCAATTGTGGTTACACTTGGAATCGGTCGATCCATAAACTTAATAGAAAATTGGTCTCGCACTCTTAAGTAACTATTTCCTCCATAATACATTTTTATTATAAAAATACGCTCGTCATTAGTGTAAATAACCATATTTTATAAATTGTCAATTCAAATTGTCAGAAACGTCAAATAAATCGTTTGCAAGAAATCAAAACAAAACAGTCGTAGGTAATGATATTTATTTTCGTTAAAAATTTAATAAATCTGTGAATTTACAAAACTTAAAAGTTAATTTACTGGACCAAAATACTAGTAAATTCAAATGTATTTTACATCGTTAGATTCAGAAAAATTATATCTTTCGATTGACACTTCAATCTATGTTGTCCGGTAGAACACCGAGCAACTGCATGTAAAAAACTGTTTTCCCATGTTAATCTCCTATGTACACTTTTAAAACAGACACCCGGTATATATATATATTGTTTTTTGCAGTAGAACTGATCCTATGGCATAATCAGATCACCTGATGTGACCTATGTGGGTAAGCCGTTGTTATCGTAACATGGATGTGTTTGTGAATAACGTCGATTTGATTGTCACTAAAGATGGGCTCGTGAATGATTATCAACTCAAGTTCACAACTACTCGCGTGTTTACAATGTTATTCACGTACAATTACAAATAAAAAATTTCAGATCTTTCACGTACGCACCTATTCACCATTACATATTTTTTACTCACGCCCATGAACGATGGATCACGTAAAATTACGTTTTATTTTTAAATCTTTGTTTGATTGTCAATATTCTATGACTTCATATTAATAATAAACATAATCTGGTAAGTAGACAACAATATTAGCACCTTTGCCTGTGTCATAAGTAGAGACCTGCGCGGCTAAACATGCTCAGTGTTGAAATCCATCTAACCGGCATTACTTTCATTGCACCTGAAAATGAAATTTAAGTTTGCAACTTCCACTTATTTTTCATGTCAATGAATACTTACTAATAAAAGATCTAATTCATTATTTAAAGTTTTTTATCTGATTATACAAATATATATTTAAAATTTAGAAACTATCAAGTTACATAATTCATTTATTTTAAAGGAAGAAGTTGACAAGTTACATAAATTATTTGTATGAAACAAAGTAGGACAACATTTCATATTTATCGTTGTACTTTCTAAATATTAAATTTTTGTGGGAAATGTGTTAGCAAACTTGTTTTTAAAATGAAACGTAGAATTTAAAATAAATAAACTTGTTACATTTTAAACGAAAAAGTTAATAGGTACTATTAAATAAGAAATTAATTGTTTTTATTTTTGGCGTACATATATAATTTTTATTTCGATATTATAAATAAAATGTTAATTGGGGACAGAGCCCAGTTTCCGTCGACACTCGGATATATACAGCATGTTCATTTTAAGTGGCGCACTATTGCTATCTTGAGAAGTATAGAAGCTACAAAGTCGGTTAAATTAGAAAACAATTTCTATTTTACTGCCTTCAAGAGTAAAACGCAATTGAAAATTATGATAATTTAATTTAAATCTGATTGTTACAAGAGTGCTAAGGAAGAAAACAATTAAATATTTTGTGTCACATTAATTGTTGTTTACTCTAAAAATAAATTATTTCGTATACGTTCAGTGATAAAATTAATTATATTCTCGTAGAAATGATTGATATGTTAAAATTCATACAAAATTATTGAATCGAATAAGCAAATAAAAACAATAGGTTTCCATTCAAAATGAGAAAGTTGTATCCCGTATTTTGAGAACCACTGGTCTAAAAAAATTCCTGTTTCGCTGATGACGGATGATTTTATATCCTACAATAATTATTGTCATGTTAACGCTTTTAGCAGTAATTTTCCAATAGACTAGGAGATGTAATAAAATCCCTGTAACTAGGATAAGATGTTCATTGCTCTTGTATTCTGCTGTTTCAACACATGTAATCACGTAGAATATAAATTTATAGTTTTAAAATAATTTAAAACAAAATATTTAATTGACGCAGTCCTGATAGGATTCAGAGAAACACGAAATCTATTGTGTGGTGAATTTTAATTCTTTACTCTGAATAAACAAATCAATAACGAATCTACATGAACTTCAAAAACCGGATTCCACCTAATCCCACCAAGGTCTATTCACGACCCATCTTTAAAAGAAAACAACACCAGATTGGCGACTTGTTGTTCCACTGCGAAATCACGTCCTTCTCGAACAAGAAGAACTTGCTGTTCCGCAACTGGTCCACGCCGCCTGAAGACATCTGCTGTCCTTCTGAAGATTTACAGTAAGAAGAGAAGAACTCAAGAACCTGGTGATGTCCGTAATGCATCAAATAATCCTAGTACTATTTACA
The DNA here is from genome assembly GCA_947425015.1 of Pterostichus niger. Classification (NCBI taxonomy): domain Eukaryota; kingdom Metazoa; phylum Arthropoda; class Insecta; order Coleoptera; family Carabidae; genus Pterostichus; species Pterostichus niger. Next base: position 11,290,016 of record OX380347.1, read on the forward strand.
ATAACATTGTAAGTAAAAATTTAAAATAAGTATTTTTTGTATCACACAAAGGGATACCTCTAGCAAACGACTAATAACAAAGGTATCGACGGACCGGCACAGTATAAACACACAAAATATAACTCATGTACTACAGTGATAATAGTCCAGAATCTGAAAATTCTGATATCGAATTAGAATATAATACTGCTATAAATAACACTATTAAAAACGTAATTCTAAATCCGAGTAGATTAAACATTAAACGTGTCAAATAATTCAAATAATTCAAGTAATTCAAATAATTCAAATAATTTAAATAATTTAATCATGACCACAACACTGTCAGAATTAAAAAACCTTTCTGAAATTATTCCTCCATACAATGGAGATATAAAAATACTAAATAATTTTATCAGTGCCGTAGACGATGTTCAGTCCACGCTAACTAACATTGCATTAACTCCAATTCAGAAAACATATCTTTTGGACTTTTAAAAACTAAACTTACACATAAAGCTGCCGAACTTATATCAGTAAATAAATTTGAAGACTGGAATTATTTAAAAATTTATCTAACAACCATTTTCTGTGATAAAAGCCGAGCCGAGACATGTTATTAGAAATCTTATAAATGAAATATAAAACCAGCACAGACAAAACTCGAGAAATTATTTCTCAAAAATTTTCAAAATATAAATAAAAAATCTTATTAAAAGAATATAATCAATTGCAAAAAACGCGATTATAAAATAAAATAAAAAACTAGTAGTTTCACATTTTATAACTCTCCTAACTTTATCAGTAAGAGGATCATTTATTGTTAAACAACCAGGCACTTTAGAAGAGTGTGAATATCTATTAAGAAATGAATTTAATTACTCAAATCAAAGCTTACATCAATCACCCATGTTAAAAGAAAAACAAAACTTTAACTTTAATGTACCACCAAGAAAATTCCCAGCTCAACAATTTCCATCCAAACCAATCCAAATTAATGATAACCAAACACAATCAAAACCATACTAAAAAAAAAATTGCTATGAAACAAAACGAACATTCCAACATAAACCGATGACACAGCAAATAAGACTTACTACGCCTATGTCGACACAGACAATTAGACAAAACTATAATCTCACCGAAAATTCAAATGGACAACTAGAACAAACCGCGGACCATTATGAATTCGCAGAACAAGACGATGAAGAATTCGCAGAACAAGACGATGAAATTTAAAATGATTCTTTTTTAGAATTAGAGATAGAAGTAGAGGAAAACCATACGTAATGTCTAGTTTAACATACAATATACCATCGCTACAAATACAAGATTATATTATTTTATTAGACATAGGCTCAAGTATAAATTTAATACATCCAGATTAAATTAAATTAAAAAAAATAAAACTTATGAAGAAACATGTACGTTCACAACCGTAAACGGCCAATCCACTATTTCACATTTTGTAATTCTAAAAATTAATAAAATTCCACTAAATGTTATGTTTATAAATTCCATAAAGAATATAATATATTATTAGGGATCGAAGCATTCAGGAAATTAAATATCCAAATAGATTTTGTAAAAAATTCTGTAAATATACATGGTAAAGAAAAAATATTACAAAACAATATTCAAATTCGTTCGGAACACTTAAATCAGTTCAGTAAATAATTTCGCAGATCTTTTTTCAAAACTAAACGAATAATTGTCTTACACTAATTTATGTGAACACAAAATAATCCTTAACGAAGAAATTCCTATTCATACAAAAAAAACTACAGTATTCCCCAAATCTACGAAAACGATATTGAGGAACACATCCAAAAAATTTAAAAGAAAAAGTTGTACAACCGTCTCGTTCGCCATGGAATTCTCCCATTTGAATAGTTCCAAAACAAATTAGAAGCTTCCGGCAAACTGAAAATGAGACTAGTAATCGAGTTTAGAAAAGTAAATTCTCAAACAAAAGATGACAAATTTCCAATTCCTAATATCAACACCCTTTTGGATCATATCGGTCATTAGAAATACTTCGACTAGATTTACAATCTGGTTTTCATCAAATTCCCATGAACAAAAACGATATCGAAAAAACCGCCTTCTCTACTTCATTCGGTCATTATGAATTTTTGCGCATGCTTTTCGCGGCCGCAACTAGTCAACAAAATTTGTCTAGTCTACTTGGACGACTTAATTATTTTTGGCAAAACTCTTGAAGAACATTTAAATAATATCAACTTAGTTTTCGAACAATTAAGAAAAGCAAATTTGAAAATCCAGCTTCCAATTCTTAAAAACACAAATAAAATATTTACGTTATATAATAACGCCAGACGGAAATAAACCAGATCCTTTTAAAATAAAAACCTTAACATCCCCAAGACAAAAAAGAAATCAAGCAATTTGTTGATACAATAGGATGATACCGCAAATTTATCCCAAATTTTGCTAAACTTACCAAACCACTTGCAATATGCCACAAAATGTATATATATAATATGAGGTAGGTGGCTCACTGGTATCGAGTCGGCCTGTGGATCTTGAGAATCCTAGTTCGATCCCCACAGGCGACAAACAATTTTCACCAATTTAAAAAAACCTATCCTTGTGGCTCCCCCTCCACTAACATCTTTGGGGGCCGTGATTTGAAGTCTGGTAACCGCACTTCGCGCGAAGAAATATATCACTTACCGAAATCTGCTTCTGCTGAGTGCCACACCCAGTAATGGGTAAAAGGCGTGATGATATCTTTATATATATATAGGGTGTTGACCGCGACCCCGGAACATAGGACTTTAACATGTAAAATCATACTGACTTAATTTCATGCTTCCCTAATTATTTAAGGTAAAAAAGCTTCAAATAAGAGTTGTAGAGCAGATTCTACATCAGAATCAATAAACAGAATTAATTTTACATGCCCTATAACGGCAGAAATTAATATGAAAATATTAAAAATTAGATCAAAAATCGGGTTAGCCTTGGAAATGAAACAAAATTGTAAACAATTGGATATGAAAATTGTATTTATTATTAATTATTATGATAAATTGCATAATTGACTATAAAAATTATTATTGTGAAATTGTTTGTGGTCCTGTAAAGGACCGTTGTTTTTTGTTATTATCATAACATTAGATTATTTTGGATTTTAAATTTAAAAGAAAATAAATCAGAATTATCTTAAAGTAAGTGCTCAAATAAATATCCATTATTTGCCAAACAGAACCAATTACGTTGCATATTTTTTTATTGTCGGTTTGTATTTTTCTGCATTCTTCCACAATTTTTCGTTTCAAAGAGCCTGCATTTGCATGTCTAGTTTTGTAGATATTATTTTCTAATGCCACCATAAAAAAGTCATATGGGGACAAATCCGGGGATCGAACTGGTCAGTCTACTGGACCACCGCGCCCTATCCAGCAATTTGGGAAACATTGGTTTAAAAATGTTTTAATTTCATTTGTAGAATGAACAGGACAGCCATCCTGCTGAAACCAAATCGTATTTCCCCTGCAACATTATCCAGAGCAGGCCCAATCTCTGTCTTGAATAAGTCCAAATATTTCTGGGAATTTGGTGTGCCATCAATAAAAAAAGATCCTATAATATTGGAACCTAACATTCCAATCCAAACATTCACACTTTCGCGATATTGAGAATGGTTATTTAAAATTAAATGTTGATTTTCTTTGTGCCAAATACGATAATTTTGAACATTTGGTTCTCCATTAATGCTAAATATGGATTCATCAGAAAAGCAAATATTTTTGATAAAATTTCTGTCAGCATTCGCCTTTTCCATTATCGTTTCGCAAAATATCATGCGGTTTCCTCTATCATGTTCAAAAATTTCTTGATGGCGAGAATATTTAAAAGATTTGTATTTATGTTTTTTTAATATTTTGAAGGCCGTGGTGTGATGTATTCCTAATCCCGATGCAATTTCTCTTGTACTCATACTAGGATTATTCGATACCGAAGCTAAAACATTTATTTCAATTTCTTCTTCTGGTGCAACATGTTTTTTAATGCAACGCTGGTCCATATTTAATTTGATTATTAATAACCCTTTGAATTGTGTGAATTGAAGGAATTGGCTTGTGAGGATACGAACCCGCAAATAAATCTCGCACTTGTCTTAAACTATTACCACCATAATACAACCTAAGAAATTCATTTCTGTCACTGATTGTGTACTCGGAATTGTCCATCATTTTTTCTAATAAGTAACTTTATAAATTGAACACTTATAAATAATTACTGGAAATAAACTCATGAAACAAGAAAAATTATATTCTTCTGACAGATAAATCGTTAATCTTTTGTTTACAATTTTTTTTCATTTCCAAGGCTAACCCGATTTTTGAGCAGATTTTTAATATTTTCATATTAATTTCTGCCGTTATAGTGCATGTAAAATTAATTCTGTTTATTGATTCTGATATAGAATTTTATGCTCTACAACTCTTATTTGTAGCTTTTTTACCTAAAATAATTAGGGAAGCAGGAAATTAAGAAAGTATGATTTTACATGTTAAAGTCCTATGTTCCGAGGTCGCGGTCAACACCCTATATATATATATATATATATATATATATAATTGTCAATGAGTAGTCAACAGAATTAGACGTGGTAGTGTGTTCGGGCTACATTTATTATATTTTGAACGTGAAATCTATATTTTTCTGCGTAGATGCTTACTCCAAACAACACTGATAACATCAAAATAATGAACACACAATCAGTAGCAAGTCTTGGTGATAATAATTATTTAGATCATAGTGAAGGAAGTGAGTCTTGCAGTGGAAAAAGTGTTTCTTGAGAAGATTAATGCATTAGAGTCTAAAATTAATAATCGAATGCAAGAGTACAGTGTCTTAAAAGAGGTTTATGTGAGTGCTGAGGCCAACAATGGCAATTTAGAACAATATAGACGGAGCAACAATCTACGCGTCTTTGGTCTCCTTGAAGTTCGCAATGAAAATACAGACAATTTAATTGTAAACGTATGCCGCAAAAAGTTGAAAGTCGACATTTCTGTGAATGATATTGACCGCAGTCACTGGGTTGGAAAACCGACAACTAGCAACAATCGGACACGGCCTATAATAGTTACATTTGTCAGTTACCGTACCCGCAGCGCAGTATTCACGTAGATGAAGCTGAAGGTCACCGAGTCGCGGATCAGTTTACTAAAGGCTACCACAGATAAGTTCTCCTTTAAAAATGTTTGGTCTTCCGATGGTAGAGTCATTGCGAAAATTAGTGACAAAGGAAAGACGAAAAAAATGGTCATTAACAATATCATGGACCTCAATAAATTAGATAAAATTAATTATTACAATTGACCTCAGTGATTCACAAATAATATCGCAAATTGTAAAAATGTAAATTTACTTAGCATGTTGAAGAAACCAATTTTAAAAATTTAATTTTAAACAAAGCAGGAACATGTTTTGCTTAGTCAGCTTGCTCATTCTTGTTAAATTAATTTTGTTTTATTACTTGTATTTGTATGTCAAAAACACCTGATTCAAATTCTGAGGTCAATGAACTCAACAATAATTTGTTTACATTTGCTCAAATCAATGTCAGATCGTTAAACTCTTGTTTTTTGAACTTCGTAGATTTTCTTTATGAATATAAATTTGATGTGGTTGCCGTCACTGAAACATGGATTAGTGATAACCGTCCCTCAGAATTATTTTATATAGAAGGATACAGATTAATCAGTTTAGTACGATCGAATAAACGAGGTGGAGGTGTCGCATTTTATATTCGCGAAAATATATCATTTTCTATTTTAAATACAAGTTTTGTAAACAGCAACAATATCAAATACTTATGATTCAATGTTCGGTAAAAAAATAAAAATTTTGTTTAGGAGTAGTCTATAATCCTCATATGGATTTGTATAAAGATCTTGAACTGCTAGACTCAGTATTTTCTGAATTTAACCCTCAATTTGATGGTATACTTTGTGCTGGTGATTTAAACGTTAATATGCTCTCTCCCAACTTTCGGTCTAAATTTTTGTCCAATAATATAATTACAAACGGAATGCACCAATTAATAACTGAGATTACCAGACCAAGCTCTAAAACTTTAATAGACGTTAATTTAATATCAGACATAAACATCTGTAAGAATTCAGGAATATTGGAGACTTCTGGTATATCTGACCACAATTGTGTTTATTGCACATTTAATCATCCTAAACACAATATAACTTCACAAATGTTTAACTACAGAGATTTTAAAGATTTAATTTTGGTAGACTTGTTTGCAGATTCTGATTCGATTGACTGGAGTTATATGATTACTCTAAATAACATTGAAGATAAACTCTCTTTTCTTAACTACAATATTACTTCATTATTGGTCAAACATGCCCCTTAGAAGAGTATTAAAATTACCAAGAAGTACTGTCCCTGGATTACTCCCAATATACAAATAATGCAGAGAAAGAGAGATAAAGCATTTTTAGATTACAGAAAACATAAAGCTCAAGGAAAATTTGAAATCTATAAGCAGTTACGTAATTTCACAACTGCTGCAATCCGTAAAGAGAAGCAAGCTTTCCTTGAGTATAGTATCAATAATAACATAAATAATTCCAGTCTGTAGTGGAATTAAAGCGTTTAGGTATTAAAGGTGAAAATGTTTCAAATATTCCAGTATCTCTTCTAAGCTCAGAAAATTATGGGAAATATAAACAAGATACTGTCAATTATTATTTAAATAACTTTTATTGAAATCTAACACGTGATCAGTTAGATTTTCATTTTGTAGATACGGAGAAAATTGAAAATATTATCATGATGCTAAAATCAAATGCAGTCGATATGATGGTAACTCCTTAAAAATGATATGCATTATTTTACCAAAAATAACTGATTATGTCACCCACATCATTTATACTAGTTTCTTAGAAAGCATTGTACCAAATATATGGAAAGCAACGGTAGTTAAACCTATACCTACAGTAATCAACTCAACATCTTTTGATGACTTGCGCCCTATAAGCATTTTACCTACGCTGTCAAAGGTCCTTGAAAAAATATGTTATGAGCAAATAATGCAGTTTATTTTGAATAAAAACATTCTTCCTGCAACTCAGACTGGATTTAGATCAGGTTTCAGCACTATTATTTTTTTGCTAAACATGATCGACTATGTTATTAAGATCAATGATAACTCGCAAGCTGATTCAGATAGACTTCTCCAAGACCTTCGATATGGTAGATCATAATTTACTATTAGCAAAATTAAAATATTATGGGTTCTGCGAAAACGCTATTCTGTGGTGTCGTAGATACTTCAGTAACAGAAGCTTTCAAGTCAAAATGTCATCGGATAAACATTGCTCTACTTCAAACAGTTTTACCCTAAAGAGAGGTGTACCCCAAGGATCTATTCTTGGCCCCTTATTTTTCCTGCTGTATGTCGCAGCCACAGTTAACCGTAATAAAATTAATTAAAAGAGTGAAACAATTAATGCAGATCTTAACAATGTAGTATTTTGGGTGAAGGATAATGGGCTAAAAATCAATCCAAATAAATCTGCACTTATAATCTTTGGATCTAATGAAATGCCCAATTTGGTTCTTGACGGTGTGATACTCAAGCGAAGTTCTGTCGTAAAAAGACTTGGCATGTATGTAAATGAAAACTTAGATTTTCGCGAGATTTAGCGAAAAAATTAGTGTCGGCCAGGCTAAAACTAAGACTCTTGTACCAATATCGTAATCTTCTATCTTCCGATATTAAATTACGACTTATTAAATCCCTGGTACTTCGTATACTAGATAATTGTACCTGCGTTTATTACCGAATTTGGCGCAAAAAAAGTAAGCAAAAAATTGCTCACTTCCAAAACTGTTGTCTGCGCTTCGTATATGGTATTTCCAAATATGACCATATTTCTAGATACCGTACTCCTGCAAATTTAAATTATATTGATGATCGCGTAAAGATTTTTTATCTTTCTCTTACGCACAAACTAAAACTATCTGGTTGTCCATCTTATTTACACGATAAATTAATATTTAGGAAACATATTTTGTACCCCCATTTCTCTATCCATTAAATTTTTAAATTGATCATAAAGAATTTATACAAATTAAATTGAGTTTAGGATGTTTAGCATTACTTTATATTTTATATTTTTCTTTTATTTTGATTGTAATATAATTAATCTTTATTTGTAACTTGGTTAGATGGAAGATCAGCCTTGGGCTGAACCTAGCCATTACATGTATATATATATATATATATATATATATATATATATATATATATATATATATATATATATATATATATATATATATATATATATATATATAAGTGTTGTTGTACACTTCAAGGAACTTTTATATAAAAATGGGATCAGTTTAAGGAATTTTAGGCACTTCAGGGAAGGTCCTCAAATTTCACAGACAGGTCCTCAAACTTCTAGTCATGCTGCCATCTTTGATGAAGTAGAAGAAGCATGATGGCCAATTGTTCAGAAGTTTCATGGTTAATATAATTTACTACTTTTCCTTCATTTTATGGCAAAATAAAACCTGTATCACACTATATAATTTTGATAAATATGTGAATACCATTGTAATTATAAAGACAATATTAAATTGGTAAAACGGGCAAATTATTAAAATTTGGATTGATCCGTATTAGGGTTGTTCGATTATGTTTATCAATAATCAATACTTATTGAAAATAATCGATTAATATTACTTTATTCGCATACGTATTACCGAAGTAAAAACGATAGGTACGCGTATTTTTTGCTATCATCAATCAATAATATTATTTTTATCTTAATTATTTGTGAATACGAAATTTATTTTTCTACAAATAACATTGTGGGAAAAATTTAACAATTTATTTAATTTGTGATCTAAAAATTATTTCATTTAGACAATAATTTAAAAAATGCGAACCAAGGACTCATTCACAGCGTTTTTAATGAATCATCACGCATAGCTCCAGATCGCCACGTACATACTATGACATTGTTTACTTGTTCCACTCACATACGGAGTAATCTACAATGTTTGTCTTGTCCGTGTCCTCGCCTAGTGCAGATAACTCGGGAATTCCCCCTACACCGCATATACATATACTGTTTATACATAGTATATTTGTTGCGTGAAAAATAATAGTGTGGTAATCTAGTAATAAACATAGCACAATATGAATATTAATTTCTTAAATCAAATGATCGATTAATAAAGTAATCGATTAATAAAATCAGTGATCGATTAATCGAATAATCAATTAATAATCGATTATTTATCCCAGCCCTAATCATAATTCACAGTATATCATCTAACAATTCAATTGGGTAGAGCCCAAATTTATTATTCACCGGACTCCATCGGCCAATAATTGGTTAAGGCACGATACCAAGAAAGTGACGGGCATAATCGAAGTCTAACGATTTGATTATTTTAATAATCGGATGATAATTCGATTTATTTTTCATTCGATCTAGAAAATAAAATAGCTGCGCTTAACACTTGTGTCGATTCGGCTATGCTCGAGTCTATGAACGTAGTTAAAAAAACAGGAGAAACAGACTTGCTCGGAAAAAATTTAAATTATATTGTATTCTTGAATTCGCAATTTTTATTTTTAATTCAGTTGTTTTTTTTTAATATCATAGAATGCTGTCTTATTTTTTTATAGATTTTGTCGTAAAACCAAAAGTATTTAAAAGCAATTATATATTTTCCTTTAAATTTTCTTTTTTATTCATCAAGTTCTGAATCTTGGTCTAAACCTCCTAACTCCTGACCTGGCTCCTGTTTTGGGACATTTGTTTGTCATTACTCATCACTCGACACTCGTCAGCTGACCATGAATCGATAAAGAATCGATATTTTTATGTTTCAATTGTTTTGCCGATTATTTTTAATTCAAATTACAGAACTTCATAATCGAATTATGTAGGTTATTTCAATAATCGGATGACAGATCATTTTAAATTCGAATTATCCGATCACTGGACTCGGGTTCGAGTTCCGGTGGAGTCATTAAATGTTTCAAAAATTATTCTACTTTATACTGATTAGTTTATAATACTGTTACAAATTTGATATTATATTAATGTGTCCTATAATATAGTTTATTACATAAACAACATATTTGCGTGGCTTAATTCCAACGACATACTTTCACTATTTTATGAACATTTTAACGACAATTTGTTTAAAAAATGTCCATTTAGCTTGACAAAGTACGCTAGAGTAGGTATTGGATATTATTAATATCAATCAAATTACGAAATTCCCTAATATCAAGATTATTACATGGATGCCATATTTCCAAGGTTTAATTGAAACGACACATATTTTCACTATTTTATGGACAATTCAAGGACAATTTTTTAAAAAAATGTCCATTTAGCTTGACAACGTACGCTGGAGTAGGTATTGGATATTATTAATAACAATCAAATTATGAAATTCCCTCAAATAAAGATTATTACGTGGATGCCATATTTTCGCGGTTTAATTAAAACGACACATATTTTCACTATTTTATGGACATTTCAAGGACAATTTGTTTAAAAAAATCCATTTAGCTTGACAAAGTACGCTGGAGTAGGTATTGGATATTATTAATAACAATCAAATTATGAAATTCCCTAAAATAATTATTATTACGTGGATGCCATATTTTCGCGGTTTAATTAAAACGACACATATTTTCACTATTTTATGAACATTTCAAAGACAATTTGTTTAACAAATGTTCATTTAGCTTGACAAAGTACGCTAGAGTAGGTATTGGATATTATTAATAACAATCATATTATGAAAATCCCTATAATAAAAATTATTACATGGATGCCATATTTTCAAAGTTTAATTGAAACGACACATATTTTTACTATTTTATGACCATTTCAAGGACAATTTGTTTAAAAAAAATCCATTTAGCTTGACAAAGTACGCTGGAGTAGGTATTGGATATTATTAATAACAATCAAATTATGAAATTCCCTAAAATAAAGATTATTACGTGGATGCCATATTTTCGCGGTTTAATTAAAACGACACATATTTTCACTATTTTATGAACATTTCAAGGATAATTTGTTTAACAAATGTCCATTTAGCTTGACAAAGTATGCTGGAATTAATAACAATAACAAATGAATACTAAATCATCATTTATTTATGTATATTCTATGTGAACTGATAAAAATCTCATTGATTTTAATAATATTGCTAAAAAATCTAAAATAATAGCTAAATTACTCAACGCATTTTACAATTGATTTGAATGAATCGCGTTGTTTTAGTTCAAGAAATTAATTAATTTGCTTATGAATACTTAATCACAATCAATTTATGTATATTATATGTGAACTGACAAACAAATATCCGGTTTTAATAATATTACTGTTAAAAAATCAAATACAAGATCCGGAATGATGGTTTTGAAACGACAGTTAGATACTTATTTTGAAAGAATTTCAAAATTTATTGTTTTCATACATTACTGGTACATTGCCATTTGAAAATACGTAACGAAACATTAAAAAAATAGTCAGCTGCGAAAACACGGTGTGCTACAATCCAAAGTACCATAGCTACTGAAATGACCTGCCAACGAGAAGGTATCATCTATTCGGAAAACATTTGGTCCATTCTAGCGTGCGTGACAGTCATTTTAAATATTTCAGTACATTTTACAACTGATTATAAATACTAAAACCACATTTATTTATGTATTTTTACAATTGATTTAAATGAATCGCGTTACTTTAATTCAACAAATGAATAAATTTAATTAATGAACACTTAATCATCATTTGTTTATGTATATTCTATGTGATCTGATAATAATATTGCTAATCAATCAAATATAATAGCTAAATGTCATTTTAAATGTTTTTCACTCTTTCCTACGGCAGTACGAACTACTGCTACTATATGGGGATACAGTTCTTATATGTTTTATTTTTAAATCAGAAGATTTTAATTTGTTATGGTTTCATTTAGGCTTATACAGAATACAATGTGAATATATCTCAATCTATTGGTAGAAAGTAGAAACATTGAAACATTACTCATTTAGTTTTCTGTACTACCGGCATAGGTTCCCCAAAGGTGTACCCTGTGTACACTATTTTGCATAATTCAAATTCAGATCCATAAAAATAATCGTGTATCATCGCTGTATATCACCTGTTACGAGAGATGTTCTATAATGCAATAAAAATATACGCGCCATTTTCGATTCCTCAAACTACTCCCAAACACGTATATATATATATATATATATATATATATATATATATATATATATATATATATATATATATATATATATATATATATATATATATATATATATATATATATATATATATATATATATATATATATATATATATATATATATATATATATATATATATATATATATATATATATATATATATATATATATATATATATATATATATATATATATATATATATATATATATATATATATATATATATATATATATATATATATATATATATATATTGTAACGTTTATTACAATTTCGGGTTCGGTGAAGTTTATTATTAAATAAAACACGAGTAATGAAAACACTAACAAAATATTTATTTAAAACGAAACTAATGTAGTACAACTACTAAGACATATATTTATATTCAACACGTATTTATATTCACAACAAAGTATTTAGCAACGACTTGCACTGTTCACACTTCAAGTACAGAATGAATGTTGCCGGCCGAAACTCTTCCTTATAAACTGGAACAAGATATTCAAGAATATTCGAGAAACTCTGGAACACTGTACAAACATGACGCAGAGCGAACAGGTTCGGACTTGTCTCTGTATTGCGTATGACACAGCGCTGAGCGCGCAGCAGACGTGTCGGCTGTTCCAGAGGGACCAGTGCTGGGATCCCAAACTTACGTTACGCTAGTTTTTCCCTTCCCCGCAAGCTCTTGTAGAAACGTTACGCTAAAACGGTACTCTGTATATCCGCTAATACGCTAACCTCAGCGCTAGCGTAGCGTGTAAAAATACTTCGCGCTAAACACCATAACCAAACAAATCTCAGAAGAAACGTCAAACGTCAGGCAGTAACAACGCAGCTATTGTATCCGGAAACCTGTTTTTTCATTAAATCTTCTTCCTAAGTTCATTTTCTCTTCATTTGTGTTTAGAAATTTTATTTAAGTACCACACATATGACGATATATTAGCACACTTATTTCCCTAATTGCTCTACCTACAGTTTGCTGATTGGTGTTAAAATATGAAAGAGATATAGAGCCATATTTTCATTTATTCGGAAAAGTTTTATTAATTTAACTTCAGGTAAAGAAAAAGGGTCGCTAGCATCTCTTACGACTTTATGTTGTAAACGAAAATCTCTATTCCGCAGAGCGTTGTACATCAACATATTTACAGGAATCATGTCTTGAAATTTCAAATTGTAATTAGGAATTTTATTTTATACAAATTTAAATTAATTATCATACCTTTAACAAAACACTTTGCAGTAAAATTTTTTCTAACAAAATATATAGATTACAAAGAATAAAAAAGTCAATATTTGTAGTTTAGTTAATAGCTTTCCGACAGGACCCGAAGTGAATAGCGTATTTCACACAGATTACCAATCGGCTCTAGCTATCGTAGCGCGCGCTACGCTATAGCTAAGTTAGCTCGTTAGCGGTTATAACTCAGGATCCCAGCACAAGGCCGTACTCGCTACACTGTCCCCTCCTTAAGGATGTTTCGTCCCGAAACATTTCTGCGCCATGCCGATATCTGCACGTTGATCCCCGTGAACACTATGACGTTTGGTGGAAATAACAGTCCACAGTTCTTTTCACTTCTGTTGAACTACAGGGATTATAGCTGCACACCAGGAACTCAATTCCGGAAAACAGTTTCCAGCATGTTTCTTCCAATTCTCCAGCTCAATTCATCAAGGCCACAGCCTAGCTTTGGTACAGCTAGTTTTAAAATATCCTGATCGAGCAGCACAACTCATAAATCACATAGGGCGTCCCAGACGGCGTGATAAGTTGGTTTCTCGTGGGACAGATGTTTGGACACCATGTAAAAAATGCTTCTGTTTCGGCTCGACTGTCTATCGGTTATCTGTAGCACTTTGCCGACACATGGATGTTCTTGTCGTAATTCTTCAAGTTGGCCGAACTTTTTCTTAAAAACCACGGCGATTCCTCGAGACATCTGTAGATCTTGGGCCACACAATGCGCTAATGAGTATTCTGTAGGCACATTGAATAAGTCTCCCTGATGTTCCGTGGTCACACCATTTCGTACATTATGGCCCGTACAATAGGAGGCCATGAACTCGTCAAAGGTGGTTTCCGGATCTTGTAGATTAATTCGTCGAGCTCGAGCTTCATTGGCGTTGCCTTCCTTGTTGTCACCGGTGAAAGGAGCCAATCGATTAAAATGAATCACTCTTGGTTTTCTGCCAGTCCTTTTCTGGATTCGATAAATGACATCATTTACTCGCTTCAGTACCTCGTAGGGACCTTTCCAGGAGTTCTGTAGCTTTGGGGACAGTCCACGGCGACGCTGTGGATTGTATAGCCAAACCAAATCCCCGGCTTGATATCCACCATTCTCAGCTTTGTCATCATATTGGTCTTTCATCCTGTCACTAGCGCTCTGGAAGTTGGAGCGAATGTTCAATAGCTCGCAGATCGCTTGGAACAGAGACGACTCGAAGTTTCTACCTTGATCCGAGTGTAGTTCCAACGGTACCCCGAATCGGCAAATCCACTGGTTGACAAGTTCTGCAGCTACTGTAGCGGCTTCTTGATTTGGCAACTCATAAACTTCAACCCACTTGCTGAAGTAGTCCATGACCACTATGATGTATTTGTTTTCCTTGTCGGATTCTGGAAATGGACCGGCCACGTCAATTGCGATTCTTTCAAACGGACTCCCAACATTGTATAGACGCATTGGGGCTCTCCGACGTCTTTGCGGTCTGTTGCTTGCAACCCAAACTACGCACTTCTTGCACCACTCCTTTACGTCCTCTCGACAATTAACCCAGTAAAATCGCTCACGCAGCTTCTGAACTGTCCTTGTTACTCGTAAGTGTCCTTAAGCAGTTTCATCATGAATATCCTTTAATACCTCCGGTACTCTTTTCCTAGGGATAATGATCTGCATCTTTTACTCTGTAGCCTCAGGACCTTCCAGGATACGTTTCAGTAGTCCATTCTCTAGAACAATGGAATCCCACTGCGCCCAGTACGACTTTACGGTTTTCGAGTGTCGTGCAACTTCTTGCCAGGTTGGTTTGCGGCCTTCGTTCTTCCATTCCAGTAGGTATTTCAATTCTGGATCGCCTTTTCGGTCTTTCTACCTGCTCTTCTGGATTCTTGAATTGTAACAGCCACTTCAACGCAGCATGAACAGTCCTCACCAGGAATTTCCTTCCATACTAAACTTC
This sequence comes from Pterostichus niger, assembly GCA_947425015.1. Lineage (NCBI taxonomy): Eukaryota > Metazoa > Arthropoda > Insecta > Coleoptera > Carabidae > Pterostichus > Pterostichus niger. The sequence goes on from OX380347.1 coordinate 11,305,498, forward strand.
AAACCAGAACTTCGCTGTGTCAGGAATACCTCCTCCAAATTCCTCATGTGATCGTCGATTGTTCTTCCGACCACAATAATATCGTCAAGGTACACCAAACAGGTTTTCCAAGATAGCCCTTGCAGTACCGTTTCCATGAGTCGTTCAAACGCGGCAGGGACATTGCAGAGTCCGAACGGCATTACTATAAATTGCCACATTCCGGCTCCGACAGAAAACGCAGTTTTCTCTTTATCCGTTGGTGCCATTCCAACCTGCCAGTACCCACTTTTCAAATCCAATGTTGAAAATATTTTCGATCCGGCCAGTGTATCCAATGTGTCATCTATTCGGGGCAACGGGTGGCTATCCTTCTTCGTCACGTTGTTGAGTTGACGATAGTCCACGCAGACTCTTGTTGACCCATCTTTCTTCTTTACCAACACCACTGGTGAGGCCCACGGACTGCTTGAGGATTCGATGACACCTTCTTTTTTTATGTTTTGAATAATTTTCTCAATTTCCTCTCTCTTGGCCAATGGCAATCTTCTCGGTACTTGGCGGATGGGGCGTGCATCGCCAATGTTTATTTGGTGCTGGACTATGTTGGTTCTACCCTTGGTCCTACAGCTGGTGTCGAAAACTTCTTGATATTCAGTTATTAAATTTCTCATTCTGACAATCTGGTCCGGGTTTAATTCTTGGCAAGATGTTGACAGTAGATTGAACAGGTTTAAGGGAAGTTTATTTGGTGAATTTTTTGTAACGGATGTTCGTCTGATAATCGAAGTTACTGATGAACAGTGTCCTAAGATAGTACCCTTCTATAGTGTAACTAGATAATAATTCACATTTATTACTCGAACTGGTACTACCTTTCCAGTATGCACAAGAGATTTTACAACCAGTATTCCTCGAGTAGTCGTTTCATTATGATTACCAGCTTCTAATAACATGGTACATCCTGTTGGAAGTTCACGTTCCAGGTGGGCATCCACAATCATCTCACTTCGATTTAACAAGACAGTATCTTCAGCTAAGGTTACACGTACTGTGTCTTCTCCTCAGGGATGTAAAACGATTTCTTCATCATTGATCTTAAGTGTGCCGCGTATTAAATTTAGTTCGACACCATTTGCGTTCATGACGTCCATCCCGAGAATGAATTCGTCTTCAATGTCAGCTACCAGGGCTCGGTGTTTAATTCGTGTATTTCCGATGGAGATGGTAATGTCTGCTTCGCCATGGATGGTAGCCCCGAATCCTGTTGCTGTGCGCAGTCGCCATTTTGTTGATTCAATCGTTATCGGTTTCTTGAGAGTATCAGTTCTGATGATGGTTTTCGTCGCACCTGTATCGATCAGCAAGGCATGTGGTTTCCCGTCAATCAATCCATCCACAAAAATGCTATTTAGTCTAGGTTGTAGGGATGCGACATGTCCAGTTAGCTTCAGGGCATCTTTATGATGGATCAACGTTCGCCCCCTTGCGTCGACCCGTTTTAGTTTTCCGCTATCTTATTCTTTATTTGTTCCCCGCAGCGGCTTCGCACATGTTCTAGCTCACCGCAGTTCCAACATCGAAGTAGTCCTTTCTTTGGCAACATCTCAGTCAAGACACGCCGTGCTGTGTCCTCCATATACACTATTGTGCGAATATTCCCTTGCCGTCGTGTAGCGGGTTCTGCCGCCTCGAATTTCAATGCGCTGGCCAGGGCAATGGCCAGTTTACTCAAACGAGACAGAATTAGGGCCCGCTTTGTTTCTATATCTCGGAGACCATCAATGAATCCTTGCACAGCCAGTCGTTCCAACACACTATCTGGGGTGTCTGGATATGCTAGGCGAACTAGACGAGCTATATCAGATTAAAATTCTTGTAGACTTTTGTTTGATTTCTGACAGCGATTTCTTAGCTGCGAGTGATACACTTGCTGCAGATGTGCGTGTCCATAACGCATTTCCAAGCGTTTAACTAGTTGTTGATAGTTCCGCCGCTCTTCTGTAGGAATTGTTTGCAATATATCCACTGCGACACCACGCAGCGCAATTATCAAGGCCGTTGCCTTCTCAGATGACGACCAACCATTAGATACTGCAGTAGCTTCTAATTGGGCGTAATAATTAGGCCAAGATACCTTGCCATCAAACTGTGGTGGTTTCATGTGGAATCTACGCAATGATTCTTTCCCTTCTGTCACTAAATCTTCGACTTTTCCGTTATTCAATGGCTGGTCAGTAGATGGAGTTTCCTGAATCAAGTCATTATTTTGCTTGACATTTGGCTGTTCGTGATTCAATGATGGATTCAATGTTGCTAATCTTGCCTCTATTTCTTCAATTTTTTCTTTACATTTTTCTTCAAATTTTCTCGAATGTTCTTCAATCTTTTCAAACTTCTGTTCAAACTTAGTTTCCAAATTTGTTTCCAAGCTTCTGGAACTTCCTTCAAATTTAGCTTCCAAACTTCTGGAATTTTCATCTAATTTGGTGTCCAAGCTTCTAGAATTTTCTTCAAATTTAGTTTCCATAAGTTCTTTAAAATTTTTGGAATTTTCTTCGGTATTTCTTGAACTTTCTTCCAATTGGACTTCAAAGCTTCTTGAATTTTCCATAAGTTCTTTCTTCAAATTTTTGTAATTTTCTTAGGTATTTTTGACACTTTCTTCCAATTTGGCTTCTATTTTTTTGTACATGGAGTCCAAATCGCCAGAATTTCGAATTCGTAAGTATCTGCTATTTCACCAGCTTCAACCAAAAATTGACGAAGTAGCTCTTGCAGTACACTTTTCTTGCCTGTAGTATCCAGATCACGTTCTTCTAATTCTCTCTTGAGATCAGTAACTTTTAAATCACTTAGATTTACTTTTCTCGAACCCATTTTTATTTATTTGCACTTAAACTTCACTTTTAATTCACACAACACAACCGAACACCTGACACCATTTGTAACGTTTATTACAATTTCGGGTTCGGTGAAGTTTATTATTAAATAAAACACGAGCAATGAAAACACGAACAAAATATTTATTTAAAACTAAAATAATGTAGTACAACTACTAAGAAGACATATATTTATTTGCAACACATATTTATATTCACATTAAAGTATTTAGCAACGACTTGTACTGTTCACACTTCAAATACAAAATGAATCTTGCCGGCCCAAACTCTTTCATATATACTCAAACAAGATCTTTTACAATATTCCAGAGCTTCTGGAACACTGTACAAGCATGACGCAGAGAGAACAGGTTCGAACTTGTCTCTATATTGCGTATGAGACAGCGCTGAACGCGTTGGAGACTACGCTGTGTCGACTGTTCCAGCGAGATCAGGGCCGTACTCGCTACACTGCCCCCTCCTTAAGGATGTTTTCTCCCGAAACTTTTCTGCGCCATGCCGATATCTGCACGTTGATCCCCGCAAGAACCGTGACGTTTGGTGAAAATAACAGTCCACAGTTCTTTTCACTACTGTTGAACCACAGGGATTATAGCTGCACACCAGGATCTCAATTCCGGTATATTCAAGCATGTTTCACACTTCGTAGATCACATAGGGCGTCCCAGACAGCGCGATAAGTTGGTTTCTCGTGGGACAGATGTTTGGCCCCAGTTAAAAAATGCTTGTGTTTCGGCTCGATTGTCTGTCGGCTATCTGTAGCACTGTGCTGACACATGGATGTTGTTGCCGTAATTCTTCAAGTTGGCCACGGCGAGTTCTAGAGACATCTGTAGATCTTGGGCCACACAATGCGCCAATGAGTATTCTGTAAGCACTTTGAATAGGTCTCCCTGATGTTTTTTAGTCACATCATTTCGTACATTATGACCCGTAGAATTGGAGGCAATGAAATTGTCAAAGGTGGTTTCCGAGTCTTGTACATTAATTCGTCGAACTCGAGCTTCATTGGCGTTGCCATCTTTGTTGTCGCAGCTTCTGAACTGTCTTCATAACTCCTAAATGTCCTCCAGCTGTTCCATCATGAATTTCCCTTAGTACCTCCAATACTCTTTTCCTGGGGATTAGGATCTGCATCTTCTGCTCCGTAGCCTCAGGACCTTCCAGAATACGTTTCAGTAGTCCATTTTATATAACAATGGAGTCCCACTGCGCCCAGTAAGATTTTACGGTTTTTGAGTGTCGTGCAACATCTTGCCAGGTTGGTTTGCGGCCGTCTTTCTTCCATTCCAGTAGATATTTCAATTCCGAATAAATTTCTTGGTCTTTCACAACTTCTTCCGTCAGCCAATGATCGTCTATCACTGTAGTCCGTTAGATTGGAACGGACTCTGTTGCTGTGCACAGTTGCCATTTTGTTGATTCCATCGTTATCGGTTTCTTGAAAGTATCAGGTCTGGTGATAGTTTTTGTCGCAAGGCATGTGCTTTCCTGTCGATCAACTCATCCATGAAAATGCTATTCATTCTAGGTTGTAGGAATGCGACATGTCCAGCTAGCTTCAGGGCATCTTGAGAATGGATTGATGTTCGCCCCCTTGCGTCGACCTGCTATAGTTTATCCGCTGTCTTGTTCTTCATTTGTTCCCCGCAGCGGCTTTGCACATGCTCTAGCTCACCGCTTGGTTTCTTTATCCCGGAGACCATCAACGAATCTTAGCACAGTCAGTCGTTCTAACACATTTTCCGGGGTGTCAGGATATGCTAGGCGAACTAAACGAGCGATGTCAAATTCATATTCTTGCAGACTTTCAGTTTATTTCTGATACCTATTCCTCAGCTGCGAGTAATACACTGGCTGCAGATGTGCGTTTCCATAACGCATTTCCAAACGTTTAACAAGTAGCTGATAGTTCTGCCGCTCTTCTGGAGGGATTGTTTGCAATATATCCACTGCGTCACCACGCAGCGCAATGATCAAGACCGTTGCCTTCTCTGATGACGACCAATCATTAGATACTGCGGCAGTTTCTAATTGGGCGTAATAATTAGGCCAAGATACCTTGCCATCAAACAGTGGTGGTTTCATGTGGAATCTAAGCAGTGATTCTTTCCCTTCTGTCACTAAATTTTTGACTTTTCCGTTATTCAATGGCTTTTCATTTGATGGCGTCATGCTTGTACAGTGTTTCAGAAGCTCTGGAATATTGTAGATCTTGTTTGAGTATATATGAAAGAGTTTGGGCCGGCAAGATTAATTCTGTATTTGAAGTGTAACCAGTGCAAGTCGTTGCTAAATACTTTAATGTGAATATAAATACGTGTTGTAAATAAATATATGTCTCTGCAGTTGTACTACATTATTTTCGTTTTAAATAAATATTTTGTTAGTGTTTTCATTGCTCGTGTTTTATTAATATATATATATGTAAGGAAGTATACTTCCTTAGGATTAGTTTGAATACTCCCGCGCTCACACATGAGTCGGTAAGGTAGTGAACTGGTCATGCAGAAGAGAGAGAGAAAACAGACTGTAGAATGCGAAGTCATTGCTTAATTAATGTTTAAAAAAGTATTGTAAAGAGTTAAATTAATAGGATAAAGAATAAACATTGAATGTAGTTTCTTTGTTTATTTCAGGTTTGTAAATAATTTAAGGTGAATGTAAATAAATGACAAAAAGCTTTGTTTATTTCAGAGAAACACTTCTTGTGCTCTCACTAAATCATTACACATTATAAAACTACATTCTCGTTTATGAGAAAAATGGATAAACTACAATTTGAATTCAAAAATGTGGCAGCTGAAGATGGAAAATCAAATGTGATAATTATAACCTCAATCAGCACACCAGATAATAGAAAGTTCAGCCTAGCAGTTGAAGACCAAATTGCAAGAAAACATACATTGGTTGTAGCAACATCAACTTTTACGAAAGTAAAAAATAGCCTAAAAAAACGGCACCAATCAAGAAAGATATGGATCACTCTAACTAAGGAAATGAAAGAAATTTACTTTGATGAGGATAATAATCTGCAATTTAATGATTTATTTCTAGAAGAAATAAGTGAGATAAATGAAGTAGCAGTAGAAAGAGATGAACCAATGATAAAACTATTAGAAAAGCTTATTGAGAATACACAAAAATCTGAAGAAAAAAGTTTGACAAAAATAACCAAAGAATTCATGATTGAAAAGTTCAGCAGCAAGATTACAAATCCTAACCAGTGGATAAATGAGTTTGAAAAGGAGTGTGTGAGATTTGAAATTAAACAAGATAAGAAGAGAATTGAAACATTAAAATTTTTCCTCGACAAACCATATTTAGACTGGTATAGTTGCATGCTTTTAAAATTATCCATAAATTCAGAATGGGATCAATGGAGAAAAATATTCTGTGAAACTTTTGCTAACAAAGGCTGGTCTCCAATAAGGTACGCTTTAACATTTAGATATCAAACAGGTAATTTGATAGATTATGCAATAAAAAAAGAGAAGTTACTATTAGAGGTTAGAAAGACAATGGACACTGGCACAATAATTGATCTAATAGCTGCTGGATTACCAAATTTTATTGCAGATAAAATAGACAGGGAAACTGTGCAAACAACAGAAGAATTATGCAATGAAATAGGTAAACTTGAACATTGTGTACACAAAAAGATTACAAATACACAAAATACTAAAGATGACATTCAGAAAAAAATGCCATGCAAAATATGCAAAGATAAAGGTAAAGGAAACAGATTTCACACAGAAGATAAATGTTGGTTCAATAGAGACGGAAGGAAGTTAGAACACACCTCACTGTTAGATATTGAAAATTTTGAAGACCCAAAAAACTAGAAAGTACACCATTAATCTCAATCAAGATAACATTAAATAATTCACGAAACGTTCAAGCAATTTATGATTCAGGATCAACAATATCTTTAATAAACTCAAGATTATTGGATCTAAAAACAAATAAACTTAGTGATGAAAAGAAAATAAACTTGAAAACGATTAATGGTGTAAATAAAACGAATGGAATAATTAAATAAAAAATCAAGATTATGAATATTGAGAAAGAAATTAATGTATGTATTATAGATAATGTTAATTTTAACTATGACTTTCTCATTGGTCTTGATTGTATAAAGAAATTTAAATTAATTCAAAATGATAAACTTGAAATTGAGCAAAATAATTTAAATAATAATTATAAAAAAGAAAACTCAATAATGCACAATACCATGAGTAAGAAAAAGAAAATTGATAATTCACATGTAACTGAGAATCAAAAATTTAATTTGAAAATAAATTTCAATAAAGATATTGAAATAAATAATTTTGAAGCCACAACAAATGATTTAGATGAAAAAATGAAGATTAAAATAGAAAATCTAATAAACAAATATTCAACTATATTTGCAAAAAATAAATTTGATGTTGGAACAGTGAAAAATTATGAGGCAAGGATTGATTTGCAAATAGATAAATACTGCAGCAAAAGACCATATAGGTGTACTATAGAAGATAAAAGAGAGATTGAACAGCAAATCTCAAAACTCCTGAACAAAAAACTAATTGAAGAATCATATAGTCCTTTTGCGGCTCCGGTCACATTGGCCTTCAAAAAAGACGAAGGAAAAAAAGTCGGTTATGTATAGATTTCAGAGATCTTAATAAAATAATAGTGCCTGAACCACAGCCTTTCCCACGGATAGAAGATCTTTTGGTCAAAACACGAAACTGTAAATTTTTCACAAAACTAGATATTAACTCGGCATTTTGGTCAATACCCTTGCGGATTGAAGATAAAAAAAAACAGGCTTCGTCACACAAGAGGGTCATTTTCAATGGACCTGCCTGCCCTTTGGTCTGAAAACATCTCCTGCAATATTCCAGAGAATATTGAGCAATATCATTAGAAAACATGGACTATCAGATTTCACGACAAATTACATTGATGACATCTTGACATTCTCCAAAACGTTTGAAGAGCACATGACTCATCTAGAAAAATTACTAAAGGCAATAAAAGAAGAAGGCTTCAGGTTAAAACTTACAAAATGCCGATTTGCTATGGACTCAGTTATATATTTAGGGCACGTGATTAAGTACAACTCAGTCACACCAATGAAAGATAATTTAATAGCTATAAAAAAGTTTCCAACACCAAAAAACCAGAAAAACATTCGACAATTTCTAGGTAAGATAAATTTCTATAACGAATATATACCAAAAAATGCTATTATACTAGAACCATTACACAAATTGCTGAGAAAAAACAAAAAATTTGAGTGGACAGAAGAATGCCAAAGAACATTTGAGTATCTAAAAAATTTCTTGTGCACAGAACCAGTATTATCAATATATGATCCAGAACTCCCAATATATATCTATACAGACGGAAGTCTGCTAGGACTGGGAGCAATAATAAAACAACCACAACCAGATGAAAATGGTAAAGAAAAACCTATCGCCTACTTCTCAAGAAAGTTAAATGAAGCACAAAAGAAAAAGAAAGCTATATACCTAGAAACACTAGCTGTCAAAGAAGCGGTGCTCTACTGGCAACACTGGCTAATGGGAAAATCATTTAAGGTATTCACAGACCATAAACCATTAGAAAACCTTAATATAAAAGCAAGACCAGATGAAGAGTTAGGTGATCTAACATTATATTTATCACAATTTGACATGGAAATAATATATAATCCAGGAAAGTTCAATCTCGAAGCAGACTGCCTCAGCAGAAACGCAGTATTGGAACCGGAAGATAATCAAAAAGAAACGTTGAGAACAGTGAATTTTGTGAGTCTCAAAGAAATTATAACAGATCAAAACAACAATGATAATATCAGTAACACAGATAAAAATTTAATACAAAAAAAGGTGTATTCTTTAAGAAAATAAAACAACAAGAAAAAATTATTCTGACAGAAGAATTCAGTAAAACCTTGATAAAAGAAATCCATGTAAGCATGGGTCATATAGGCATAAATCAAATGATGTCCATGCTATCACCATATTACACATCTAAATATTTCTCAAACAATATAAAAAATATATGTAAAACCTGCGAGATATGCATAAAAAATAAGACTAGAATAAAAAATAACTACGGTCTACTTTCACAACTAGGTCCAGCAAACAAGCCATTAGAAATAGTATCAGTAGACACAATAGGAGGATTTGGTGGAACGAGGTCGACGAAAAAATACCTGCACTTATTAGTGGATCATTTTTCAAGATATGCATTTATATTAACTTCAAAAACACAGACGGGCACAGATTTCATGAAATTAACGAACGAAGTACTAAAACAAGGAAACATAAAAAAAAATTTAACGGATCAGTATCCAGGTATAAATTCTAGAGAATATAAAAGTTTTCTGGAAGACAAAAATATTCCGCTAATATTCACGGCTGTAAATGCACCTTTCTCGAACGGATTAAACGAAAGGTTAAATCAAACGCTAGTAAACAAAATCAGATGTAAACTGAACGAACAAGAGAAGAAGGTTGCATGGACAGCAATTGCACATAAATGTATAGATGAATATAATAAGACAACACATACAGTAACTAAATTCAGCCCAGAATACCTGTTGAAAGGCACAGATAATTCAATGATACCTGAAGAATTAAAATCAGAAAAAACGTATAATAACATAGAAAAAGATAGAAAAACTGCAATAGAAAATAGTTTAAAATATCACAATTACAACAAGAAATTATTTGATGAACACAGGACTGACTACAATTTTGAAGCTGGTGACCTAGTATACATCGAAAATGGGAACCGTCTGAATAGGAAAAAATTGGATGAAATAAGGATTGGTCCATACAAGATTGAGGAGAAGATATCAAACTCAATATATAAAATCAACACAGGACATAAGAAAAAGGAATCTAATCTATTTCACATCACAAAACTAATTCCGACGCCAAGACAAATATCCTATGAAAACAATAAAATATGAAAATTTGAAACAAACTTTCTCCCCCGAGGAGGGGCATGTAAGGAAGTTTACTTCCTTAGGATTAGTTTGAATACTCCCGCGCTCACACATGAGTCGGTAAGGTAGTGAACTGGTCATGCAGAAGAGAGAGAGAAAACAGACTGTAGAATGCGAAGTCATTGCTTAATTAATGTTTAAAAAAGTATTGTAAAGAGTTAAATTAATAGGATAAAGAATAAACATTGAATGTAGTTTCTTTGTTTATTTCAGGTTTGTAAATAATTTAAGGTGAATGTAAATAAATGACAAAAAGCTTTGTTTATTTCAGAGAAACACTTCTTGTTTATCCCTTTGTGCTCTCACTAAATCATTACACATTATATATATATATATATATATACAGGGTGAGTCTGGGAAGACGCCCCCCCCTTTAACTTTTTTATTATGAGTAATAGAAAAAAATGGTTCATATGAAAGTTTTATTATTTCAAATATACTATTTGATGGCAGATGTAGATATTTTTTATAAAGTCAGGTTTACAAGATACGACTATCAACTTTTATTTTTTAAATAGCAACCTATAATTATTTTACTAAAATAAAAACCGCCATTTTTTTCTCTTTTCAACGGTGTATTAGTTTTTATTAATGTATCTGAAAAAATTCGAGAAAAATAAGAAAATTGAGAAATACTAGAAATAATTTTTATACAAATATTATAGGTGGCTATGTGAAAATAAACAAAATGTAACAGTGTTAAATTAATGTCAAAAAAGTATACATTTGCTGGTTACTTTATTTAACTTATTTTGCAAACAATAAAAAAAACGTTTTCAAATGTTTTGCCCTTCTCATGATTCCAGCCGATTCACCAATTATTAGAATCATATCTATTAATTCTTCTTTCGTAAACATTTGAAAACGTTTTTTTTATTGTTTGCAAAATAAGTTAAATAAAGTAACCAGCAAATGTATACTTTTTTGACATTAATTTAACACTGTTACATTTTGTTTATTTTCACATAGCCACCTATAATATTTGTATAAAAATTATTTCTAGTATTTCTCAATTTTCTTATTTTTCTCGAATTTTTTCAGATACATTGATAAAAACTAATACACCGTTGAAAAGAGAAAAAAATGGCGGTTTTTATTTTAGTAAAATAATTGTAGGTTGCTATTTAAAAAATAAAAGTTGATAGTCGTATCTTGTAAACCTGACTTTATAAAAAATATCTACATCTGCCATCAAATAGTATATTTAAAATAATAAAACTTTCATATGAACCATTTTTTTCTATTACTCATAATAAAAAAGTTAAAGGGGGGGGCGTCTTCCCAGACTCACCCTGTATATATATATATATATATATATATATATATACAGGGTGAGTCTGGGAAGACGCCTCGCCCCCCTTTAACCTTTTTATTATGCGTAATAGAAAAAAATGGTTCATATGAAAGTGTTATTATTTTAAATATACTATTTGATGGCAGATGTAGATATTTTTTATAAAGTCAGGTTTACAAGATACGACTATCAACTTTTATTTTTTAAATAGCAACCTATAATTATTTTACTAAAATAAAAACCGCCATTTTTTTCTCTTTTCAACGGTGTATTAGTTTTTATTAATGTATCTAAAAAAATTCGAGAAAAATAAGAAAATTGAGAAACACTAGAAATAATTTTTATACAAATATTATAGGTGGCTATGTGAAAATAAACAAAATGTAACAGTGTTATACAACTTAACAAACTAAAGCAACAAATTCAGTAACAAAAACAACTTAAAACAAATTATTTTCGCATAGCCACCTATAATATTTGTATAAAAATTATTTCTAGTATTTCTCAATTTTCTTATTTTTCTCGAATTTTTTCAGATACATTAATAAAAACTAATACACCGTTGAAAAGAGAAAAAATGGCGGTTTTTATTTTAGTAAAATAATTATAGGTTGCTATTTAAAAAATAAAAGTTGATAGTCGTATCTTGTAAACCTGACTTTATAAAAAATATCTACATCTGCCATCAAATAGTATATTTAAAAGAATAAAACTTTCATATGAACCATTTTTTTCTATTACTCATAATAAAAAAGTTAAAGGGGGGGGGGGCGTCTTCCCAGACTCACCCTATATACAGGGTGAGATCTATTCAATTTGGTAGCGTAGGCACTGCGGGACTTCACTTCCGTGTAGATAAACTATTATTTATTGTTGTCTATGTATTACTTACGAATATTTTCAATTTAGTTTATAAAATGATACTATAAATAAAATATAATTTAGGAATTAATTTGAGCTTCAACCCATACAATAAAGTCATAAGGTCGAACAAATTTCTAAGTGAATTTTGAATAAAAAAAACTCAATTAAATTAATTAAGTACACATTGTTTGCTTCTTTGAAGATGAAGAAAGTAAAATTTTATATTCATAATATATTTTTGGGTTGTGTGACATCAGTGAATTTTGAAGAAACAAATTATTTTTTTAAAAGCTATAATTAATTATTACAAATAAAATAAATATATCATCACTATGTGACACTCTGCCTAAGCAAATCTCGATAAGTGATATATTTTTACGCGTGACGTGCGGTTAACAGCCGTCAAATTTCGGCCCCCAAAGATATTAGTGGTGGGGAAACCACAGGGGTCGATTCGATACCATTGAGCCACCTATCTCATTATTATTACTTCCGATAATAATAAAAACTATATATAAATTTATAATATTATAATGCAATTAGTAAATATCATAAAATAAAAATTATGGCGCTTTCTGTGTTGTCGGCATGGCCAGAATAGCTAAAATGTTATAGGACACGTTATCGATTGATCGTTGGTCGTTGCACGAAACAATGTATCTTGCAACAATGTTATGGCGTTCACTAGTAAAACACTTCTATAAAATCAATGTAAGATAGCACTGGGTCCAATATAGTAAAGTTTTATAATACATATGGTATATTTCGCAGTTTCCATTTGTCTATTTTAGTAGATTAAATTTTTTCCAATTTCTATTAATATTTCATGTTTTAAAACATGATATATTTGCCATTACATAAAACAAATAATACTAAAAATCATTTTAAATGTTACTGTGTTTATTTTCATTCATTTATGGTGTAGTCATAAAATTTAAAATGAACTTAAAAAGTTTTAAATGTAAAAGCGTATGCACCAAAAGGAAATTAAATAAAATATATAAAGTATTCGTATATTCAAATTAACTGTAAAAAGTTATTCTTATAAAGCAAAAGTACTGCGTTTAAATAACCTAGCAAGCTAGTATGAGAAGCTGGCAATCAGTTCACGATTTAGAAGTATTTACTTTGGTTACTGTAAAGGCGAAGAGGTAACCATTCCCTTACGGCACAACACTTCAGGCATGATGCGTTTCGTATCGGAGTTCGGCATAGCGCATTCGATTCCCGTAATTTAATTTATACTATAAGAACCTTACAAAAAGTATGGATAACAAAAGATATCGAAGTAGTACATACACAGAGTTTGGGAATTACGGTTTATTTGTTTTTCAAATCCAGGTCCAATAATATTTAAAATATGTATAAAATTTATTTTGGAAAAACTAAATCGGCATTTTACATCAACTTCATCTTCCTGTGAATTCGATCTGTCGCGAAAAACTTGCGGTCTTTATCCAAGAACACCTCCCCATCAGATGACGAAGAAATATCTATATAATAACTTTATTTTTTACTTAAAATGAAGTATTCAAAATAACAAATTTCATTTCATCTACATAGTTTTATTTCATTTGTAGACATACCGGCATCTGAAGATGATGACATTGACAATATTGTTAACGTTTTTATCATTACGAGTATATCTATAAATCAACTAGTTTCGTGTTATGTACTCGTGCAAATATTAGATTACTTTGAAAATTGTAATTTTTTTTTATTGTGAAAATTACAATTTTTATTACTTATTTTAATTTCGCGCTAGATTTCATTCGAGCGCGCCGAGCGTTCGAATCAGGGAATACTGGATTCCCGAAATATTCCGGGAACACACGACAAAATTGACCACAAGGAATACGACAATACGCAAGTGGAAGTGAGTTAGAGATATATGTAACAAAATAAGAACAAAAAATACAAATGCATCTGAGTGGTTTGGACTTCGGATTCCAATATATCATAGTAAGATCCTGATCTATAATTTTGTATAGAATGATATAGTTATCCCCTAGGTTACCAATTAACATGAGTAATGAAATTTAAAATATAGCATTGTTTAATAACTACTTCGTTTCGAAACATGTATTTGTATAATATTATTTTTAAATATAATGAGTGTTAAAATAAACTAAAATCTAGTAAAAATTTGGTCAATTCATTAATGTTAAATAAGTTAAAATAAGAAGGTTGGTAACTAAGAAAATTGACAGTTATTTATAATGTAGCAAATAGTACAGTGTAATTAAAATTAACACTTTGTCTGACGTGCAATAATTTTCCTAGCAAACAGGGATAACATGTACTATTTTATCTCCATCCGAGAAGAATACGTTATAAATATTATCAAACTTCACTGGTTTCACAATTTTGCAATCAAGTTGTTATGATATCAAATCAAGACGATTTTGTGTTACATGTTCAGATGATATTTTGTAAATTAAATACATTTAAGAAACGTTCTTCAAATAAATCTCAACATTCCGATTTCCATACATCAGCATAATTTATTCTGTTCTTGCGTTTTTATGCCTATGGCACACTGGTCGAAGAGCATCGATGAGCGCTTCGATGAAACAACAGAACGAACCCTTCATTGACAAACAATAAAAGCTTCTAAAGTTGAGAAAGAAAAACTAAATTTCAAAAATATGCTAACGTGAAATGAGACACAAAAGATACGATTGAAATGAGATACGTTCGTTTCATCGATGAGCTCTTCGATGGAAATAGAAAACGATGACGGGTGCGAAAATTAGAATATTATATTTAAATATATTTAAATCAAATAAATTTATGGGGTAGGTGGCTCAGTGGTATTGAGTCGGCCTGTGGATCTTGAGAACCCTGGTTCGATCCCCACAGCCGACAAACAATTTTTACAAATTTAAATCTACCCCTGTGGCTCCCTCTCCACTAATATCTTTGAGGGCCGTGATTTGACGGTTGGTAACCGCACTTCACGCGAAAAAATATATCACTTACCGAGATCTGCTTAGGCCGAGTGCTACACCCAGTAATGGGTAAAAGGCGTGATGATATATTTATATTTATTTATATAAATCAAAGATACATATTTTCTAATTTAATAAACTAATAATGTAAAATATGAAAAAGTTCTTTTTTCTTCGAAGCAGTCGAAAGCAATTAAATAAGTAAGTTAACTTATTTAACATAATCCGACTTTTCGACATGAAATATGTCTTCTTCAGGGACAATGTTATTTGTAATAAAATTGAATTTTTATTACAATTAGGTGGGGTAACTTGGTAAACCCAGCAAGAATAATTACAAAAATATGAAATTTCTAAAATTGAAAATTCAGCAAATATAGTAATTTCACTTACGTTAATATTTATTTTAACGATCACGTAACTGTAAAAACATATTAACGAATCCATTACAAAATATTTAAAATTGGGGGCAACTGAAATACCATGCACGGTCACAGGAGGGTTATAAATGTTTAAAAATTAATTTTAAAGCTTGTAAACTTCGGATCTCCTTTTAATATTACTAATTAAAGAATAACAAATAATAAATAATATAAACATTTCTGTTCCGCTGAGTTGTTTACCTCATTTTCTGGATTTTCGTCATAAAATAGTTTCCGTGTTCTTTGTGGTTTCTTATCATGTGTATAAATGAATTATACAATATATTTCCGTATTTAGAGAATATTGACTATTCGTCCTCTCTAATCTATTTTCCCCATATTGTTAATAACAATACAAATTCAAATGTATCTATATTCATTATTTTTATTACTACTTTTAACATAAAAATAAAAATTTAAAAATCAATTAGGTACTTTTAACCGCGGTTACATTAGATCCATATTTTTTAATAAATAGGTCATTTCAGTGTTATTTCCGCTTTATAAAATGGTACATAGGTCACTAGATGACGAAATTATGTATATATATATATATATATATATATATATATATATATATATATATATATATATTTGTACCCATCAGGGTACTTATATATACAGGGTGAGTCTGGGAAGACGCCCCCCCCCTTTAACTTTTTTATTATGAGTAATAAAAAAAAATGGTTCATATGAAAGTTTTATTATTTTAAATATACTATTTGATGGCAGATGTAGATATTTTTTATAAAGTCAGGTTTACAAGATACGACTATCAACTTTTATTTTTTAAATAGCAACCTATAATTATTTTACTTAAATAAAAACCGCCATTTTTTTCTCTTTTCAACGGTGTATTAGTTTTTATTAATGTATCTGAAAAAATTCGAGAAAAATAAGAAAATTGAGAAATACTAGAAATAATTTTTATACAAATATTATAGGTGGCTATGTGAAAATAAACAAAATGTAACAGTGTTATACAACTTAACAAACTAAAGCAACAAATTCAGTAACAAAAACAACTTCATTTTGTTTATTTTCACATAGCCACC
Organism: Pterostichus niger; assembly: GCA_947425015.1. Lineage (NCBI taxonomy): Eukaryota > Metazoa > Arthropoda > Insecta > Coleoptera > Carabidae > Pterostichus > Pterostichus niger. Next base: position 11,321,972 of record OX380347.1, read on the forward strand.
TATAATATTTGTATAAAAATTATTTCTAGTATTTCTCAATTTTCTTATTTTTCTCGAATTTTTTCAGATACATTAATAAAAACTAATACACCGTTGAAAAGAGAAAAAAATGGCGGTTTTTATTTTAGTAAAATAATTATAGGTTGCTATTTAAAAAATAAAAGTTGATAGTCGTATCTTGTAAACCTGACTTTATAAAAAATATCTACATCTGCCATCAAATAGTATATTTAAAATAATAAAACTTTTATATGAACCATTTTTTTCTATTACTCATAATAAACAAGTTAAAGGGGGGGGCGTCTTCCCAGACTCACCCTGTATATAAATATATCATCACGCCTTTCACCCATTACTGGGTGTGGCACTCTGCCTAAGCAGATCTCGGTAAGTGATATATTTTTGTCGCGTGAAGTGCGGTTACCAGCCGTCAAATCACGGCCCTCAAAGATATTAGTGGAGAGGGAGCCACAGGGATAGATTTTTAAATTGGTGAAAATTGTTTGTCGGCTGTGGGGATCGAACCAGGGTTCTCAAGATCCACAGGCCGACTCGATACCACTGAGCCACCTACCCCATATATAATATATATATATATATATATATATATATATATATATATATATATATATATATATATATATATATATATATATATATATATATATATATATATATATATATATATATTAGGGTGGGTCGAAAATTTTAGATTTGAGACGGGTAGTGAAAAAATGATAGTTTTTATGATTCTATGTAAGGGAGCGACCGTGGTTTCGATCATGGGTTTACCCCCAGCTCGCACAAATGCCTCAAAAATGGCCATTTTGGTAGTTTTTTCATATTTCACCCAATAGCTCATACTGTACATGTTATATGTGCGACTTTTTGGTCACAAATTACTCATGGGTCTTCAACCTTTAGATAAAGTCCATTGGGACCATATTTTGATGGTAAACCGATACAGTTATTGTCCTCTGAAAATATCGATTTTTGGGGGTAAAACTGCGAGATGCTTGTTAAAATGATAAATAGGTAATATTTAGATTCTAAACCACTCCATTTACTAATTTAGACTCTAAACTGCACCGCAAGCGCATGAAGTTGGTTTTCGACCGAAGAAAAACTTAGTTTTTGACATACATTTTCGATTTTTTACCTCAAATTGGCGAAAAAACAGGAGACTCTTATTAAAGTGATTAATAGGTGATGATTCGCTTCTAATCCACTCATTGTATACGTTTAGAATCTAAACTGCACTGCAAGTTTATGTAGTTCACTTTCGACCGAAGGAAAACTTTGTTTTTGCCGTTTACTTTCGACTTTTTAGCTTAAATTGTCGAAAATGTCGAGATGATTATTGCTGTGATAAATTTTCTAAATGTGGATTTAAAAACCACTCTCTGTCCTAATTTAACATCTTAACTTCACCGTTAGCTCATTAAACTGAATTCCGACCGAAGAAAACTTTTGTTGAAGCCTATTTTCGACTTTTTATTTCCTGATGTGCCTATGTCAGGTTTGGTTAACAAAATGTTGAATATAGTGTACTAAACTAATTCTCTACACTCATTGAGCACATTAACTTGATATCAGATTCATAAGATATGGATTCAAGGAAAATGATTCATTTGCAGAGGCACACAACTGAAAGAAGTGTAATGAAAAGTATGATGCATTATTATGTTTTCATTTATTTTTATTTATAATATTACAGTCTATAATCTCGTTTTGTCTCGAACGTTGGCATTATCTTCTGAGAATCTAAAGTGTTTCTAATATTTGCCTCTCGAGCATTTTGCGTTAACGTAGCGATTTGTTTTCTTAAACTTGTTCCACACAGAGTCAATGGATTAATGGCTTCACATTCAATGGAAGCTTCTCGAAGAACTTTTGTTGCTGATAGATGAGAGTTTGTAGAGGCCGCCAGACCAAAAATATATTCATTATCTGGAGAAACTGTTGCATTGTTTATAAATTTGAGAAGAGTGTCAATATACTGTATCATAATATCAGTCAATAATACTGGAACATTTCTTTCCCATTTTCTCTAATTTCCATCCGATGAAATTTGTCGCTAAACACTTTCTCTGATTCACTTAATGTCTTATAAGTATCAGAATCTTTTAGTATTTTTTGTTTCGTGTTATAATTATCCACAAGTAATCGCTCAGTCTCACCTGTGCGTCTTCTATTAAATTAAAATATATAAGTCATGGTAAAGCAAGCTAAATTATACCAAGTAATATAAGAAAAATTATTTTGTAGAATTTGGAAAGCTCTTGTTCTTTCACATATTTATTTAATTATACAATATCCTCAGTTAATGGAACAGATTTACATTTATTTCTTCGATTGTCAGGTAAATTTGTCATACATACGCGAGTTACTGCTTCACGATACTCCGTACGAACAAGTGATTTAACATTTTCAATCTGTCCTTTTATTACGTCGCAGTGTATTTGCATATAATGTGAAATTAAAGACGTACAACAATTCTGTAACACCGTTCCTAAATGCACTTGTTGGAGATTTAAAATGTCGCTTTTCAGAATTGTACTTGCAAAATTTCATTACTGCAGAAATAATATTTTTCCATTGGTCTATTTTGAAATAATCCAAAAGGCAAGAAATAGAAGAGCCCAAAGTGATCATTGTTTGCAATAATTTAGCAAGCAATCTTAACTGATACCGAATTAAGGAGTCCAGATGAGGTTGACACTTGAATTTCGAACACAATCTTGCACCGAATAATAATATGGATTAATCTTGTTTAATTAATTCGGTGATATTATCTTGACGAGCTAAAAAGTCGAATATAAACGGCAAAAACAAAGTTTTCCTTCGGTCGAAAGTGAACTACATAAGCTTGCAATGCAGTTTAGATTCTAAACGTATACAATGAGTGGATTAGAAGCGAATCATCACCCATTAATCACTTTAATAAGAGTCTCGTGTTTTTTCGCCAATTTGAGGAAAAAAATCGAAAATGTATGTCAAAAACAAAGTTTTTCTTCGGTCGAAAACCAACTTCATGCGCTTGCGGTGCAGTTTAGAGTCTAAATTAGTAAATGGAGTGGTTTAGAATCTAAATATTACCTATTTATCATTTTAACAAGCATCTCGCAGTTTTACCCCCAAAAATTGATATTTTCAGAGGACAATAACTGTATCGGTTTACCATCAAAATATGGTCCCAATGGACTTTATCTAAAGGTTGAAGACCCATGAGTAATTTGTGACCAAAAAGTCGCACATATAACATGTACAGTATGAGCTATTGGGTGAAATATGAAAAAACTACCAAAATGGCCATTTTTGAGGCATTTGTGCGAGCTGGGGGTAAACCCATGATCGAAACCACGGTCGCTCCCTTACATAGAATCATAAAAACTATCATTTTTTCACTACCCGTCTCAAATCTAAAATTTTCGACCCACCCTAATATATATATATATATATATATATATATATATATATATATATATATATATATATATATATATATATATATATATATATATATATATATATATATATATATATATATATATTAGATGGTAAACAAATGTGTGATGTTTTAACTGTCAGAAAAGTTTAGTTTGAACTTGGAATGTTATGGTGCGGCCAAATAATACTGATTAAATCACGTATTCTTCGAAAACTTTCAACAGAATAATTCCACTTAATAATTTGTAACTTTTCTTCATGTGAATAGTTATCCATTTTCAATAATGATATAACAACAATCACCTGTATTGTCACTTAAATAAATCACAAATCCATTTCAAACTAAACTTTTCTGACAGTTAAAACGTTGTTTATCATTTTGTCTCAATTCCATGGCTATCACTATAAAGTAGAAATTCTTATAAAATATTAATGCGATTATTTCGCTTACAGAACGTGCAAAATAAAATCTGAAAACTGATTTAGATCCATAATTTCAAGCACTACAACTTTTATTTGAAGCATTTTTGTCTAAAATCAATTGGCCACTTTTGCGCAAGGAAAACTGATTTCCCATGTTAAACGCCTATGGCCAGGTTTTCATGTTACACCCGGTATATATATATATATATATATATTATAATGGTTATTGCACATTTAAATAATCATAATGTAGCGCGTCGCATTAGATGAGTACACGACCATCCAAGCAGCGGCGCAAAATTTACTGTGCGCGGTGAAGTGGGATAGGATGGTCCAAGAGTGTATTGGGACATAAGTGTGTACGCTCCCGGCTCATGATACTTGTGAGTAGGTCGGAGATGACCTTCACCATCGTTTTTGACAAGGGGAGGGGCTACAAACGAAATTTTAAAGTATAGGGTAGGTTCGGAAGTAATTCTTATAGGATATAAAAATTAGATTGTAAGTGTAAAGAAATTTGTTAAATACTACATATTATTATGACAACTGCTCGATAATTGAATGAACAAATCTAAAACTATTATAGTGTATGATAAATAATGTGAAATCCATTATTTCAAACATAAAACCGCCGTAAACAAAAAAATTGTAATATGGCTTATAGAGTTGTAACAATAATAATACCTTGTTCCTGTTCCTCATAGTGGAGCATAGGGTCAGAATTACACCTGTTTCAATGATCGAAGCGCATTAAATTAAGCGCTCTAAACCGTTTGACCATAGTGGTAGTAATAAGTTATAACAATAGCACTACAATAATTCTTCGTCATCTACGACTTTGGTTAAACGGGAGTTAATGTCCGCCTTGATCGATATGTAATCATAAAATATAAAGTTTGTAAAATTTTTGTTTAACGTATTGTATGTGGGAAGATAATTTATTTTTTCTGCAGCACGTCTGAGATATGACACAAACTTATGGTTTTTTTTAAATGAAAACCTTATTTGATTTTTATCTCAAATATTTTTTTTTCTTTTTCAAATATAAAAAATGTTAAGATTAAAAAAAATATTTTTACTAAATGATATTGGATATTTTATACATTAAAAGTATGTAACTTTTATTTAAAACTTTTTTCTAATATGTAACTGTTTAATAATTATTTTAGAAATCAAAAAAATCCAAATTAGTTTTTCATTAATATCTAGTGATCTATAATTTTTTATTATGATTTTTTTTAAACAAATATCTGAGTTGAGCTTTCAGAGACACACAAAAATCCTATTTTGCTATTATAGTTTTCGAGATCACAATAGTGGCAAACGAATATGAGACAACCAATAAATTATATAAAGTAAACGTTGGAAAATGTAATTTTTATATAATGTTGAAAAAAATAGTACGTATTGTAACGGCTCGATACACATTTTATGTATCATTGTTATTACTAGAGCTGGGATTTTAGTTAAAAAACCTATACATGTACTTTCACAATATTCCTGTTTTTACCTAACTAAAATTTGATTCATGAAAAATTATTTTATATAAACCTCGTTTGTTAGCACCTTTTTGCTTTAAATTCAAGAAAATTAACTATACTTATAAGTTATCCTTATTGCAATTTTATATCACCTAATTTACTTTCATTTACATAAATATATTTTTTTATTTCTTTATTTTGTACAAATAATTAAATGTATGTATAAACGAACACAGCTAAGATAGTTTGAAGTATGGCCAAAGAGCATAAATTACATATGTAATGTATGCTCTTTGGTATGGCGTAAAAACAATACACTTCTTGGCTGTCATTCGAATCTACTTGCACCGATTTGATTTACGATTATTGACGTTTGTTCTCTACCGATTATAAAATACCGAAAATAGAGCAATCAAGGTGTGTACATTTAACAGTGGTTCAAGGGAAACGAAACACATTTTCGCATAGACGGAAATACGATATTCTGCCGAATATGTTCAAAGATTGTAAGTTACACATATTACGTAAGGTTAAATTCATTTGTAATTTACATTAACAAAAATCCTTTTGTTTTACAGATATCTTGTGATCAGAAATCACAGTTAAAACATGTTGAAAGCAAAGGACACAAAAAAATATGCATAAATCGAAGCAAATGCAAATAAACGAAGAATCATCTATAAATGAAAAATCTACTTTGTATTTGGATTTATGTAACGCATTTGTAGCTGCCAACATATCTTGGGCAAAATTGGATTGTCCACAACTTAAGAGATTCTTGGAAAAATATTGTGGAAAGACATTTCCAGATAGAACAACTATATAAAAATTATTTACCAAAATGTTACAATGAAGTATACTTTAACTACCTACATTATTTACAGTGATACATGAATTTGTTGAATCTGCCTTTCAGGTCATAGAAAATATTCGTAGTGATATAGGAAACTATGATATATGGATTTGTGCAGATGAAACCAATGATGCTACTGATGGATATATCTCAAATTTAATTGTAGGAAAACTTTTTCTTGATGGGCCGAGTATTCCACATTTGCTTTCGTCCAAAGTACTAAGAAACACTAATACGACAACAGCGCGATTTATTATTGATTCCCTTTGTAAGTAAATCTTAAATAATAAAAAAAATCAATAATTTAAATAGGTTTTTTATCTTCCGTTTCAGCTATTTTATGGCCAGACGGAATCAAATATGATCGAGTCCGAATATTTTATTTCGATGCAGCAACATATATGCTTAAATGTGCCACGAGAAAAAAAATTATTCCAAGATAATTCATTTCACTTGTTTGGCACATGCACTAAATCGTGTCGCCGTTTTTTATTCTAATAATTTAAAAAAACATAAAACAGGTTTGATTTCTAGCCTACTGATGTAATTTTGTAAAAAAATATAACCAACTATATTTCAGCTGGTAATGGAGTGCGATGTTGAACGATCTTTTTGACTCTACAAAAATATTTTGACTGACAAAGGTCATAGTTTAAATCCTGAGAATATAGAAACAAATTTGATATGCTACAGTAATAGTAAAAATAAAAACAGCTAATGCAACATTATATCCAAACATTTATTGTAATATTTAGTTATGAAAAAGAATAATCTTAAAATATGTTCATGAATAAAAATGGTAGATATTGTAATATAAATATTTTGTAATTATTTTAAAATTTTTTTTTAACGTAATTTCACTTTATTGTACCTAATATAAGGAAGAACGTATTTATTTTACTGGTTTTGTGTGAAAAAGTAATTTTTTCTATATATATTGAAAGAAAAAAAAATGAATACAGTAACAATGAATTTAATTTTATAAAATTTTTAATAAGATGTTACAAAAACATATTGTCTGACAAATTCCTTGGATATGTTGACTATCAAAAATCATTACTTCGTGTCAGAAATCAGTCAATTTTAATGTTAAAAAATTGTATATAAAAAATTATCTGTATTGTTCCCTCTCTGAGAAAATCCGCGAACTCTGCAATACACGCTTGTTGTGGTTTTACCTATTTTGAACAAAAAACGTGTATAAACCTACATTACAGGATATCTACTATACCGACTTGTCACAATGAATTTTCAAGGCGCCCTCGGACTTCAAAGTTTCTTATACAGTTCATATCGATAATATCTCGAATATATAAAAAAAGAAAAAAAATCCTGTCATTATTATTCTTAAGTAAACTATAAAGAATATATAAATAAATAAATATATCATCACGCCTTTTATCCATTACTGGGTGTGGCACTCTGCCTAAGCAGATCTCGGTAAGTGATATATTTTTTCGCGTGAAGTGCGGTTACCAGTCGTCAAATCACGGCCCCCAAAGATATTAGTGGAGGGGGAGCCACAGGAGTAGATTTAAATTGGTGAAAATTGTTTGTCGCCTGTAAGGATCGAACCAGGGTTCTCAAGATCCACAGGCCGACTCGATACCACTAAACCACTTACCCCATTATAAAGAATATACAGGGTGTAACATGAAAACCTGGCCATAGGCGTTTAACATGGGACATCAGTTTTTCCTTGCGCAAAAGTGGCCAATTGATTTTAGACAAAAATGCTTCAAATAAAAGTTGTAGAGCTTGAAATTATGGATCTAAATCAGTTTTCAGATTTTATTTTTCACATTTTGTAAGCGAAATAATCGCATTAATATTTTATAAGAATTTCTACTTTATAGTGATAGCCATGGAATTGAGACAAAATGATAAACAAATGTATTATGTTTTAACTGTCAGAAAAGTTTAGTTTGATATGGATTTGTGATTTATTTAAATTACAAAGGTGATTGTTGTTATATCATTATTGAAAATGGATAACTATTCACATGACGAAAAGTTACATATTATTAAGTGGAATTATTCTAGTGAAAGTTTTCGAAAAATACGTGATTTAATCAGTAGTATTTGGCCGCACCATAACATTCCAAGTAAAACAACAATTCAGAACTTTATTACCAAATTTGAGAAGACCGGTACATTTAATAATCAAGTGGAACAGGAACAGGGACGTGTGCATGAAGATAGAAATAATAATAACGAAGATAATGTACTAGCATTAATAGAAATGGAACCAAATCTCGGTGTACGAGAAATATTAGTTTCAAATACAAATAATATTCTTACAAAGTACAAAACTTTTGCGCAAGGAAAAACTGATTTCCCATGTTAAACGCCTATGGCCAGGTTTTCATGTTACACCCGGTATATACATACCGGGTGTAACACGAAAAGTGAAACATAGGCGTTTAACATGGCAAATCAGTTTTTCCGTGCGCATTGCTTCCCTAATTATTTTAGGAAAAAATGTTTCAAATAAATGTTGTAAAGCATAAAACTCTACATCCGAATCAATAAACAAAATTCATTTTGACTATGTCATAACTGCAGAAATTAAATTTGAAAATTCACGTAATTTCAATTTAATAGTAATAGCCATGGAATTAAAAACAAGAGATGAACAAATGCGTAACGTTTTATACGTCAAATTATTAGTATTTATTTTGACCAACTGTGATATTAAATCAATATTAGGGTTTATTATTATCAAAAATGAATAATTATTCAGATGAAGAAAAGTTGCAAATAATTAAATGGCATTATTCTGGCCATAGTTTACGACTAATTCGTGACTATATTAGCGCTATTTGGCAGCATCATGATATTCCTAGTACGGCAACTATTCAGAGGTTTATAGTAAAGTTTGAAAAGACAGGAACACTAAATTTCAAGAAAGAAATAAATGAAAGAATTTATAACACTGAAGAAAATATTCTTGCTTTAATAGAACTGGAGCCAACAATGAGTGTGGGGGAAATTTCCAGAGAACTAAATATAAATTTTATGACAGTGCATAGAATTCTCATAAACATAAATACATTCGTTTTAAATTTCAAAACCACCAAAATATTTTGGAACGAGATTTTGAACTGCGTGCCTCATTCTGTGAAATAATCATGGAGAAATAAAATTGTAATAGAGAATTTTTAAGTAGTATTTTATTCACAGATGAATGCACATTTACCATGAATGGCGAACCAAACTGTTATAATTATCGGTACTGGTCACAAAATAATCCACATAATATTGTAGAATCGAGGACACAATATCGTCATTCTGTCAATGTGTGGGCAGGAATTTTCGGTGATAAAATCATAGGCCCATTCTTCATCCAACGAATAAATTCAGCATCATATTTGAATTTATTAATTAATGCTGTTGGACCACAAATTGTTGAAACAAACAAAGAAAATGTGTGGTTCCAGCATGATGGCTGCCCTGCACATAGCACTAGAGAAGTTGTGGAATATCTAAACCATGTATTTCCTGAAAGCTGGATAGGACGAAATGGACCAGTTAACTGGCCAGCACGGTCGCCAGATTTAAATCCGTGCGATTTGTTTTTATGGGGCCATTTAAAATCTTATGTTTATAAAAAAGATACCAGAATTTAGAAGAACTTAAAAATGCTATATTACAAGAATGCCAGAAAAGAAATAATCGACAATTAAAGAATACACGAGAAAGCTTCTACAACAGATTAGGTTATTGTTTAGCTCAAAACGGTGGACTATTTGAACATCTAATTTAACAATTTAAGAATATTTAGTTTGTTGATGTTTTTATTGAATTAAATTTATGTTACATTAATTAATTTGTTAAATAACAACCTACCTTAAATATTTTATCGAGTTTATTATTTTATTATTCTTAAATAATAAATCTAAAAAATATTTTGCCTTATTATTATTAAATTTTTATTTAGAAAATAAATATTTAGTACGTAAAAATGATTTTGACAATTTATTCTGACATTGACGTATAAAACGTTACGCATTTGTTCATCTCTTGGTTTTAATTCCATGGCTATTACTATTAAATTGAAATTACGTGAATTTTCAAATTTAATTTCTGCAGTTATGAAGTAGTCAAAATGAATTTTGTTTATTGATTCGGATGTAGAATTTTATGCTTTACAACATTTATTTGAATCATTTTGTCCTAAAATAATTAGGGAAGCAATGCGCACGGAAAAACTGATTTGCCATGTTAAACGCCTATGTTTCACTTTTCGTGTTACACCCGGTATATAATATACAGTGTGTTAATTAAAAATCTGGCTATAGGCGTTTAACATGGGAAATCAGTTTTTTCTTGCGCGTTGCTTCCCAATTGATTTTAGACAAAAATGCTTCAAATAAAAGTTGTAAAGCTTAAAATTCTGCATGTAAACCAGTAAGATTTTATTTGTGGCATTTCATAACCGAGAAAATATATTTTACAGATTTTTGAAAATTGCTTATTTGTTGCGATAGCCATGGAACTCAAACAAAATTACAAGCAATTGTATGTAGATTGTAACTGTAAAAAAAAGTTTGTGTTTTGTGATTTTCGTTTAAAAACAAATACTTTTGAAAGTATGGAACAGTTTTCTCATGAAGAAAAGCTTCAGATCATAAAATGGTGCTACTCTGGACAAAGCAACAGAAAAATACGTGATTTAATAAGTGTAGTCTGGACACATCGACGAATTCCAAGTAAAACCACAATAAAAACTTTTATTAAAAATTTGAAAAGACTGGAACATTCAATTTTAAGAATCAAGAAATTAATCATGTGTCTCATAATAATGAAGAAAATGTCTTGGCCATAATTGAAGCAAACCCTATCCTTAGTTTAAGGGAAATCGCTACCGAAGTCGGAATTAGCCATGTATCAGTATACAATATTTTTCAGAAATATAAATACTATCCATACAAGTTCCACTGCCATCAGGAACTTCTTCCAAATGATTATGAAAATCGTGCCAATTTTTGCGAAATTATTACGGAAAAGGCAAATGAGAATAGAAATTTTATAAAATATATTTGTTTTACGGACGAATGTACGTTTACTTTAAACAAAAAGCCAAATCTACATAATTGTCGGTATTGGTCACAGCATAATCCGCACAACATCTTAGAAACTAATGCTCAGTCCATACAAAGGGTAAATGTGTGGACCGGTATACTTGGTAGCCATATAATTGGACCGTTTTTTATTGAAAAAATCAATTCTGACAAATACTTAGAACTTCTTATCGAGAAGGTGGGACTGCTACTTTAAATTTGGAAAATGTGTGGTTTCAACTAGGGAATGCAATACCGGTCAAAAATTTCAATTCCGGTATCTCGGTATTTTCGTTTTGAGAATCCGGATACCAGTATTAATACCGGTATTAATAAATTTTTAAAAATTGAACCTATTTAACATTTATTTACAGAGTAGGGTGTGGTGTGTGCGTGTGGTATATAGATTAAGGGAATGTCAAATTTAATCAAAAATTAACATTTTGTTTCAATAATTATAAAATATAAATAAAATTGAACAATATCAAAAAATAAAGATAGGTAATTCTATATATGACAGGCGCGGTGGCCGAGCGTGTTAAGGCACATCTCTTTACATACTGTGACGTCACCCGAGCCAAGGTTCGTCAGTTCGAATCCGAATTGTCGACACAATGTGTGATTTGTCGTAAAATATAAAAATACAGTTACATGTGTTAATCACACTCGGGCGCTATAAGCTAGTCACTTATACGCCTTAAATAATGTAGCATTCGACTACGAAGACCGGCAGTACGGCAGTGTAAAAACTGTGGCTCGGTGTGTCCGGTAGGCCCAGGCCCGATTTGGGCTGTAGTGCCATTAGAAGAAGAATTCTATATATGTAAAATAAACAACATAAACTTTTACTTTTTTGCTTTAATGGGAAATAAAATAATCTTTTAGTAAACAAATATGATCGAGTGTGTCGTCATATAATCTGGATCTTATTCTTGTGCATATTTGAGATGCGGTTGAAAATGCCGTTTCTGATTTCACACTTGTTGGTGCTACTGTTTGTAAATAATCGTATGGTAATTGTAAATTCACGCCCTTAATACCTTCCTCTTCAAAAATATCATTTCTTTCCTGATTAGTTGCTCATCTCCTTGCTTTTTGCTATTTGCTAACGAACGACTACGAGACAATTGGCGATCGGCAAGCTAATACTTGACAAATACGCAACGTTCCACTGTTTCAATATTTGGGATTCCCCGCAACAAGCTTGCCAACTCTTCAATAACATTAATTTTAAAAAGGAGTTAAACGTTAAAGTAATAAATAATATATTAATTGTTTGTGTGGTTGGCACTTGGTGATACATTTTAAATTAAAAAATTAAAACACTTGGTATATTTCACATAAAATTTTTTATTTATACGACGCGTTTCGACTTTTCAGTCTTCATCAGGTAATAATAACTACAATGGTTTACAAAAATACAACACTTATATGCTAAAATTAATATTAAGAAGAGGGGAGGAACTTACGTCCAATTGGTCATTGACTATATTTTTCTTTGAATTAACCGCCTTGCGAATTTCTAAATTTTCCAGTAAGTTAAGCTTAACGCCTTTCGGCTCAATATGGAGAATCCTATAATCTAATAGCGAATGGTTGTGTTGAATACAATGCTGGGAGAATCTTGTGTTATTAGTATTTGTTTTAATTGATTTTAAATGTTCTTTTATTCTAGTCCTGAAATTTCTACCACTTTGTCCGATGTAGATGGCATCACAATCTTTACATTTAATTTCATATATCCCCGACGATTCTGATTTATCATTTTTTGTTTTTGTATTTGTTAACATTGTTCCTAAATTTGTTTTGTTAGTAGAAACGGAGTTGATGTAAAGTTTTTTTGAAAATTGTTGAGACGGCTTGTGTGGTATTTGGGATGTAGTTTAAATATATCGATAAATCAATAACATCGATAAATCAATAACAACACATTTTGAAAAATACCAAATAGCCAAAAGGATTAAAAATGACTTCACGAAATCCGCAACATTAGAAAACAACAAAAGAGAGGGAAACATAATCCAAGACATAAAAAGAAAACTTGAAGAAAATGAACTCGTTCTATGCAAAGCAGACAAAGGAAACACCATTGCCATCATGGGTAAGATTAACTACTTAGACAAGACTCTTAAACTGCTGAGTGAAAGTGATTGTGAAACTCTCAAGAAAGACCCTACAAGTAAATTCCAAAGTGACGTCATATCTTTGTTGAATGAGTGTAAAAATATATTCAGTGATAGTGACACCTATTTTTTGAAGAATATGAACCCTAAGTCCCCAAAATTGTACACTCTCCCTAAATTACATAAAATAGATTGTCCGATGCGACCTGTTGTGTCTTATGGCAATGCACCAGCTTATAAAATATGTAAAAAACTGAACTCAATTCTCCCAAACTTAATTAATTTCAAACCTACACACTCTATTAAAATTGAATTGATAGAAAAATTAGAAGACGTCAAACTAGATACAAGTTGTAAATTAATTTCTTTCGATGTAAAAAGCCTGTTTACATCTATTCCAATTCCTGAATTGAAAACGATTATATTAGAACATTTGTTCAACAGCCAAATCTCGAACCTTAAAGCCCAACAATTATTAAGAGTTATAGATTTATGTCTCAACTAAAATTATTTTGAATTTAATGGTAATTTTTATAATCAAATTAATGGTCTACCCATGGGATCCCCAATGTCACCACTATTCGCTGAAATCTTTATGGATTGGTTTGAACAAAAACTCTTAAATTCACATACCACTTTAACAAACAAAATTAAATTTTGGGCACGGTACGTAGACGATGTTTTTTGTATATGGACTGGTACCTACAGAGAATTAGACAAGTTACTTTATTACATGAACAATATTAATAAAACCATAAAATTAACTTTAGAAATAGAAGAAAATAAAAAATTGAACTTTCTTGACTTAACAATACACAACATTAACAATATTTTAGAATATGACATATACAGGAAACCAACATTTACAGACACCTTAATACCTGAATGCTCCAATCAATCTCTTACTATTAAATTATCTGCATTCCACAGCATGATACATAGATTAACCACAATCCCGCTAAATAAATCAAACTTTAATAAAGAATTAACAACAATAAAACAAATAGCCGTTAATAATGGTTATAAATTAGATACTATTGATAAACTATTGAGAAATAAAAATAAGAAAATTATGATTCAGAACATATATACACAATCCGAAAGTAACGTAAAAAAGAAAAACTAGATATATTTAAACTACATCCCAAATACCACACAAGCCGTCTCAACAATTTTCAAAAAACTTAACATCAACTCCGTTTCTACTAACAAAACAAATTTAGGAACAATGTTAACAAATACAAAAACAAAAAATGATAAATCAGAATCGTCGGGGATATATGAAATTAAATGTAAAGATTGTGATGCCATCTACATCGGACAAAGTGGTAGAAATTTCAGGACTAGAATAAAAGAACATTTAAAATCAATTAAAACAAATACTAATAACACAGGATTCTCCCAGCATTGTATTCAACACAACCATTCGCTATTAGATTATAGGATTCTCCATATTGAGCCGAAAGGCGTTAAGCTTAACTTACTGGAAAATTTAGAAATTCGCAAGGCGGTTAATTCAAAGAAAAATATAGTCAATGACCAATTGGACGTAAGTTCCTCCCCTCTTCTTAATATTAATTTTAGCATATAAGTGTTGTATTTTTGTAAACCATTGTATTATTACCTGATGAAGACTGAAAAGTCGAAACGCGTCGTATAAATAAAAAATTTTATGTGAAATATACCAAGTGTTTTAATTTTATAATAAATAATAATAACATTCCGCTAAATTGTATCTTACACTTCAATTGAAAAAATACCGAAAAACCGGTATTTTTTTGCTAAATACCGGTTTCAATACCGGACAAATTATGTCCGGGATTCCGGGATCCCGGTATTGCATTCCCTAGTTTCAACATGATGGATGTCCTGCACATAATGCTCATGTAGTACGACAGTATTTAAATGATACATTCCCGAACAGTTGGGTTGGCAGAGGAGGAACAATTTATTGGCCTGCACGGTCACCCAATTTAACACCATGCGCCTTTTTTTTTTGGATAATGTTGTAAACAGAGAAAGATTTGAAAATATTGAACAACTTAAAGATGCAATTTCCAAAGAATGTAGAAAATAAATGCCAGACAGCTGCATAATGTTAGAGACGGCTTTTTTAATAGACTTGGGTATTGTTTAGCGAAAACTGGAGGGTTGTTCGAACATTTAATATACAATTATATGCATCCTTGTTGTCTGTTTATTAAATAAATACATTATTCTTGTCTTCATTTCTGTTTTATTTTGTATGTGTTGAGAGCTATGTAGGTATTCTAAAATTAAAACAATGTATTTAGGAAACAGATTTGTTTTATACGTAGGTACATCAATTGAGTAAAAATTTAAATTATAATTCTTTGTAAACATTCGATTTGCCCTTATTTATTTAAACTAAATTTTACTTTTTGGCTGTATAACTGGCCATAATTCAATTTAATTGTCTGCATATTTAACTTCTATTAAACGTAAAAATCACAAAATACAACCTTTTTTGACAGTTACAATGTCATACATTTGCTTGTAATTTTGTTTGAGTTCCATGGCTACCGCAACAAATAAGCAATTTTCTCGGTTATGAAATGCCAAAAATAAAATCTGATACGTGATTTACATGCAGGATTTTAAGCTTTACAACTTTTATTTGAAACATTTCTGTCTAAAATCAATGTAAGCAAGGTAAATCTGATTTCCCATGTCTCTGAATAGTTGCCGTACTAGGAATATCATGATGCTGCCAAATAGCGCTAATATAGTCACGAATTAGTCGTAAACTATGGCCAGAATAACGCCATTTAATTATTTGCAACTTTTCTTCATCTGAATAATTATTCATTTTTGATAATAATAAACCCTAATATTGATTGAATATCACAGTTGGTCAAAATAAATACTAATAATTTAACGTATAAAACGTTACGCATTTGTTCATCTCTTGTTTTTAATTCCATGGCTATTACTATTAAATTGAAATTACGTGAATTTTCAAATTTAATTTCTGCAGTTATGACATAGTCAAAATGAATTTTGTTTATTGATTCGGATGTAGAATTTTATGCTTTACAACATTTATTTGAAACATTTTTTCCTAAAATAATTAGGGAAGCAATGCGCACGGAAAAACTGATTTGCCATGTTAAACGCCTATGTTTCACTTTTCGTGTTACACCCGGTATATACATACATATATATTATATAAAAAATGACGTCTGTTGTTTCAATAAATACATAAAACTGTAGAAATGTTACTCCTCATTTATTTATTAAGTTAATGACACAATATTAATTAGTTAATTTTTTCTAGCAAAGTCATATTTTTACGGTTACAGCGCCACTTGTTGGGTGTACAAAAAAAGTGTCCGAATAAAACCAACATACTTTTCCGAATCTGCAATAAAAAATAGGGATTCCCATTTAAGATTTTTAAGTCGACTGCCTTTCCAGCCCCCCTCCCCCCTCCTAGGAGTGGTGTGGCATCTTGTCAGAATCCGATGTCCCCACCAAAACTATGAAGGTTTTGATTCGGCACACTTGTTGTTAAGATGCATTCTTTTCGAGATATTCAAGAACGTAATGTTATTTGGGATAGCCTGTATATATACCGGGTGTCCCATTTAACTTGACACCTGGAAATAACTCAAAAAATACGCGATGTACGAAAAATTGAGCCGAGACCAAATCTTAACAGTTTTGAAGGGGGAATCATTCTATGCTAAAATCAGGATTCGCCTGACCCCAGTGGGTGGGGCGGTGGGCAACATTGAAATTTTAAATAGGAACCCCCATTTTTTATTTCAGATTCGGATTCTACGGACAAAAATACATAAGTTTTGTGTGAGACTTTTTTTCTGATTTGTGATAGGTGGCGTAACCCAGGAACAACGACGTGGACGTAGTAGTTTTCTGTTCCCTTCGGGGTGCTTGTTTTCAGTGAGTCCCCTTGCCTCTCACTATTGGGGTGCTTTTTTTCAGTGAGTTACCTTGCCTCTCACTACTGGGGTGCTTGTTTTCAGTGAGTCCCCTTGCCTCTCACTAATGGGGTGCTTGTTTTCAGTGAGTCCCCTTGCGCCACCTATCACAAATCAGAAAAAAAGATTCACATAAAACTTATGTATTTTTGTCCGTAGAATTCCAATCTGAAATAAAAAAATGGGGATTCCTATTTAAGATTTCAATGTTGCCCACCGCCCCACTCACTGGGGACAGGGGGGCTCCTGATTTTAGCATAGAATGATTCCCCCTTCAAAACTGTTAAGTTTTGGTCTCGGCTCAATTTTTCGTACATCGCGTATTTTTTGAGTTATTTCAAGTTGTCAAGTTAAATAGGACACCCTGAATATATATATATATATATATATATATATATATATATATATATATATATATATATATATATATATATATATATATATATATATATATATCGGGTGTCCACGGGAAGCGGAGCCTTGCGTCATTAACACCAAGTATATATTATTCATCTACTGGAAAATAATTAATATTTATTATATTTATTACTGTTGTAAAAACTAAGAGTTGTTTTTATCTTAGGGCTTATAGAAATTCACATCACAATCAAATATTATAACGATATATGCTATTTTGATATACTCCTTAATTATTACATACTATAGCATTTCATTCTACTCACTTGAGATATGCAGGATAAACCAATTATATACGAAAGAGCGCATACAATAGCAATGAAAATTTCTTTTCTACGTCTGAAAAGATGTGGCCATTCATCTATAATAGCGGTAACGAACCCTTCCATTGTGCAGAACTGAGAATCGAGACCAATTAGTAGCAACATGAAGAAGAAGAGACATGACCATAATGGGGCCCCTGGGAGTTGTAATACCGCTGAAGGGTACGCCAAAAACGCCAAACCCGGACCTGTACAAATAAAAATATTAAGACACCTGTAGTACTGGCACTTTATATATATATATATATATATATATATATATATATATATATATATATATATATATATATATATATATATATATATATATATACAGGTTGGTGACTTGCTCAGCCGGTCATAGGACTTTAACATGGGAAATAAGTCTTTTGCAATTTCCTGCTTCCCTAATTAATTTAAGCAAAATTGCGTCAAATAAATGTTTTAGTGCATCAAATTCTGCATGTAAATCAATAAACAGAATTACTTTTACGTGCTTTGTAACGACAGAAATTAAATATGAAAATGTCAAAAATTATGTTGAAAATATTGATACCCATCGAATTAAATATATATATATATATATATATAAATGCTTGACGTTTTATCTGTTAAAACATCAACGTTCGACGTTGGGACAGATAAAATGTTAACGTTTGACGTTGGACTTTCAGGAGAAAATATTTATATTTTATAAAACAATCATAATGAAGTAGGCAAGTAAACAGTTTATTTAGTTAATTTTAATATCATAATAAAAATTTATTTATAACAAAATTAAGCTATACTGGACATAATAAATACATTTTTAGTCTAAAGCATATGCTCAAATACTTCTCCATTGTTCACTAAGGAAAACCCAAGTCTTTCGTAAAAATTACGGCGCATATTTGATAGCTACCGGGCTGTAATATTCCTGCATTCCTCTGCAATTCTTTCTTTTAGAGAATCCACATTTGGGTACCTACTTTTGTAAATTTTATTATTTAAATGGCCCTACAGAAAGAAGTCATTAGGTGACAAAGCCGGTGATTGAGCTGGCAAATTTATTGGTCCACCGCGTCCTATCCAACAATTTGGGGAAACCTCATTAAAATATAAAGGTACTGTGTTTGTAAAATGTGCTGGACAGCCGTCTTGCTGAAACCAAACAATATTTTCTGCTGCAACATTGTCAATGGCTGATCCAACTTCGGTTTGGAGCAATTCTAAATATTTATCGCCATTAATTTTTCCATCAATAAAAAATGGCCCTATTACATTACGGCCCAATAATCCTACCCAAACATTAACTGTCCCATGATATTGTGAATGATTAGTAATTTTTATTTTCCTGATGCCAATTTGGGAAGTTGTAGAACAGTTGCCTCTCCATTTATAGTGAAGGTAGACTCATCCGAAAAGTAAATATTCTTGATAAAATTTTCGTCCACATTAGCCATGTCCATAATTCTTTTGCAAAAGGACATGCGTTGAAACTTATCATTTTCAAAAACTTCTTGGTGTACGGAGAATTTATATGACTTAAACTTATGTTTTCTTAATATTTTTAGGGCAGTTGTATGGTGTATTCCAAAATCAGATGCAATTTGTCGCAAACTAATATTTGGATTATTAATTACAGCTGCGAGTATATTTATTTCGTTAGCGTTTTCTTCCGCTTCATATTCTTCCACCGGTGGAATATTTTTCTGCTTTTATCGCATTTCTGACACGGAACGTATACTGATCCAAATTTTTTATTGATTTTTAATAACTTGTTGTATTGTTGATTTTGTTGGAATTGGTCTATCAGGATATAATCCCGCAAATATATCTCGTACCCTGATAATGCTATATCCACCATAGTTCAAATTTAAACATTTATTTTTTCGCTGATTGTGTAAGCCATATTTCTCTAAACGTTGACATTTTATATGTCACAACGTCAAACGTTGATGTTTTGACAGATAAAGCGTCAAGCATTTTTTTTTTGTTCAATTCCATGGCTATCAATATTTTCCACATTATTTTCGACATTTTTATATTTAATTTCTGTCTTTACAAAGCAAGTAAAAGTAATTCTGTATATTGATTTAGATGCCGAATTTGATGCCTTAAAACTTTTATTTGAAGCGTTTTTCTTAAAATAATTAGGTAAGCAGCAGATTATAAAAAACTTACTTTCCACGTTAAAGTCATATGACCGGCTGAGCTAGTCACCAGCTTGTATACATAAAAAATATTTCTAAATTCCGTATAGAGGAGCGATGGCGCACAATTTAAAACAGCCACTAGAAGGTTTAGGAGAAATAAATATAAATTTTAATAATAAAAAAAACAGTTGGATAATTATTTAGCCATATAAAAGACAAAACAGGGGTATTACATAAATCTAATGCAGTTTACAGTATAACATGTAACGATTGCCCTGGGTGCTACATAGACAGACCAAACGATACGTAAAAATACGTATGCTTGAACTCTAACGCAATATACGGAAAGGACACTCGTCTGGAAAATGTTCACTTGTCCGCCACTGTGTTCAATTCTTCACACTGAGGCTAATCTAAACAAGAGACGTCTCCTTGAAATGCTATCCATTTAGGATAACAAGGATAGTGTAAATTTTGAGACTGATACAATTGACCTTAACAACAACTACTGCCGCATAATCAACATCTGCAAATAATAAGAAGACATCACTTATTTTTAACAACTAAAATTCCTTCCTCTTCTTCTAGATCACACTTGCTCCTGAGTCGACTTGATGTAAGATAATTTTTCATTGTTTTCAACTGTTATGTTCGATGAAGCTGTCGGATGTTTTATTATTTTTACTTTTATCGACTACATCTGGTTAGATGATTATGTAATTTATTACAATTTTTAAATTATTTACACTTTTATTTTGGCTAGTTAGATAATTGTGTAATTTATTACAATTTTTAAATTATTTACACTTTCATTTTGGCTGTAAGTATATTATATATATTTTTTCTGTTTACTTGTTCTCTTACCTTGTATATCTTGCTACAATTACCTGTTTTGTTCATAATTGCCCTGAAGATGTTGCATTAGGCAACGAAACGTTGGCTTAGTTAATTTAATTAATACATAATACAATAATGTTACTCATGTATTGTTTGTTTAATTTGGCTGAATATCCATGCGGACAAAGTTCTCCCCAGCCTCTTCCACTCTTTGCGATCTTTTTCCTTCCTTGATCATGTGGGTCCCGCCGTTGTGTTTATTTCGTCCATCCATCGTTTTTTTGTCTTCCTCGTAATCTTTTGTTTTCTAGCGGAATCCATTCTGTTATGTCTTTAGCTCAGTTGTTTTCACTCCTTAAAATATGTCCCATCCAGCTCCATTTTAATGACTTTATAGTTGCAATGATGTCAAATATTTTGGTTTTGTTTTCCATTTCTTGTACTGTCAGTATATCTTTCCAGGTAGTGTTTAGCATACTACGTTTTATTCTATTTTGGCAACGTACTAATTTTATTTGGTAATTTACTTGTTCGTGTTCACGTTTGGCAGCTGTAGGTGATGGTTGGGCTGTCACACATGACGAAGATTTTGCTTTTGATAGCTTGGTTAATATTACCTTTGAATATGTTTTTGAGAGACAAATATTATTTCAGGCCATGTTAATCCTTCTATTTATTTCTTTCTCAAGTCCGTTTTCAAAGCTGACTAACTGTCATAGGTATATGTAGTCCTCAACATAATCTACCTCTTCTGAAATAATTTTGATTCTTTTTTTCCTTCGTCTGAGTTTGTCATTATTTTTGTTTTGTTCTTGTTAATCACTAATCCGACATCTTTGCTACACTTTTCCATCTGTCTTATTGTGGAGGATGTTGTCAAGCGGTAGGCATTTATTTTATGTTCTTTTAATATATTTTTATTAAACAAATTGGACATACATTTATATATATAGCTAAATTAATTATATTTTCTTCTCTTCTTTTTGACAGTGAAAAAAAACCACATTCTGTTTTCTTATGTTGCTCGGCAGCCGTAGCGTAGCAACACACGGGAAACACCTGTGAAGTCCCTCACAGTTCGGCCAATCCTGACGCGACATTGTCCTCGATGTCAACTGGCTCTTTCTTCCGTGATCGCAGACAGCTCCACCTGGAATCTTCTTCATTGTCTTCAACAAATGTTGGAGTTTCCTCTTCCTTTTCTTCGTATTCGTCTTCTAGCGTAGAAGATGATTCTTCATTTTCGTCTTGTTCTTTGGACTGTATCTCATCATCATCTTCATCTTCGGAGTCATCTAGTGGGCCTAACCACTTTTTCATTCGCTCGAGTGGTAATATACCGTCGTACGGCCTCTGCGAAACTGGATGACCTGGAATATCTCTAACAACATATCGATCTTTATCAAGAACGGAATGGATGATGTAAGGACCAACAAATTTTTTAAACATTTTAGGACTTCGGTCTGTCGGGGTTGTAGCTCTCTCAATCATGACGTATTCACCTACTTTATATTTATGGTGCATTTTCCTTTTTTATCATAGCGTTCTTTGGTCTTCTTTTGTTGTATTTTTGTATTTTGAATTGCTTCTTTTCGTATTGACTCTCTCTTTTTCTCGTACTCACCTACAGTTATATTTTCTTCAATTATTTGTTGCATTTCTATTCCAAATCCATGTGACAATTTAAAACCAACAACAACTCGCTAGGACATTTATTTGTCGTTTTCTGTTTAGTCATGTTCAATGACAATTGCACTTTATCGAGACATTTGTGCCATTCGTTTATATTCGTTGACATTTTTAAAAGAGCTGGCATGATTGTTTTATTGTACCTTTCTACTTGTCCATTACTCCTTGGTGTTCGTACTGCAACTAATACAGGTTGTATATTATTTTCTTCGCAAAAACTTCTAAATGTTTCACTTGTAAAAGCAGAACCTCTATCTGAAACAATTCTTCTCGGTACACCAAAAATTTTGAACAACTGCTTCAATGCTCTTATAACTTCTTCAGAATTTGTTGTTTTAGTAGGTTCTAAAAATATAAATTTTGTGAAACCATCTATTATTGCTAGTATATGTTTGTATCCTCTAGTAGTTCTTTCTAATGGGCCTAAATTATCAATGTGTAATGTTTTCCAGGGCTCTGTACCTTTTTCAATACAATGAAGAAACCCTTCATTCTTATTTGTCTTTTAGTTATATTCCATGCATTTTATACATCTGGATAAACATTTTTTAACGTACTTACGCATTCTTGGGAAATAATATAAAGTTCTGAGTTCTTCTAAGGTTTTTTCGGATCCTAGATGACAAATTTTCTCATCAGTTTTCGTAACTAACTGATGACGAAGTTGTCTGGGAACAACAAGTAAAAGTTTATCGTTAACACGTTTCATTAGATTTTCATTAACAATTTCAAAATCGTGAGGTTTTTGGTTATTTAATATTTTATTCTTTATTTCCATTATTTCTGAGTCTTTATTCTGTAAAATAGCAATGTTTTCTACCTCTTTATATTCTTCATCAACTAAATTCACCGGTACTATATGACTGAGACAGTCAACATGTCCCATTTTGTCGGCGCTTCTATGTTGGGCATCAAAATCAAAATTTTGAAGAATTAAACTCCAACGTAAGATTTTTGAATTTTGGTCTTTTTTCTTCAATGTCTGTGTTAAAGCATTACAGTCTGTAATTAAGGTAAATCGTTTGCCCAGCAAATAAATTCTGAATTTTTGTAGCGCATATACCACAGCTAGCAATTCTAATTCGAAACTGTGCAATTTCGATTCAGTTTCATTTGCCTTTATACTTGAATAATAAATAGGGTGAAATTTTCCGTTATGTTTTTGCATTAGTATTGCACCAAATCCACTAGTACTTGCGTCTGTGTGTAATTCAATCTCTTTTTCAGGATCGTACAATTTTAGTATAGGTTCGTTGATCAAGTGATATTTCAGTTTATTGACAGCTTCAATTTGTTCAGATTTAATTTCAAAGTCTACATTTTGTCTTAATAAGTTTGTCAAAGGTTTTGCAATAATTGCATAATCTTTAATAAATCGTCTAAAGTAACCTATCAACCCTAAAAACATTCGTATCTGTCTCTGGTCTTTTGGTATTGGAAAATTCTGAATGACCGAACCGGGTCTAATTTGGTTGTGACTAATATGGTACCCTAAATAGTCTAACTCTGTATATTAAATTTAACACTTGTCAAAACGTAATTCTAAACCAAATTTAAGCATTAAATTTAGGACCTCTTTGAATATCTCTATGTTCTCTTGAATTGTATTTGTTGCAATCAACAAATCGTCCATATATACTTGTACTTTATTCGTTCTAATTAAATCGCGAAAAATTCTTGTAACGTATCGCATAAAAACCGAAGGCGAATTAACTAACCCAAATGGCATTTTCACAAATTCATATTGCCCGTTGTGTATTACAAACGACGTATATTTAATTGAATCTGAATGAACCTTTACGTGATAAAAACCGTTTTTTAGATCAAGTGCTGTGAAATATTTAGCGTTACTCAAATTATTTAAAAGATCATCAATATGTGGCAGTGGAAATTTATCTTTTACCGTTTCCTTATTAACCGCGCGATAATCTACACATAAACGACCTTCTCCATTTTTCTTTGCAACAAGCACAACTGGACTAGCGTATTCGGAATTACTAGGACGGATTACACCCTTTGCTAACAATTCATCAATAATTTTATTTATAACTTCACGTTCATGGTACGATACTCTCCGCGATGAAGTGCAAATGGGCTTGTTTGTTTTTAAATCTATTTTCATCTGTAAATCCTCATCGTCAACTTCACATGGACAACTAGTTCGTAACATATTATAATTGGAAATTAGATTAGACACTTCCTGTTTTATTTTAAAATTTAAAACGGGATTAATATTGAATTCCGGGTCGCAAACATCTGTTTGAATCTGCATCCTGGCACTTTCATATGAAACATCAGCTTCCATTGGTTTTGAAAACGCAATGCCGTCTTTATGAACATGCCACTCTACCGAATCAAGGAATTTTTGTCCGAGTATAACGTCGTTACTAATCGAATCTTTTGGAACCACGACCGCGCTTATTTCGTAGTCATAGTCATCAATTTTAACAGTGAATTTAGCTATTTTGTCACAGTTTACTCTACTGTTATTCAATCCTACTAAAACAGTGTTACATTTTTCAGTTATTAAATCAGTTGCAAAACAGTCTTTGATCAAATTCATTTTACTACCTGCATCGATTAAAGCAATTAAAATGTCATTATAAATCTTAATTGGTTTAATAAACTTTGAAATCGAACCTACAAAGTTTGTGTTCTGAAATATGTTAGATACAGGTCTACCAACCTGTACTGATTTCCGTTCTGTTGTGGCTGTAGTACAATTTCGGGATATGTGACCCAGCTGATTGCATTTAAAACATTTGATGGGTGTCATTGTTAAACTTGTTTGATTTCTAGCAACATTTGTTCCTGTCTCTGAAGACTTCTCACGCGGTTCTTGTATTTTGCTGGATTTTTGTGTTTCTTTATTGTGTGGCGCTTTGAATCTGTCGATGTTTAGTTCAGCTGCAACCATTTTCATACTCTGAAACAGACTTTTTAACGTTTTATGCTGTTCACAAACCATCTGTGTACGAAGCGTAAAATTATCTATGCCCTTAATAACATGAGATATTATTTCAGCCTCTGAAAGTTTAGCCCTTCGCGCAATCCTAACTTTGTCATAATAATAATCCTCAAATCTCTCTCTGCGTTTCCAGTGACGAGCCCTTATTTTGTCCATGATAGTTGCGATGTCTTCGTATCTCACAAACATATCTATCATCTCGACTTTAATTTCAAACCACTCCATTCTACAGGTTTCTGGATTAGATTGGTACCACTGTTTAGCATTAGATACTAATTTGTTTGTAGCTAACAACTTGATTACATCATCAGTTAACGAATAAATACTTTGGACATCATCAACACGTTTTAACCATGTTTCTATATCATCAGACTCGCTTCTGCCACCAAAGATAGGTATTTGTAACGATATTTCTGAATACGGTACACTTACGTTAGTTTGATTCCGTATATTGTCTCTTTGCCACAAAATTTGTAGCTCATTACCTCTTGTCTGTAGCATTCCTAACATCGTTGTAAGATGCGCCATCATCTGTTGTATTGTTGGCTGTTCAGCGGCATCCACAACTTGCGCCGTCCCATCTTCAGCCTCAGAAATAGAATCGTGATGCATCTCCTTAATTCCTTTCCCGATTCTTCAGTACGTCGAATAACGGATGAGAATAATTAAGGAAGGATATGGACACAGGGATGAGATCGTATTGACTCTGTACGTCGGCCAAACACAAATCAAATCCGCCAATTCCTAAAATATCAATCACGTATCTATTACGAATTAATCAATATTATCCCACTTCTGAAATCTGTGGAGGATGTTGTCAAGCGGTAGGCGTTTATTTTATGTTCTTTTAATATATTTTTATTAAACAAATTGGACATACATTTATATATATATATATATATATATAGCTAAATTAATTATATTTTCTTCTCTTCTTTTTGACAGTGAAAAAAAACCACATTCTGTTTTCTTATGTTGCTCGGCAGCCGTATCGTAGCAACACACGGGAAACACCTGTGAAGTCCCTCACATTATGAGATCCAGCAGTTCCTTAATCGAAGCTATTATCAAAGCTATACCGTCTGCAAATCGTAAGTTATATAATCTATTTCCATTAATACTTTTACCATATTTTTCTGATATATTATATACAACATATTGTAGAAGACAGTTAAATAAGTCAAGAGATAAAGGATCACCCTGTCTTACTCTCTTATATTATGAACCTTCTACCTATTCTTTCTGTTTTGATAACCGCTGTATTGTTTTTGTATAGTTCTTGAATAATTTTTACAAATTTTTCTTCTACGTTTGCCTGGTCCAATGCGTTCCATACGCTCTCATGTTCTACGGAATCGAATGCTTTTTAAAAATCAATAAAACATATATGAATTTTATGCTATGAGACTGATAGGTCTGTAAATGTTAATGTCAGATTTGTCTCTTTTTTTGTGTAGCAGTATAATTTCTGATTGTTTGCATTGTATTGGGACATGTTTGGTTTGGAATATTCTATTGAACAGTGTTTGTAGAATAGGCACAAGTTCAAATTTTCCCATTTTGATTAACTCGTTTATTAGGCCGCCTTGTCCTGGACACTTCAGATTTTAGTACGTCTATAGTTTTGAGATTTCTTCACTTGTAAAGTGCCAGGTTTCTAGCTTATTTCTAAAGTCGATTGAAGTGTCATCCCTCTTCTCGCAGTAGTAGCTTTTCCGAGAATTATATGGCAGTCTCTAGTAGTACTTTTCTCCCGTTTTCTGTATTATCGTTATTCTTCAAATTGTAGATCCATTATTTGCCTGTGCTTAGTTTTTTGTGAATATCTCTTGTTGACATATTTTTCTGCATTATGTCTAGAATTTTATTAGAATCATATCTATTAATTCTTCTTTCGTAAACATTTGAAAACGTTTTTTTTATTGTTTGCAAAATAAGTTAAATAAAGTAACCAGCAAATGTATACTTTTTTGACATTAATTTAACACTGTTACATTTTGTTTATTTTCACATAGCCACCTACAGAGATGTGCATCTACGTGTAATCTTTAATTGTCTACATCTACACGTAGACAATACGTCGACAATTCTAGCGACGTAGACAATGTAAACAATGTAGATAATTCATCTGACAGTTGTAAAATTCAACATAACCTAAATTTATTCTTTTGTAACTATTACATGTATTCGTATTCGTGAGCTCGGGTCATTATCGGTCTTTATATAATAAAACTAATAAAGCAAGTGCTCGTACATTACTAGACGAATGTCTGTCTTGGGTCTTGGGCGAACTGTCATATTTTTAAAATCGATCAACGCGCCTCTCACCAGACGGAGTTTTCTTTGGCGCTATTTTTAACAGTAACCAGTTGACAAATTTTCAACGTTTTGCCCTGTACAACTAATTTTTTTCATGTAATCCCTAGAATAAAAGTAAAAATCTCTAACAACATTTAAAATTCCCTAGTTCTAGGGATAAAATTTCTAATCTGACCTAAGTGAACACAGGTGTTTTCATTGTCTACATAGTCTACATTGTTTACATGAAAAATGAAGACGTAAACTACATGATTGTTTACACGTAGAGAATGGCGTAGATTACTTGCAGTAGACTACACGCACATCCCTGGCCACCTATAATATTTGTATAAAAATTATTTCTAGTATTTCTCAATTTTCTTATTTTTTCAGATACATTAATAAAAACTAATACACCGTTGAAAAGAGAAAAAAATGGCGGTTTTTATTTTAGTAAAATAATTATAGGTTGCTATTTAAAAAATAAAAGTTAATAGTCGTATCTTGTAAACCTGACTTTATAAAAAATATCTACATCTGCCATCAAATAGTATATTTAAAATAATAAAACTTTCATATGAACCATTTTTTTCTATTACTCATAATAAAAAAGTTAAAGGGGGGGGCGTCTTCCCAGATTCACCCTGTATATATATATATATATCAACTTTTATTTTTTAAATAGCAACCTATAATTATTTTACTAAAATAAAAACCGCCATTTTTTTCTCTTTTCAACGGTGTATTAGTTTTTATTAATGTATCTGAAAAAATTCGAGAAAAATAAGAAAATTGAGAAATACTAGAAATAATTTTTATACAAATATTATAGGTGGCTATGTGAAAATAAACAAAATGTAACAGTGTTAAATTAATGTAATAAAGTATACATTTGCTGGTTACTTTATTTAACTTATTTTGCAAACAATAAAAAAAACGTTTTCAAATGTTTACGAAAGAAGAATTAATAGATATGATTCTAATAATTGGTGAATCGACTGGAATCATGAGAAGGACAAAAAGAATTTTTTTTTTATTGTTTGCAAAATAAGTTACATAAAGTAACCAGCAAATGTATACTTTTTTGACATTAATTTAACACTGTTACATTTTGTTTATTTTCACATAGCCACCTATAATATTTGTATAAAAATTATTTCTAGTATTTCTCAATTTTCTTATTTTTCTCGAATTTTTTCAGATACAATAATAAAAACTAATACACCGTTGAAAAGAGAAAAAAATGGCGGTTTTTATTTTAGTAAAATAATTATAGGTTATAAAAGTTGATAGTCGTATCTTGTAAACCTGACTTTATAAAAAATATCTACATCTGCCATCAAATAGTATATTTAAAATAATAAAACTTTCATATGAACCATTTTTTTCTATTACTCATAATAAAAAAGTTAAAGGGGGGGGGCGTCTTCCCAGACTCACCCTGTATATATATTTATATATATATATATATTTATATATATATATATATATATATATATATATATATATATATATATATATATATATATATATATATACATATACAGGGTGTTATATTTTAATAGACCCAGCAAATATCATCACCAAATTGGTAGACAAAGTCTGTGTGCGCCTTGATGCTAAATTTGATGAACTCAAATTTCACTATGAGACAGCAGTCGCGAAATTATCACAAGAAAATCAATGCCTGCGTGATGAGTTAGATCAATTAGAACAATACTCGCGAAGAAACTGCCTACGTGTGTTTGGTGTTGTTGAAGAAGCAGGTGAGAATGTGGAATCCAAGGTATGTGACATTCTTAATCATAAACTCAAGCTGAGTGTTACTGCACGTGACATTGATCGTTGTCATCGAACCGGCAAAACTAATCCAAAGAAATCTCGCCCATGTCCAATCATCATAAAGTGTGTATCATATAAGACACGTCAAGTGATAATAAAATCGCGTAAACTTTTAAAGGGAACAAAAATAACCATCAAAGAAGATTTGACGACCAAAAGACTCGAGATTTTGAATGCTGCTTCAAAAGTATACGGTTTTAAGAATACGTGGCAGGGATGTGCGCGTAGTCTACTGCAAGTAATCTACGCCATTCTCTACGTGTAAACAATCATGTAGTCTACGTCTTCATTTTTCATGTAAACAATGTAGACTATGTAGACAAAGAAAACATCTGTGTTCACTTAAGTCAGATTAGAAATTTTATCCCTAGAACTAGGGAATTTTAAATGTTGTTAGAGATTTTATTTTTAATCTAGGGATTACATGAAAAAAAAAACTAGTTGTGCAGGGCAAAACGTTCAAAATTTGTCAACTTGTTACTTTTAAAAATAGCGCCAAAGAAAACTTCGTCTGGTGAGATGGCGCGTTGATCGATTTTAAAAATATGACAGTTCGTCCAAGACCCAAGACAGACATTCGTCTAGTAATGTACGAGCACTTGCTTTTTCAGTTTTATTATATAAAGACCGATAATGGCCCGAGCTCACGAATACATGTAATAGTTACAAAGGAATAAATTTAGGTTATGTTGAATTTTACAACTGTCAGATACATTATCTACATTGTTTACATTATCTACGTCGCTAGAATTGTCGACGTATTGTCTACGTGTAGATGTAGACAATTAAAGATTACACGTAGATGCACATCTCTGATACGTGGTCATATGATGGAAATATATATGCAAAGTTAGATGATGGAACTGTGAAGCGTATGAGTAACGTTGACCAACTGCAGATTTAACTATTTTAATATTATAATATTTTTGTATGGTTATTGCTATTGTATATTTGTATTGCTTATATTATTTTAAATATCTGTGTTTTTTGTTTTTCTCTTCTTGGAGTTACATTTGTGTTTATGAAAATCAAATTACACTGATAGTCTATATTCTATTTCACTGTTAGTTTATTTTTCAATTGATTAATTTTAAATCTGTCTATTTCTTTGATTGAAATTCAAAATTTTTATGCATTTAACATCAGTTTCTAATTAGAAAACTTGTTTTAGTTGGTTAGTGAATTGAAACTGAGTTCATTCACCTCTGTCTTTATATTTGTATTTGTGCGTGATCGTTGTCAATATTAATTAGTTGATATTGAACTTGTCAACTCATTCTTCAGTGGTAGGTATAGTTCGTTCAATTTATATGTGTCATTGATTTTTATTTGTCAATATTATAATATATAATTTGCTTTTCTTCTTTTTTTTTGTAAAACATTTGAACAAATGCGTATTTATTATCAAAATGTGCGCGGTTTAAATTCCAAACTAAACGATTTTTTTAATAATACCTGTTCTTCTGACTTTGATATCGTTTGCATAACTGAGTCTTGGCTTAGTGAATCCATTTCAAATAATGAACTATTTAATGATAATTTAGCTGTATATCGTGCTGACAGGGATTTTGAGAGGGTTAATAATATGAGGGGTGGTGGTGTTATTTGCGCAGTTAATAATGCCTTAGGATCTTCTGTTGTAAACTTACCACTTGACTTGAATTCTAAATTTGATATTATTTGTGTTAAAGTCCAGTTATCTATATGTAAGTGTCTATATGTTCTAGTAGTGTATCTTCCGCCGCCTGTGTCTTCTGAACAGTTGAATTTTTTCTACAACTGCATTGAATCTCTACCATTTATATATACAAATGACTTTATTATAACTGGTGATATTAACATTCCTCAACTTTCTGATTATTATAATAATGGTTTCACGAACTCTATAATTAGCAATTTTATGGATTTTAGTAACCTCACGCTCTCGAATCAGTACAACAGAGTAGTAAATGCAAGTTCTAGAATTTTAGACATTATTCTCGCGAATGTTGAATGTTCAGTCACGCGTGATCCAGTTCCTTTGGTAACTGAAGATGCTCATCATCCTGCATTATCTCTTGAATTACATTTTACAATTAATACGGAATCACTCAATATATCCGATAGAATTGAATATGATTTCAAGAATGCTGGTTTTTTGTTATTGTACAGATCACTTGAGTCTACAGATTGGAATATTTTTCATAATTATAATGATGTTGATACAGCTTTTAATGCTTTTTTTTTGAAATTATCACAAATATGTTTAATGAATATATTCCTACTAGGATGAAATTTTCATCTAAATTTCCACCTTGGTTCACTCGTGATGTAATTAATAATTTAAAAGCTAAAGAGAGAAATAGACAATTTTTTAAACGATATGGCATTGAGTCTTGCAAACTTGATTATGTATACCTTAGAGCTAAGATAAAAAAAGACATTAAGAAAGCTTACTTAGAATATATGTTGAATGCTGAAAAGAATATTAAAGATGACCCTACTTTAATTTGGAATCATCTCAAAAGTAAAAAATCTACGTCACGTATTCCTCGTAATATGCACTTAAATGGTAACAAATATGATAATGGTACTGATATTGCTGAAGCATGTGCTAATTTTTTCTCTAGTGTTTATTCCAATCTAAATAACACTCCAAATATTACGCAGTTAAATAGTGCACATAATATTAACCGAGATCACATAGAAATCAAACTTATTTCCAAGAGTGATATATTGGATGCAATTGATCATCTAAAATCTAAACCTAAC